>LR738712.1:884691515-884708109 GCA_902687465.1 Secale cereale | reverse complement strand
TTGTAACACCCCCTTGTAATGATCACTGTGATCAACTGCTAATAATGCCAAGTCATCTTCATTTACAATGTTAACCACAGTGGTTCAACAAGTCAACTCAAATTTGCCCCTGAAAACTCCAAGTCAAATTCAAATGCAAAATGAAGTTGTTCCAAAAATTATGGAATAATGTTCATTATTTAGCAAATATTCCAAAACAAATGCTGTTGTTGTAAATAACATCACCAGCAACTCAAATAATGGGCTAGAGCATTTAAACAGTGATATAACAGCACTATTAAATGCTTTTTCATTTTTGTAAATTCCAAAATTGATCCAAATATGCTCAAACCAATTTTTGGTGATGAGGAATATTACAACATCATTTTAGGATCAACTCACACTTTTTACAAACCTCATCTGATGGCCCTACCTTTTCTTTTTCTTCTATGCTGTTGAAATAAAAGAAAACAGTAAAATGAACAAAAGGGAAAAGGCCAGGAGACCATACCTGTTACGGCCCAGGCCGGCCCAGCCCGAGGGAACAGCGTCCCCTACCTGCTCCCGCCGCCGTGTCGAACGCCCCGTGGGCGCGCGCGCGCTGCGCCGGCCGCAGCTCGACACGCCGCCGCCCACCGACGAAACAGGGGCGAGGAGAGGATAAGGAGGAGCCCCTCGTCCTCCCCTGCCATTTTCCCCCCTCGCCTGGCCTCTCCGCCTCCTTCTTCCCCCTCCCAGATCCGTCGCCCGTGCGCCACCGCAGCCATCCGTCGTCGTTCGCGTGGCCACCGGCGTCGAGGGGCTCGGCCGTGGTGTCCAGCAGCTGCGCGGTGGTCGACTACTTCGACCCCGACCACGAACCGGAGCCGACGAGCCCTGCTTCGACCGCAAGCCGTCGCCCCCTTCCTCTCGGACGCCGGCGCTACTCCGACGAGCCCCGCCGTCCTGCTGCTCCTAAACCCCCGAGGGCTTTTCGTAGCCGCGCGGTGAGCTCCTCCCTCCCTCCACTCCTTCCTCCCGCAGCCGCATTCATCTCTAGTTAGCTCGCCACCGCACCGAGTTCGGACCGCCGCCGTCGCTGCCATTAGCGAGCTCCCGAGCCCCTACGGCTCGAGCCAGTGGCTCTGGTGGGCTCCTGGAGTGCTGCTGCTGTCGCCTAGCCACTTAGCCCGCTCGGAACCGAGCCGTAGCCGTGTTCCCGATCGTCACCGAAAGTCACCGCCGCCGTAGCTCATCGCCGGCGAGGTTTCCGGCCGTTTCCGGCCAAGCCACGGCCACGGTTGGACGCGGCGTGGAGTGCCCGTTCCAACGCGCCCAAGCGCGCTCGAAAAGACCCTCTGTAGCGCATTTCCGATGAGGGCCGAGGCCCTCCGCCGCGTTTGGAGGTCGCCGGCGGCTAAACGCCGGCCACCGCCGGCGTGGTTGACCTGGGGCCACCCCTGGGTCACTGCCTGTGGGCCCTGGGGGCCCCGTTGACTGGTTTGACCAGTCAACTCTGCTGACTGGGCAACCCCAGTCGCTGACAAGTGGGGCCCCTGCGATTTAAATCTAATTAAAACGTTTTTATAAATAAAAGATATTTAGTTTAACTAATTAAGTCTATGACAGGTAGGTCCCACACCCCTAATTAGTTTTGTTAATTTAAATTTAGTCTCTGTTAAAATTACAGTGGCTGACAGGTGGGTCCCACCTGCCAGTTTGACCCAGTCAACTGCTCTGTTGACTGCTGACGCAGTGATGACCACATGCTGACGTCATAATTCTATTCTGGTAAATTCAAATAATTCCAGAAATTCTTTTAAACTTTGAAAATTCATAACTTTTAAACCGTAGCTCGGATCGAAAAACTTTCTATATGAAAGTTGCTCAGAACGACGAGACGAATCTAATCGTGCTATCCGTTTCTGTGTCGGGACCCTCTACGGAGGTGAACCCGCAACTTTTAGCCTGTTTCCGGTAGATGAATAGTGCACTTATACCGATTAATAATTCCAGCTGATATTCTAAAATAACTGAATTGGTATAGATAGGTCTTTAGGCAACCTTGCACTGCACCCTAGCTGTCTCTTGACCCTGACACCACTAACCTGCAACCATCCCCCCTCCGGTCATCTGTCCGACACAGATCCGGTACCGGGAATACTTTCCCGGATGGGTTCCCCTTCTCCGTTATCGGTAGCACTGCGTTAGATCGTCATGCCTTGTGATTACTTTCGTTACTGTGTATTTATATTGTTTCCTCTCCCCCTTTCTTCCCGGTAGACCCCGAGACCGCTGACGGTGCCCTGGTGATCGACTACTTCACCGCCGTTGTTCCTTTTCATTTGCCAAGCAACCAGGCAAGCAACCCCCCCTTGAGCATCTCCGATATCGCCTATGTCTATTCTCTCTTATTCTTGCATTAGAATTGCTGCTACTGCTACTGCTCCTATTACTGTTGCATAGCCTGTCTTTGCTAAATTGTTGATACCTGCCTTTATTCATAAACTGCTTAGAATAGGTTGGGTAGCACTGCTTGGACCCGCACTCTCGTAGTTGCCTCGCATAGTACCCTTGCCTCGATCAACCGATCGAGCCCCTTCCCCTGACCTTCTTCACATCACCGCACAACCCCCCTAATATGCTCGACTCCGCAGAGTTAACATCGGGTGACGAGGGTGATACCTCCGAACTCACTTCTGATGTTGTCCCTGTATTATAGCTAGCTCGTTGTGGGTTACCGAGGGTGATTCCTCTTCCCACTTCCGACTTAGCTTTTGTCGTGCATCCGCTATGGTGAATACCGCCGAGGGTGATTCCTCCGGTATCACCTTATCGGGATTTGTCGTTTAGGAGTCCAACGAGGGTGATTCCTCGGATTCCTCATCGGCATGTAAACCACACGGATGTCCTGTTTCACCATACCGTGTTTAAAGACGTATCGATCCCCGAGGCCGGACGTCGCCAGGAACAAAGGCGTGCGGCCAGAGGTATCGTGCGTCTGATGACACTTTGAAGTTTACCGTGTTTAAAGACGTATCGATCCCCGAGGCCGGACGTCGCCAGGAACAAAGGCGTGCGGCCAGAGGTATCGTGCGTCTGAAGACACTTTGAAGTGACTACTGCACATGTTGGATGGAGGCGGGTTGACCCAGAGGGGTACCCGCGAGTGCCTTTGAGGCGTGAGCTGTGGAGTCGGGTGACCAGTGAGGGTACCCGCGAGATAACTACGAGGCGTGGCCGGTCTTTTCCAGTCCTTGTCACAAGTCCTCGAGACGGGACGACGGGGCCAACAGTATCGTAGGCTCTGCTCGTTACCGCGCGCTCCCAATACACTAAGCGATTTGGATATTTGATCCGAGAGGCCTCCGGGCCGATAGCACTAACCACCACGTGGGTGTGAGTGGGTGCTCTGCGTCGTATACATCAGCCGGAGTCGTCACGACGTCAGCGATTGAGCGGGCTGTTCGGATTGGACTTAGGATGCAACTGCGCTTGTATAAGGGGTTGCTAGGTCTGCTACCGAACGGCTTCGCAACGTGCGGAGCGTCCGGGGCGATGGCCCCGACCCCCGGGGGCATAGGTTTAGTCCGGCGTGCTCGATCCTCTCTGGCGGTATCCGGTCGGGTTGCGTCGTATTGTTTAGCCGAGGGCGGGCACGACCTGATGGTGTGTCCGGCCGGAGTTAAGCGAGCGTGGTGGGTAACTTGGTGCACCCCTGCAGGGAAGAAACAATCTATCGATAGCCTGTCCTACGGTAACGGACACTCGGAGTTGTATCCACTTCGGTACAACTAGAACTGGTGACTTGAGATATGTGATATGAGGTTGATGTTGCTGCAAACACTATACATTATTATGATGAAACTATTCTGTTTCCCTTCTCATTGCTGCAAGACTCTGAAGATGCTAGTCTTCGTTAGGACTAGGCTTTTCCCCTCTCTACTCTGGCTTTCTGCAGTCTAGTCCACCCACATAAAGCCTCCTTTGAAAATATGCATTGCTAGTATAGATCTGATGTAAGTCTTGCTGAGTACTTTGGATGAGTACTCACGGTTGCTTTGCTTCCTCTTTTGTCCTACCCGCTTGATAAACCAGACGACGGAGCCATGGTGCCTGCAGCCCCAGTTGACGACTACTACTACCAGCCCGAGGCTGGCTACTACTACAACCCGGCCGGCGAGTACTTCTACGAGGAGCCGGCGGACGACGACCAGGAGTAGGATCGGAGGTCCCAGGCAGGAGGCCTGCGCCTTTTCGATCGTAGCTTTTATTTTGCCCCGCCTTTGTAAAAGGCCTATCTTCTGCTGTGTTGTATCTGTACCCAGATACCTAACGCTTCCGCTGACTATGTGTATTACACTTGTTATGTATTCGAGCCCTCGAGGCCCCTGGCTTGTAATATATAACTTGCATGTATTTATTTATGTTTTAGAGTTGTGCTGTGATTCCTTCACGTGAGTCCTTAGGCTTGATCGTGTGCATTTGCGTGTATGATTAGCACACGGTCGAGCCGGGGTCGTCACAGGTTGGTATCAGAGCCGACTGCCTGTAGGAACCCCTTTCCAACTCCTTGGCCGAAGTCGAGTCTAGAGGTCCAAAAATGTTTTACTAACTTGGCTGTGTGGCTTATGGCCCCACGTCGCCACTTGGGTGGTGTAGCTTCTTTTATTCCTCATCTTTACTCTGGGACTCTGAATCTCTCTTCTATTCGGGTTAAATGATTTTACTAACTCCGACACTAGGTTCTCGTAATCGCTTCTCCCGGTGAGCCCCCCCCCCCCTCACTCCAGAAAATGGCATGTCATCATCAGAAGACTCCGGAGATACTCCTCGAAATTAATCGAGACCCTGTGCCCCTGCTTTGCAGTTCCTGACCACTTATAAACTCCGAAGGATAATTACTTACCCCTGTCGTTCATATATTCGTTCCAGTACCCTCGGGTTCTATCCGACATCTCGAAATACTAACCGACATTTCAAAAAAAAAATTCGGAGCCTACTACCGTGCAGCTTCTTTCGCACTGCGGATAGTTCCTCACATCCCTGTGGATCCATTCATTCCCAGTTGTTCTTGAGCTCCACGAAATACTTCGTATTGCTATCTGATCTTTCGAGAATCCTCTGCAGCCTACAGCTTTGAGGCTCTTTTACCTACTTGCATTATGGTTAGTCCCATGTGTCAAGTGAACATCGTTGATATCCCTTGTCCCTATCATTCTGATCCTGTTGATTCCACATATGTTGCGAATTCTCGCAATCATCAGTTGTTTCCTACTAATTCATCCTTCCGGCTCAGACGTCATTCTGGATATGAGCTGGTTCTCGGTAAATCAATCCTTGATTGATTGGCCATCAAATTCTATTCTACCTATCCATCTTTTGATCAGAGCCTTTGCTTCTGATCCTTCGTCTTGGAATCATAACTCCTTCGTACTAAAGCGTCGAATTATTTCGATGTTTCTATAATCCGATGCTTTTTGCATCCTTTCTTCTTCTGGTTGAGTACCGATACTCACATCAGATCCTAAGTCGACCACCTGAATTTTGTTGGATTGATTATCCGACAATGTCCTTGTCATTCCACAATTCTTGTAAGCTCTTCCCCTGATACATAATGCCTCTGGCAAATTGTATTCCTTGCCCTTGTCAATCATGCTCTGCTTCCGAGCTTGAGTTCATCAATCCTAAAGTTTGTGGTATATGTTCTTAAGTTGCCCGATGGGTTGAACATATGCTTTCTCTAGTCTGTGTGAATCAAAAACTATGCGGGTTATATCTACTCGCGTTTCGTCGAATAAATTTTTCGACTCTACCATTTCTTCGAAGACGAGAAGTGAATGAAAGGTTATACATTGGATAAGTGGGAGTCGACCTTGAACCTTTGTGTTCATGCCCATGGATACGATGCAGAACTTATCATGGAAGCTGCTCGTAAAAATAATTACTTCCTTGGTACAAGTTCATCTTGTATCTCTGAATTGATCCTTTGCAATCGTGGTTCCGACCATATTCTCCCCTTGATCCCATTTCCTGGATAAGTTAAAATACTTGTCCTCAGCAGATCATTTCACCCGTACAACCTCTACTCTGATTTACCTCCGGGTATTACCCCTAGTACCTGTTACTGGGAAGTCTATCACCCCATCACCTCATTTCTAACCTGATCGGCTATATCAGTATCATGCTAAATCTTAACCATGTTACCTGGTCTTTATGCCCAGAGCACAACTTCCGACGAAGAGCGAAGCTCACTTCGATCTTCTTCATTTTATCATTTCACCTCGAACAACAAGCTTGAATTCGAGCTTGTGCCGTATCCGTGGCTCCATTAACCCTCTCGCTTCATCATTCCTTTTATCGATGTCGTCGCTGTTCGATGGCATCCTCGTGAAATCTCTCGACAAAATGTTTCTTGATTCATTATCCACACAACATCGTATGGGTAATATCGAGATTCTTCTCTCGACCCTTTATCCAAATGTTTTGAACTTGCTGCCCTATCATGTATATCATGCTCCGCTCTTTCTTGCAAAATGATATACCCCTAAAACTTGTGTGTAAACACCTATTTCTTTCCATTGGCGTGATTAATCAATTAATCACATTTTCCTTTCCATTTGTTTGTTTAACCTTTCTTGAGATCATTAAGACATGAGCAGGAATAATTCCCTGCTTATGAAAACATCTCGGTCTACAACTCTGTCAGTGAGACCCTGTTACTATTGTTGATGACATTCCGGTAGCCACCGATGGACGAGAACTTTGCCTATTGGTCCGCCTCGTTTAACGAGCAGGAAAATAGTTCTCTTCGTCCCTCGCCCTTGGTACCGACGATGTTACCGACATAACTGACAGACTGCCCCCTGACATACCTTGTTGTCGTGACCGGTAAGATGTCACCGTTCCCCCCTACTCTCGATTGACACTGATCGCAGTTCCACAGAATCGTAACCTGACTCTCTTGAACATTCTTGATCTCGTAGAATCCTTTGCTCTTGGCTTGAGTGTTGTCACGATCCACCCTTCAAGAGTTAATCTATTCTCGATGCTCTGAACTCCTTTCACACTCTGTTCAGTCATCGATCGGATGTCCGTCCGCTTGAAGCTTTCTTCTGAACTGTCACACCTTGCTCTCATTATTTTCCTAAGTTATAACTCAAGAGATATTTCTGCCAAGCCCCTGACTAATCTGCTTCACAAAGGCGTTAAGTTTGAGTGGACAGATAAATGCCAGGAAAGCTTTCAAGCTCTTAAGGACAAGCTCGCTTCTGCTCCAGTGCTTGCTCCTCCAGATTCTCGCAAAGACTTCGTGATATATTGTGACGCCTCTCGTCAAGGCTTAGGCTGTGTCCTAATGCAAGAACGAAGAGTGGTTGCTTATGCATCACGTCAATTGCGTCCGCATGAAGAAAATTATCCAGTGCATGATCTTGAACTTACTGCAGTGATCTTTGCATTGAAACTATGGCGACATTACCTTCTCGGTAACCGGTGTGAGATTTATACTGATCACCAAAGTTTGAAGTATCTATTCACTCAGCCGGATCTTAATCTCCGCCAACAGCGATGGTTGGAAACTATTTCTGAATATGACTGTGGTATTTCTTATACCCCTGGCAAGGCTAATGTGATGGCCGATGCCTTGAGCCGCAAGTCATACAGCACCAACCTCAAGGTTAAGCGAGCTCAACCTCGTCTTTATGAGGAATTACGCAAGCTGAATCTGCATATCGTTCCACATGGTTCGCTTAATGACCTTGTGATACAGCCGGATCTTGAGAAGGCTGTCAAGGTGGCGCAAACCAAAGATGCTTTCGTTGATGTTATAAAACAGGAACTGCATCTTCCGAAATACAGGGATTTCTCAATATCCGAAGATGGAACCTTGTATTTCCGAGGCCGCATCGTGGTAACGCGTTTCGACCTAATGACTGACAAGGTCATGAAGGAGGCACATGATACACCGCTGTCTATTCATCCTGGTAGTACTAAGATGTATCGTGATCTCCGCCAAAGGTACTGGTGGCCTAATATGAAGCGAGATATTGCTCGTCATGTTGCTGAATGCGATGTCTGTCGTCGCGTGAAGGCAGAGCATCAGAAGCCTGCTGGACTTCTGCAACCTCTTCCTATTCCGCTGTGGAAATGGGATAAGGTGCAGATGGATTTCATTACTGGTTTTCCTAAGTCCCAGAAGGGTAACGATGCCATTCTTGTCGTCATCGACCAACTCTCAAAGGTTGCACACTTCCTGCCAGTCAAGGAGACTATCACTGCTAGCCAGTTAGCAGAACTGTATATCTCCCGAATTGTATCCCTCCACGGAATTCCGAAGGAGATCAGCTCGGACCGTGGCTCCCTGTTCACTTCCAAGTTCTGGGAAAGTTTTCAGGAAGCTTTGGGAACTCATATCCACTGGGGTTCAGCTTATCACCCCCAGTCCCAAGGTCAAGTTGAACGAGTCAATCAAGTGCTTGAAGATATGCTGCGAGCTTGTGTTATATCATTCGGTAAGAAATGGGAAGAGTCTCTTCCGTATGCCGAGTTCTCGTATAACAACAGCTATCAAGCAAGCTTGAAGATGGCTCCCTTTGAAGTTCTGTACGGACGAAAGTGTCGAACCCCTCTGAACTGGTCAGAAACTGGGGAACGACAAGTTATTGGTCCGGACATTATTCAACACGCCGAAGAGCAAGTCCGTATCGTACGTGAAAATCTCAAGGCGGCTCAAGACCGTCAGAAGAGCAACTATGATCGCAAGCGATGGGGTTTGACTTATCATCCCGGTGATCAAGTTTATCTTCGTGTCACCCCTATGAAGGGCACGCACCGTTTCGGTATCAAGGGCAAGCTAGCTCCACGCTACATTGGCCCCTTCCCCGTGGTTGCTAGACGTGGATTCGTGGCTTACAAATTGCAATTGCCTCCGCAATTCTCTCATATCCACGATGTGTTCCATGTGTCGCAACTTCGTCGATCTTTCAAGGAGTCCCCGCATCGTGCTGTGGATCACGAGATGCTCGAGCTTCAAGATGATCTGTCTTATAAGGAGCATCCGATCCGCATCCTCGATCAAACTGAACGTCGGACCCGCCAGAAGACAACCAAGTTCCTGAAAGTGCAGTGGTCAAATCATACTGAAGATGAAGCCACTTGGGAACGCGAGGAAAATCTTCGGGCGGAATACCCCGACCTCTTTGCTTCTACCTCCTAAATTCTCGGGACGAGAATTTCTTTTAGAGGAGGAGAATTTGTAACACCCCCTTGTAATGATCACTGTGATCAACTGCTAATAATGCCAAGTCATCTTCATTTACAATGTTAACCACAGTGGTTCAACAAGTCAACTCAAATTTGCCCCTGAAAACTCCAAGTCAAATTCAAATGCAAAATGAAGTTGTTCCAAAAATTATGGAATAATGTTCATTATTTAGCAAATATTCCAAAACAAATGCTGTTGTTGTAAATAACATCACCAGCAACTCAAATAATGGGCTAGAGCATTTAAACAGTGATATAACAGCACTATTAAATGCTTTTTCATTTTTGTAAATTCCAAAATTGATCCAAATATGCTCAAACCAATTTTTGGTGATGAGGAATATTACAACATCATTTTAGGATCAACTCACACTTTTTACAAACCTCATCTGATGGCCCTACCTTTTCTTTTTCTTCTATGCTGTTGAAATAAAAGAAAACAGTAAAATGAACAAAAGGGAAAAGGCCAGGAGACCATACCTGTTACGGCCCAGGCCGGCCCAGCCCGAGGGAACAGCGTCCCCTACCTGCTCCCGCCGCCGTGTCGAACGCCCCGTGGGCGCGCGCGCGCTGCGCCGGCCGCAGCTCGACACGCCGCCGCCCACCGACGAAACAGGGGCGAGGAGAGGATAAGGAGGAGCCCCTCGTCCTCCCCTGCCATTTTCCCCCCTCGCCTGGCCTCTCCGCCTCCTTCTTCCCCCTCCCAGATCCGTCGCCCGTGCGCCACCGCAGCCATCCGTCGTCGTTCGCGTGGCCACCGGCGTCGAGGGGCTCGGCCGTGGTGTCCAGCAGCTGCGCGGTGGTCGACTACTTCGACCCCGACCACGAACCGGAGCCGACGAGCCCTGCTTCGACCGCAAGCCGTCGCCCCCTTCCTCTCGGACGCCGGCGCTACTCCGACGAGCCCCGCCGTCCTGCTGCTCCTAAACCCCCGAGGGCTTTTCGTAGCCGCGCGGTGAGCTCCTCCCTCCCTCCACTCCTTCCTCCCGCAGCCGCATTCATCTCTAGTTAGCTCGCCACCGCACCGAGTTCGGACCGCCGCCGTCGCTGCCATTAGCGAGCTCCCGAGCCCCTACGGCTCGAGCCAGTGGCTCTGGTGGGCTCCTGGAGTGCTGCTGCTGTCGCCTAGCCACTTAGCCCGCTCGGAACCGAGCCGTAGCCGTGTTCCCGATCGTCACCGAAAGTCACCGCCGCCGTAGCTCATCGCCGGCGAGGTTTCCGGCTGTTTCCGGCCAAGCCACGGCCACGGTTGGACGCGGCGTGGAGTGCCCGTTCCAACGCGCCCAAGCGCGCTCGAAAAGACCCTCTGTAGCGCATTTCCGATGAGGGCCGAGGCCCTCCGCCGCGTTTGGAGGTCGCCGGCGGCTAAACGCCGGCCACCGCCGGCGTGGTTGACCTGGGGCCACCCCTGGGTCACTGCATGTGGGCCCTGGGGGCCCCGTTGACTGGTTTGACCAGTCAACTCTGCTGACTAGGCAACCCCAGTCGCTGACAAGTGGGGCCCCTGCGATTTAAATCTAATTAAAACGTTTTTATAAATAAAAGATATTTAGTTTAACTAATTAAGTCTATGACAGGTAGGTCCCACACCCCTAATTAGTTTTGTTAATTTAAATTTAGTCTCTGTTAAAATTACAGTGGCTGACAGGTGGGTCCCACCTGCCAGTTTGACCCAGTCAACTGCTCTGTTGACTGCTGACGCAGTGATGACCACATGCTGACGTCATAATTCTATTCTGGTAAATTCAAATAATTCCAGAAATTCTTTTAAACTTTGAAAATTCATAACTTTTAAACCGTAGCTCGGATCGAAAAACTTTCTATATGAAAGTTGCTCAGAACGACGAGACGAATCTAACCGTGCTATCCGTTTCTGTGTCGGGACCCTCTACGGAGGTGAACCCGCAACTTTTAGCCTGTTTCCGGTAGATGAATAGTGCACTTATACCGATTAATAATTCCAGCTGATATTCTAAAATAACTGAATTGGTATAGATAGGTCTTTAGGCAACCTTGCACTGCACCCTAGCTGTCTCTTGACCCTGACACCACTAACCTGCAACCATCCCCCCTCCGGTCATCTGTCCGACACAGATCCGGTACCGGGAATACTTTCCCGGATGGGTTCCCCTTCTCCGTTATCGGTAGCACTGCGTTAGATCGTCATGCCTTGTGATTACTTTCGTTACTGTGTATTTATATTGTTTCCTCTCCCCCTTTCTTCCCGGTAGACCCCGAGACCGCTGACGGTGCCCTGGTGATCGACTACTTCACCGCCGTTGTTCCTTTTCATTTGCCAAGCAACCAGGCAAGCAACCCCCCCTTGAGCATCTCCGATATCGCCTATGTCTATTCTCTCTTATTCTTGCATTAGAATTGCTGCTACTGCTACTGCTCCTATTACTGTTGCATAGCCTGTCTTTGCTAAATTGTTGATACCTGCCTTTATTCATAAACTGCTTAGAATAGGTTGGGTAGCACTGCTTGGACCCGCACTCTCGTAGTTGCCTCGCATAGTACCCTTGCCTCGATCAACCGATCGAGCCCCTTCCCCTGACCTTCTTCACATCACTGCACAACCCCCCTAATATGCTCGACTCCGCAGAGTTAACATCGGGTGACGAGGGTGATACCTCCGAACTCACTTCTGATGTTGTCCCTGTATTATAGCTAGCTCGTTGTGGGTTACCGAGGGTGATTCCTCTTCCCACTTCCGACTTAGCTTTTGTCGTGCATCCGCTATGGTGAATACCGCCGAGGGTGATTCCTCCGGTATCACCTTATCGGGATTTGTCGTTTAGGAGTCCAACGAGGGTGATTCCTCGGATTCCTCATCGGCATGTAAACCACACGGATGTCCTGTTTCACCATACCGTGTTTAAAGACGTATCGATCCCCGAGGCCGGACGTCGCCAGGAACAAAGGCGTGCGGCCAGAGGTATCGTGCGTCTGATGACACTTTGAAGTTTACCGTGTTTAAAGACGTATCGATCCCCGAGGCCGGACGTCGCCAGGAACAAAGGCGTGCGGCCAGAGGTATCGTGCGTCTGAAGACACTTTGAAGTGACTACTGCACATGTTGGATGGAGGCGGGTTGACCCAGAGGGGTACCCGCGAGTGCCTTTGAGGCGTGAGCTGTGGAGTCGGGTGACCAGTGAGGGTACCCGCGAGATAACTACGAGGCGTGGCCGGTCTTTTCCAGTCCTTGTCACAAGTCCTCGAGACGGGACGACGGGGCCAACAGTATCGTAGGCTCTGCTCGTTACCGCGCGCTCCCAATACACTAAGCGATTTGGATATTTGATCCGAGAGGCCTCCGGGCCGATAGCACTAACCACCACGTGGGTGTGAGTGGGTGCTCTGCGTCGTATACATCAGCCGGAGTCGTCACGACGTCAGCGATTGAGCGGGCTGTTCGGATTGGACTTAGGATGCAACTGCGCTTGTATAAGGGGTTGCTAGGTCTGCTACCGAACGGCTTCGCAACGTGCGGAGCGTCCGGGGCGATGGCCCCGACCCCCGGGGGCATAGGTTTAGTCCGGCGTGCTCGATCCTCTCTGGCGGTATCCGGTCGGGTTGCGTCGTATTGTTTAGCCGAGGGCGGGCACGACCTGATGGTGTGTCCGGCCGGAGTTAAGCGAGCGTGGTGGGTAACTTGGTGCACCCCTGCAGGGAAGAAACAATCTATCGATAGCCTGTCCTACGGTAACGGACACTCGGAGTTGTATCCACTTCGGTACAACTAGAACTGGTGACTTGAGATATGTGATATGAGGTTGATGTTGCTGCAAACACTATACATTATTATGATGAAACTATTCTGTTTCCCTTCTCATTGCTGCAAGACTCTGAAGATGCTAGTCTTCGTTAGGACTAGGCTTTTCCCCTCTCTACTCTGGCTTTCTGCAGTCTAGTCCACCCACATAAAGCCTCCTTTGAAAATATGCATTGCTAGTATAGATCTGATGTAAGTCTTGCTGAGTACTTTGGATGAGTACTCACGGTTGCTTTGCTTCCTCTTTTGTCCTACCCGCTTGATAAACCAGACGACGGAGCCATGGTGCCTGCAGCCCCAGTTGACGACTACTACTACCAGCCCGAGGCTGGCTACTACTACTACCCGGCCGGCGAGTACTTCTACGAGGAGCCGGCGGACGACGACCAGGAGTAGGATCGGAGGTCCCAGGCAGGAGGCCTGCGCCTTTTCGATCGTAGCTTTTATTTTGCCCCGCCTTTGTAAAAGGCCTATCTTCTGCTGTGTTGTATCTGTACCCAGATACCTAACGCTTCCGCTGACTATGTGTATTACACTTGTTATGTATTCGAGCCCTCGAGGCCCCTGGCTTGTAATATATAACTTGCATGTATTTATTTATGTTTTAGAGTTGTGCTGTGATTCCTTCACGTGAGTCCTTAGGCTTGATCGTGTGCATTTGCGTGTATGATTAGCACACGGTCGAGCCGGGGTCGTCACAGGTGTCCTTTAGGTTCACTTGTTTGGTAGTTTCTATAGTCATAGCATCACCATTAATAGGTCCATCGGGACCAGGAGTGCATTGGGTGCTAAGAGTTTGGATGTCCTCAACAACTTGGATAGTAGCAACAGTGTGGTGGGTAGGAAGGCTCTTAATTCTATCCTCTTCCTCCCTTTCTCTAGCCCATCTCTCTTTAAGTTTAGCCATCATCCTAATGTTTTCATTAATTTGCACTTGAATAGCATTCATAGGAGTGACCTTCCTCTCCTCAAGAGGAGAAGTTCTAATTTTAAGCAATTCAACCTCATTGGCTAAATTGTCTACCTTTGAAGAAAGATCACCTAGTTTGTTTAGTTTTTATTCTACACTATTATTAAAAGTTTTTTGGGTAGTGATGAAATCTATAAGCATAATCTCTAGTTCAGTAGTGGAGTTCCTGGTGCTAGGATAAGCATTGTTGTTCCCATAAGAATTAGAGGGGAACGGTCTAGGATTGCTACCAAAATTACTCCTATAAGCATTGTTATTGAAATTGTTTCTAGAGATAAAGTTCACATCTACTTGTTCTTGAGCAATCAAAGAATTTAAAGGAACATCACGAGGATCAACAGAAGATTGCTTCGAAAGTAGAGACATGATCAAGTCAACTTTTTCATTAAGGGAGGAAATCTCCTCGACAGAGTTTACCTTCCTACCTGTTGGAGAGCGTTCGGTGTGCCATTGGGAATAGTTGGTCATCATCTCATCGAGAAGCCTTGTGGCAGCACCAAGTGTAGTTGACATAAAGGTTCCTCCCGCGGCCGAATCTAACAAGTTCCGCGAGGTAAAGTTCAAGCCTGCATAAAAAGTTTGGATAACCATCCAAGTAGTCAAAACATGAGTAGGGCAGTTCTTGATAAGAGATTTCATACGTTCCCAAGCTTGGGCAACGTGTTCATTATCCAACTGTTTAAAATTCATTATGTTACTTCTTAGTTGGATAATTTTAGCAGGTGGATAGTATTTTCCAATAAAAGCATCTTTGCACTTGTCCCATGAATCTATGCTATTTCTAGGCAAAGACTGAAACCAAATTTTAGCTCCTCCTCTCAAGGAGAAAGGAAAAAGCTTAAGCTTAACAATATTATCATCTATTTCTTGGTACTTTTGCATATCACAAAGTTCAACAAAGTTGTTTAAGTGTAAAGCAGCATCATCTCCAGCACCGGAGAATTGATCTTTCATGACTAAGTTCAGTAAAGCAGGTTTAATTTCATATGAAGGTGCTGAAGTGGCAGGTGTAGTGATAGGTGTGCTGATAAAGTCATCGTTGTTGTGACTAGTGAAGTCACACAACTTGGTGTTCTCGGTGGAACCCATAGTAGCAAGCAAGCAAGATAACTATTTTTGTGATTTTCGATAAAAAGGTACTAAAGCAAAAACTGAAAGGTAAACTAACAAGACTAAAAAGCAAAGGTAAAAGATAGCATGCAACTCCCCTATCCTGAAGAGTGGAGTCCCCGGCAACGGCGCCAGAAATTGCTTTGCTAGGTGGCTTCTCACCCCTCGTTGGTTACCCCAAGCGGAAGGTTTGAGATGCAGTGTAGCAGAAGTTTTCCCTTGGTAATACCAAGGATCGATTTCCCAGAGACTCCCAGTTTCAACAAGAAGGTGTCAACTGCTAATGGCGCCAGATATTAGCAATCAACGTGGACCTGCACACAGATACAAATAACTTTGCTCCCAACGAGTACAGAGAGGTTGTCAATCCCTCCGGCCTTGTAGTTTACAAAGGATCAAACGCAAGTGATAATAGTGATAGGTATAATTGCAATAGTAAGTAAATAGCGGAAAAGTAAATAGTGGATGTGATCAATGATGGTAATATGGACCGGAGTCTCATGATGTTCACTAGTGATGTCTCTCTCCCAAAAGACGATAAAACAGCTATGTGAGGTAAACGAATTACAGCTGGGCAATTGACAGGACCACGAACGCAAACCAATGCTGACTACATTGCAAGAAAGGTTGAGGTTCAAAGCATGGGCAGTACGCCAAAGTAAGTAGACCGAAATCCATCAATATCTACTACTAATCATCCACCTTGAGATATCTATCCAGAACATCTCGCTGGTATTAAGTTGCGAGCCCCACCCATAGTGTAAACTCAAAGCAACAGACAAATGCATTAAAAGAACTTTGCCTAAAGTAAACAATCCTTGCACCCGCGGGCACAAGCACCGTTGTTTTCCCCCTTGTGGCAACAGCACATCCCCTAGACTCATGTTTATGTCACTCAAGCTAGTCATCGAGGGGCATGAACCCACAATCAAGCATAATGTTCCCTCTTGGAGTCACTACCTATTACTTGGCCAAAGCAATAAATAACAACGGAGAACATGCAAGAATTAATTACGAACATAAATATAAAAGAGGTAGATCAAATATATTACTCAAACACAATCTGAACATAATCTCAAAATCCATCGGATCCCAGCAAACTCATCATAGCAACAGCATAAGGATTACATATGTGCCTCGATCATGTAAGGCAGCTCACGAGGACTAATTAGTGAAGCACAAGAACGGGAGGAGAACATCACATAGCTACTGGTCATGGACCCATGGTCCAAGGGAGACTACTCACAACTCATCCGGGAGGCGTCCATGGTGGTGGAGAAGCTCCCGGTGGTGATCCTCCCCTCCGGCAGGATGCCGGGAAGAGTTCTCCTGGTGCTCCCGATCTTGGAAGCGGCGGCGGCGGCGGAACAGAGATGGGATCGCGAAAAAGAGTTCCTGTTTTGAGGGTTTCGGGAGACGCTTTAAATATATGCCAAAGGGGGGCATCGGAGGAGCCTCGGGGGGCCCAGGGGCCCCCCCGGCGCGGCCCAGGGGGGGCGCACCGCCAGGGCGCCTGG
>LR738712.1:884663922-884691487 GCA_902687465.1 Secale cereale | reverse complement strand
CCTTCGGACGCACGGTAGTTTCTGGAACGCTGATTTTTTATATAATTTTTCTGGATTTTTCCTGGCAGTTCTCGTAATGTGAAAACCTGAAATACAAAAATAGCCGAAAACATAAACTGGCACTGGGGTGCGTTAATAGGTTAGTCCAAATATGATCAAAAGTGTATGGAAGTGTATAAATATCATAGCAATATCACCCAAAAGAGGCATGGAGCAAGCAGAAATTATAGATACGTTTTGGACGTATCATTGGCGAAGCCCTGCAGAGATTGTTCTTCATCAACAACCGTCACCACGCCGTCGTGCTGGCGGAACTCATCCACTACTCGCCCGTCTTGCTGGATCAAGAAGGCGAGGACGTCATCGAGCTGAACGTGTGCTGAACGCGGAGGTGCCGTATGTTCGGTACTAGATCGGGACGGATCGTGAAGGTGCACGACTACATCAACCGCGTTGATAAACGCTTCCGCTTTCGGTCTACGAGGGTACGTAGACACACTCTCCCCTCTCGTTGCTATGCATCTAGTAGATATCTTGCGTGATCGTAGGAATTTTTTTGAAATACTACGTTCCCCCACAGCTTTGACTCCAGCAATGGCGCGACGGCGCATCATGGGGAGCAACATCGATTGCAACTTTCGTCTACTTGGTTGTAGCTTCCCCGACCTCTCTCAGTCTTCCCGGCGATGCTCACCGCGCCGACGTGCGCCGGCGACAGTGGGATTCGTGGGGAGCACATGCGTGCAGCAGTTTTCAGGGATGGACGTCGGAGAAAAAGAGCAGCAGAGCAGCGGCGCAAAGCGGTGGAAGAAACAAAGGTGTGGCTAGAAGATAAGATAAAGGAAGGGGTGGTTGCGTGGGCCTAGATTGTGAGGACGTGGCCGCGTGGGAAGTGCATCGCGCGGGTGACGAGCGAGCCGACCGGCCGAAGTTTCGGCCGGCCGTTAGATGTGAAACGTTTTCCATATAATTTTCAGATTAGTTTTTTCCTTGGTTTTCGTATAAAAAAGTTTGTCGAAACCTATTAACATGGGATCCAATTTCGGAGATCACGATGCAAGAAATCCAACAGTGAAAATGATTTATGATTTGGACACACAGTTCAATAGATAAAATGTTTGAAAAGACATATCTAGAAAAGGAAAAATTTTCTTGTTTATGACAAGTGGCACATCGCATGTGTGCCATTTGTCTGCACCAGAGAAAGTGGGTGTGGCTTTTGGAAGGGATACCACCTAATTAGTGGTTTTGTTGTTTTGTGTTGGGTGAGTGGAGGGGTGCTTCGTGGGCCATTTTTAGTGTCTTTTGGCGCGTTGGACTTTCTACCGGAAATCATGTTGCCTGCCACCGGCGGAGCTACAGCAAGGCCGGATGGGCCGTGGCCCGCCCAGGACTGAAGGAAAAAATGTTTTATAGGAAGCCCAGCCCATAACATTGCACTAATTTTCAGTTTGGTAGCACACTTTGCAGTGTCGGGCCCGCCCAGCCTTTTCATGGTAGCTCCGCCACTGTTGCCTGCATAGGGTGAGGGTTGTCCTCCAAATACACACCCACAACGATCGCTCACTCAGAAAGAAATGGTCCATATTTGTGATTTTTCACGTGCCTTTCTCCCATAGGTTTTGGGAACGTTCTAGAACCTTCCCAGAACTGGATTTTTATTTTTATGTATTTTTCTGTTGGTTCACTTTCTTTTCTTTCTTTTTTGATTTTTTCTATTTTAGAATTCGGAATATTTTTGGTAATTCAGCAATAATTCTTAAAAATTGGGAATATTTTTTGAATTTGTGAACATTTTTTCAATCAGTGCACTATTGAATTATGGTAACGAATTTTGAAATTTGTGTATATTTTTTGAATCAGCAAAAAATATATGGAATTCAATATTTTTTATTCACGATTTTTTTAAAAAATTGGTAAACCTTTTCTCCAATTTGTGAACTTTTTTTTAATTTGGAACATTTAAAAAAATAGGCAAACCATATTCAAATTTATAAAAAATGAAATTCATGAACAGTTTTTGAAATATGAAAACATCTTCTGATTCCGTGATTTATTTTGCATTTCATGAATTATTTTCCAATTCTTGAACATTATATGAAAAATGGGAACATCTTTTGAAGTTCTTGAACATTTTTTTAAATTTATGAACATTTGGAAATCTTTTGTAATTGGGAACCTTTTTTCAAATCCGTGAACATTTTTTGAAATTCCAAAAAATGAAATGCTGATTTTTTTTCCAAAACAATAAAGAAACAAACAAAAAAATAAAAAGGAAAAAAGACTAGGGCCCCTCTGGTGACTTGTCGTCACTACAGTTCTTCTTGTTTTGGGTTTATATTCAACAAGAGAGTTCTTCTTGAAAGGCCAATGTTTTATTCATTTATTTTTAATCAATCTCCTCCTTAGGCCTTGTTTGGTGGAGGAGGTTGGGGGATGTTTGGAGGGGTATATCCTCGCAGGGTTCAAAATCCCCAAAAATCCTTGTCAGCCCATTTGACACGTAGGGATTGAGCAGGTCAATCCTCTCTGATCCCCACGAATGCCCCTCAATCCATGTGGTACGGAAAACCCCCCAAGGCATCCAGGGAACGGAGCTCCACGAACCAAAGCTGCAGACTACTTCCTCCGTTTCTAAATATAAGTCTTTGGAGCGATTTCACTATGGACTACATACGAAGCAAAATGAATGAATCTACACTCAAAATGCATCTATATACATCCGTATATGGTTCATAGTGAAATCTCTACAAAGACTTATATTTAGGAACGGAAGGAGTATATGACTTGTAGGCATGAACTGCTACCCTGCACCTTTTTTATGTTATGTTAAATTAAATAGTTGGTGGAAATAAATCAACACGTAAGTACCCACAATTTTTTCATGTTGCAAACTATGGCTTGAACTATCAGACATTTCATCAGACAGCTTATAGTGGGTTCGGCTCCTCTGCAGTACAACTATTACTGTATGTGTGCTGTAGTGTTTAGCATCTACCGTCTATTTTAATCGGATGGCTCTCCGCTGAAGAATCGCTGGGCTCATAAAAAGGTAAAGAAAACTGAGACCCACCGGGCCACACCATTCCGCACTCTCTCTCTGTCTTATATGTTATCTCTTCCCTCTAGAGAAGCTCGGCCATTGTTTTCCCCAATCCACAACACTGCTCCGGCCGAGCGAAATCCAGCTACCTTGCGCTGCTCCGGCCAAATGCGCTCGCCCCGAACTACTCTGGCGATGCCCTCCTTCTATAGCCCTGCCTCTCTGCGCGCTGCGTCTATCCATCCCCGTGCCTCATGGCTTCTACAGGCTGCTGCAAGGGATGGCCGGAGAGCGCACTGCTGTGACCGAAGACGCCGCTGCTGCACCGCCGCACGTCTCTGGCTGCTAGTAGCAGGGAGACAACGAACTACACAAGTAGCAGAGCAACGGTGAGATCCACGAGCCGGACAACAACGGCAAGCTGGAGTCTCACCTCAATGAGCTCGACGAGGAATAGGACGACGGCGATGTCCGGGAGCAGCAAGGTCGACCTCGGCGCCCTCCTACCCGGCGAAGCCCCACTAGCAAAACGCAAGGTGAATTACTTGGTGTTACTTAGAACTAATTTATTCCTTTCTTCATCATTAGTTCGAGAGCATGTGCAGATGTGCTTGTTTGACCATCTATTAATCTTTCATGGCAATATGGTTAGTCAATAGCCAGTAGAGAGTACGTGCATATGAGCTGAGTTTAGTTACAGTTATGTTGTGACACTGGTCACTTGCGGCTCTGTCCAATTATTCAGATCACTAGCTGAAGAATTAGTGCCTGTGCTGATGATCAAATAGTGCCACTAGCATTCCTTGTAGTATCTGATTGTACACCGTACATGGAGATGAAAAAACTATTGTGGTACATAGTTGTAGCCATGTCACTAGAATATTTAAAGTGACAAGTACTCAACAGATCATTGTTGTAGTAAACCGAAATTAAATTGATTGTTCTGTCTTCGGGAACTAGGAGTGAACTGAAACTAAACTGATTACAGTGAAATAATGAGCAGTCAACAGATTGGGTCCCGTGTGTGCCGATTCAGATATTCCTTCTACATAATCTGTCGATCTAGCAAGACAAAATAACACGTATTCATCAACCTATCCATGATAGTTTTGTAAGTTCCAAAGATCATCGGCTTCACTCTGCAAATTAAGGGATATATAACTGATTATATGAAGTATCATATTGCTTAACAATGAATTTTATGAATTTTAGACATGGTAAGTGGAAATACCGTCAGTAAATGAGCATAGTACCCATATTCTTGCAAACCATTTGCATTTGTTCCAGCCATTTGCTCTCTAGGTGCTTGGTATTGTGCTACTGAAATGTCATTCTTTCCTCCCTATGCAAAAATAAAAACAAAACAAAACCAATGTTAGTTGACTTGTTACTATATTATTCTATTTAATAAGTAGTCCGGTTAGACATGTGCAAGAGATTTACAGAATGATTTTGATTTTTCGGTACCGCTTTAGTTGTCTCCTTCTTCTTTTTATTTGGGTGCTGACTGTCAAGCCATGATTTCTTTCTTCTCGAATTTTTCTTTGGAATTTCCTTTTTCTTTAGGCAAGCATCCTTTAAACAATCGTCTGGTTCTTTAGATATATCTTCAGTTCTGCACGTAGTAGTACGAGCTTTCTCTTCAACTTGCTTCCTAAGATTCTTCAAAGCATCATCTACTAGTTTGATACACTCTTCTGATGTAACTGCTTGTGAAGCTATGCCAAGGAACTCGTACATGAAAAACTTCAATTGTTGTCTATGTTCTGATCTAGGATCTTCCAAAACAATGTTTCCATGGCTGTTTTGTATAGTGCCGCTTCGCGCTTCTCGAGTCCATCGCTTCAAAATATAGCGGCCTGGGAGGTACTTAATATTCATGACATCAAGTGCTTTCAAAGCATGACTACACAATATACCAACCCTTTCAAATTGCCCACAATCGCAGCTCTTCATAATCAACTACAACTTTGCACTCTTCTTCATATGTGAATTCTGGGTCAAGACTTGCAATTGCAACAATATATGCATTGTGTTCTATCGATGGCTTGATGTATGCTGATATAGATCTTTCATATTCATTCTGAAAATCTTCAAATATGCGTGGTGTGTAAACCTTGCTCGCTTGTATTACCATAGGAGTCCTCGTTCTGACTCTAGGTAATTTTTTCCTAGACTCATATTCCTCATTTACCTCGTTATCTCTTTTCTCTTGCACAACCCTCTCTACGTGCTTGAAAAACCGAAGGATGTCAAGATCAGACTTTAGATGGTCTTTCAAGTCACTGTTCAAGCTCTCACTTAATTGTGTGCTTCTCATGCCTATAGTGTAAGCATTCCTCATGTAACATCTTGCCCATTTCTCTTTTACTTTGTAGATGCTGTCCAACCAAGTTTGTGTATCCACATTGCTTCTGATGGCATTGAAAGCTTCTACAAAGGCTTCCTCTTCCTCATACTTGTACATGCAAGCACTGAAATCAGCAAGTACATTTGGTCCCTCCTCGTCTTTTTTCTTATGAGGTAAGTGCCTAATGGCATTTTGCATTATGTGAAAAGTGCATAATCCATGCCATGCTTCGGTAAATACCGCCTGAACTGCATTACCCATTGCTACATCTTGATCAGTAAAGACTGTTCTAGGATGCTTCTTGTTATGCAATGATAGGAACGTGTTGAACAACCATTCGAATGATTCAAATGTCTCATCATATAAAAGTGCAGCACCAAAAATGACCATTTCTCTAAAATGGTTGAATCCAACAAACACACCGAAGGGTCTGTACTCTTTGTTTGTCCCAAATGTTGTATCGAAAGTAACAACATCACCGAAATGAGCATAGTCAATGATCATCTTTGCATCAGCCCAAAAGATATTCGCTATTTGTTCATCGCAATCTAGTTGCATATCATATTCAAATGCAGGATTCTCATTCTTTTTATCTCTAAAGTACTTGAGCATACTTCCAGCTTCACCATACATCAAGTCCCTTTGACGCCTAGTTCGCAAGTGGTTCTTGCAATCACGACATGTGTAGCCAAGGTTCAGTGGACCACCAACTTGTCGACTTGCTAACTCATGGGCTCTTTTAGGTAAAATTCCCGAATCATCCGATGTTTCAATTTCAAATGCTTGCAAGGCCGAAATTTTCCGTTGTGACGGCATCAAGTGGCTTGTCCCGGGTAATTGCAAGACATGGTTGTGTTCAACAACTGACTCATGCACCTCATAATTTTCTGCTGCTCGGTCTATAGTGATTCCCATTCGAACATTGCAGCCGGTCCTTGTTTCTGCACGAGGACGCTTTGTATTATTATCCCTTTTGTCTTTTCTTCTGTAGCCTTCATTAGAACAAACATATCTTGCAGAAGTGATTACTCCATCAAGTTTGCTCTTGTTTTCATAATTTACCCTTACACCAAAACAAGTATGACCTCCATAACATGTCAAAAAGTTCCAAGCCTCTTTTGTGGAATTAAACTTCATACCAATCTGAGGCATCCAACTAGGAACCACATTTGTCCTGCACAAATTAAGCATAACTTAGTTGTTTCTCTGCTTACACTACAATCATAAGATGACATGGCCTAATAAGAATTTAACAAAATTATTGGTACCTGTTAGAACCTTTGTTGGTGGAGTTAATCGTATTCTCCATTACACTTTGTGTTTTTCTTTTATAATCTATGATAGCAAACTCAGTCCATGAGATCTTTGTTGCTGCCAACATGAATACAATCGAAACATATGTCATATACTTTCAGATTGACGTCTTTATTTTTGTTGCTACCATCTACATCACATGCACCCGTATATCATCTACAACTCAATATATCTTGTTCTTGTCCTAGCTACAAGGAGGACGATCAGGACAAAAGTAAGGTAAAAGGGAAATCATCTGCAACAGGCAAACACCAACGTACCTTGGTCTTGTTCTCGCTAGGGAGGGCGATCGGGAGGAACAAGGAAGACGAGTGGGAGGAACAAGGAAGACGAGCAGGAGGAGGCGCCGAGGAGATTGTCAACACGTTCTGATTGGCCACAGCGTTGATTCAGCAGAAGCGAGATCTCTACAACACGTTCAGATCAGCATACCTTGGTCTCATTTTTTTCTCCGAGGAGGACCATCAAGAGGAAGGGGACGAGTGGGAGGATTTTGGCGCCAAGAAACTATCAGCTCGCTCCGTTTGGCGCCAGCATTTATCTGTTTAGCGGCAATTGCACAATCGTGGGAGATTTTCCTCCGGACTAATAGGGAGTTTTGTTCTAATTATTCATAGAATTAAGGGGGGAGAAACGAGAGCCATCCGATTAAAATAGACGGCCGATGCTAGACGCTACAGCACGCGTACAGTAATAGCTGTACTGCAGAGGAGCCGAACCCGCTTATAGTACATGTGTATACCAGAAAGGACACAAGGAACGAACAACCAATAGAAATGTTACCGTGCCATGGCGCCTCTCCTAGTGCACTTAAAAAATAATTCAGAAAAGAGTTTAAAAAATGCTAATTTGTTGTGAGGGCTGCTGCTGTGTGAGTACTGGATTTGTTGTGTAAAACACTTATTTTTATTATTCCACAGCCTGAAAAGCTTGCACACCATTATTTAAAAAAAAAACGATGTAGCGTAGCTGTGAATGTTTTTTTGCTGCAAACAAACATAGCTGGACATATGGTGACCTGTCAGTCACCATGGTTCTCCTAGCCGGTGCAGAATCCATGTTATAATTTCTTCTATGTTTTTGCTTTTGGTTTGAATCTTTTATGCTACAAAACAGGGGTGTAAATCAATTTGTATAGTTCTAATTTCTTGTCCGTCCCAAGAGAACGAGTTAGATGAGAGTTGTATCCAAACTGAAACAGATATAGAAGTTCAATTCTTCTATGTTTTGATAACTAGTATCTTTAAGATGGTTGAAACATGTTTGAATAGCATGGAAGGTTTGCTTGGGTGGGATATGATTGATTTGCTTGCGAGTATATTCAAAGTAATCAACTGACTTTTAACGTGGCCATGTATAAGAACGGATCCATCTTCCATTAACGAGGAGTCGGAGTATACACGAGCTAGGAGAGTGAATCAGTCAGATCCCTATGGAGTGAAGCCGCACTAGGATCGTGCTATCATAGATAGAGTTTCCGTTGCCGGCATCTTTGGAGATAGTTATAGAAGACTACCATGTATCACTCAGGCCTCAATGCAGTTGAGCCATGGAGCTTTGTACGATCACTCTGTAATGTCGTGCTAGTCAATAAAACACTCTATTGTCGAATGGGTTGTATCTTGATTCATGAAATGTAAAAGCGCACGCCAGAGTGATTTCCTAGGCTGGTGTGTGTGACAGTTGAATACAGTGGTATTTCGTTGTACTCAAATGGGGGTACCATAGCCATGCGACTGGATCTCGTTGTCGTGGCCGCCATTATGATCTAGGATCGGATCATCCCTTGGTCCTAGATTTTGTCCAGTGTCTTTGTTGCCACACCATGACCCAGGGTCGTATCGTAGTTGCCGCACTATGTTATCAACGCCACCAAGGAGGCAGGGGCAAATATGTTCTTTTCCTTGGAGTTTATGTTTGATGTACGTATAGTTCTTGTAATGTCATAAGCTCATTATTCGTGAATTCCACACATCAGAGGCCGATGCGGCCAGGGAAAGGTGTACTGCCCCGACATCATTTGAGGGTGTCGGGAATTGGCGATATCCACCTGCTGCTCCCTCCGTCTCTAGAAACGATGGCTATTAATATTTTTCCAAAGTTGAACGGTGCAAAACCAAGTTTGTAATAAAAACTATCAAGAACCACAATTCCAAACCAACATCATCAAATACACAGTAAAATATGTTTCCATATTGTATCGCTTTAATAATGTAAGTTGTCGATGGTCTTCCCGTAAACATGGTCAAACTATACATCATTTGACTCCAGACAAAATTTACAGGTCATCGACAGGTTCAGGACGACTTCGGCTCGTTCTGAAGTCGTCAATAGAGATTGTTCTGCGATTCAGGGACCTCGATGCGGTTTTTATCACGACGGATTGTTTTGTATTATATCCATGTCGCATTTGAAAACAAATCGAGGAATGAGAAAAAAGAAAGAAAAGTGATACTGCGTGTGGCTGTCAGAAAGACAGCGAGGCTGGCCATGATGGGAGTAACTTCAAGAGTAACACCGGGTCCAACCCCCACGAATTTGTCCATGTGGCAACGAGCTAACGAGGAGAGAGGCAAATTAAGCAACTTAGATAGTTACTGTATCATCACATATCCCAACACAGTGTATAATAATCTGATAAATGAAGCTTTGTATGACATCACGTATATGGTTAGTCCACGCTGGTATGCACTGTCGAGCGGACATCGGACGTGGTGGGCTGACGCGTGACGGCACGTCGCGCGCGAGGACAAAGAAAAGAGAAGTTGCGCTGGCCGAGGATATCGTCTCCCGCGAAACAGCTTGAGAAAAGAAAAACTACACGGCAGGTATCGAGCGGACGCCTCGCGTGCCGGCACGTCGCGCAGGGCAGGCTAACGGTAACGGTGACGGCGCCGTAGCGGCCCGACGACCGTCGCTGACTGCTCGCGCGAAGATTCCAGCGGCGGTAGGCCCCGGCCCGGGGCCAGCTCGGCTCCCTCCCCCGGGTCGGCTCGGCTCACGCCGCGCCAGCCAAAACCCCGCGGCTCCGCACCCGCGGAGACCATCGATCCATTCGGTCTCTCTCCGCCCGCTCGCCCCACGCCTCCTCCCGCCTCCGCCGCCGCCGCCGCCCGCAGCTAGGGTTCCGGCCGCCGCGGATCCGCCCGCCCGCCTCCGCGCCCCGCGGCAGATCGGGCCCGCCCCGCTCCCCCGGCGCCGAGGTCCCCGGAGCCCCACCGCCCCGCCACGGCAGGTATGCTGCCCCCCTCCTCGCCTCCCCCGCAAGGGCTCGCCGCCTTCCTCCCTCCCTACCTCCCCTCCCTGCTGTGCCCGTGCGCTTGCGCGGCCGGATCGGGACGGACGGACGGACGGGCTTGCTTGCTTGCTGGCGCTCGCGCTTGCTCGGCCCGGCCCGCAGGCCCGCGGCCTAGATCTGCGGGATCCGGGGCGCGATCCGCCGGGATCCACGGAGGGGGCCGTCGCTCCGGCCGGATTTCGTCTGCCCCCCGGCTCCCCGCCAGCTGGCTTCGCCGCGTGCGCACGGGATGCTTTGCGTTCTTCCCCGTGACGAGACGGCGTAGCTAGGCCTCGTGCTTGCGTTGCCGTGCAGCTCCGGCTAGCGCTCAAGTAGCACGGTGGAGGAAGTCACTGTATAGCCCAGTGGCCCACGATTCGTCTACTTGGTCCGCAAGGATCACAGACAGAAACCGTTACAAGGAGCAATCTGGGCTCTCCTACATACATGCTTTAGGTCAAATTAGCATGAATGAGCCACTTCCGATTCGCTGATTTGCTTATCACGTCTCTTGAGTGTTCATTGGCGCCACATATTTTTGTGGAAGAGCAGTAGAAGCCAGCACTAGTTCATCTAGGAGTGGAAACGAGTATTTACGGTTATTGTTTGCAGCCGTTTTGCACATTGTTCGTCACATGGTGCCACCATTGTATTGTTTAGCTTTATGTGAAGATCTCTTGGTAAGGTTACTCTTGCCTTGCCAAATGAGTCGCAGTTTCCCTTCTCATTAGCACCCTCTGTGTCGCTTATATATCTGCTTCTAGTATCTAGATTAGGTTGTTGAGATGTGATGAACCTCTGTTTTGGATGCTTTTGATAGCAGAAGCTTATTATAGTAATCATAGTGATCTCCAGAGGTAAATGCAATGCTAGGTAATCATTTTGGTAGCTTATGCATGTTAAGGTATGATGGCCGGCTTGCTGGCATCTAGTAAATCTATAATAAGTAAATAATAACACAATTTGTGTTTGGGATCTATGCACCTGTGTGCAATTACATTTGCCTCCGCATTTAGTTCCAAGTTTCTTATCATGCTTATATGTAGCAGTAATGCTGAGCTTCTTATGTTGTGCATACAGGCATGATGAGTCGCCAACAGCAGCATGCACCTCTTAGGACTACAGCTAATGGAGCCCCCCACCGGAAGCTTGATAGGGAGGGTAGTGGAAGGCATGATAGTAAATCACACCTGATGAGATCTTCATCAGGTGGTTTTACCAGTGCAGGTGAATATCTCATCATTTTATTTGTACGGTAATACTGTGTAAGAACTACTGTTGACAAGGTTCTATTTGGGTGTAGAAAATGGAGGCAAACTAGGTCATGCAAACCCTTCACGGGATCGACTAGTCTATGTTATGACACAAATTATTGGGCATCATGTGGATGTGCATGTCAAAAATGGATCTGTTATCTCTGGAATCTTCCACGCAACAAACACCGATAAAGACTTCGGTACCACCTCTCTCTTTTCTCCCTGATCTATCTTTATGCTTCGTTTAAACCTTTTTAGCACTTATTTACTTCTCCCTTGGTGACATTTCCCCTAGATTGTATTTTCCTTGCATTCTGTATGTACTTAGAAGCAAGCACTGTTGCAGGAATTGTCTTAAAAATGGCACAGCCGATAAAGGATACTTCTGTGGGAGGACAAATTAACACTACTGATGTTCTAAGAAAGCCGGAGACTATGATAATACCAGCACGGGAGCTTGTTCAAGTTTTTGCCAAGGTTTGTTCTCCTAGCAAACAAACAAACAAACAACAATTCACTTGACCTTGGTTATAATTCTTAGCTGGCTTCATTGTGGGTTTATATGGCCACTATGGATGTTACTTTGGACTTGATTTGCATCTTGCATGAATTATTGTTCTATTTTTGCAATCGTGTGTGTAATAACTATCTCTTGATAAATTACTAGGACGTAACACTAGGCGGTGATGAACTGCCAAAAGGTCCTGTCCATGACAAAAGGAAAGACTTGATGATAGATTCTGCCATTTCTCGTTCTCATTTCCCTGAAGAGAGGGAGCTTGAACGCTGGGCACCAGAAGAAGGGGACTCTGACTGCATCGAATTGGAAAAATTTGACAGAAAGGGGCACAGGTAATGAAAGACTAAGTGAAGGCTTATCTTGATGTTTGTTTGTAACATTCAATCCTCTCATTGTGATTCAAATGGTTATGGAACCGTCTCTTGCTAGTTGTCATTGCATGTATATCTACCTTGTTCATCCATTTTCATGTTGATGTGATGTATATTTTGGTTTTGTAAAAATGAAGACAAATATTCTTTATTTAAAAAAGACCTTGCCAAGCTATGGAAAATATTCATGTGCTATGTCAGTATATTGCTTTGCCTGCCGATAGTTTGACATTTTTTGTTTAGGTTAATGTTATACCAAAGTTCTTGCATAAATTTACTGTTTTGGATGGAAATCTCACGTCAACCACGATCACATCATTAGTACTTGTTAGAAACTATGAACTAAGCAAAAGAACAAGTTTATGCAGAAATTGTTTTCTATTGCTAAACCTGTTAGCATGATTTTTGGTTACATTTCTTGAACATACCTTTATGGAAATGGTGCTTCTTTATTACTCCACCCGTAAAGAAATATAAGAGGTAGTGATCTAAACACTCTTATATTTCTTTACGAAGGGAGTATATATCATGACAGTGCTGGCGTTATACATATTTTTCTGGTTACATCGATTTTTTCATCATGCCGATTAATAGTCAGTGTGTCTGTAGGAGCTGGGACCAGTTCGAGACAAATGCAGCTTTGTTTGGGGTAAAGAGTACTTTCAATGAAGATCTTTATACCACGAAGCTTGAACGAGGTCCTCATATGAGAGAGCTTGAAAAGCATGCTTCAAGGATAGCCCGAGAAATAGAGGGTGAAGATACAGAAGATCTTCATCTTGCCGAGGTAGGCTTCTCTGCCCTACAAATGTTTATGGTAAAGGTGCTTGTTAGTTTCACAATCTTTTCACTACTTCCACTTCCACTTGTGGTGTGCTTGGTGGACGGACATCAAAGGAAGTGTTGGCAGACCGCATAAAAATATAACAGACAAACACATGCACAATAATTTAGACAAAATGTTTGAAATGCTGGGGTTACCTATGCAGGAAAGAGGTTTATACTTGGATGAAGATTTGGAGCATGATGAAGAGATCAAATATTCTGCAGTTCGGAGGGATACTGATACCACAGTTAAACCCTATACGAATGTCCCAAGCAGGCCAGGCAGCATGGATACCAAGGATTTGCCAGTGTGTTCATCGACAATGGTATGGAAATGAAACGACGTTACATATGCTTTTTTTTCCCACCATTTGGCATGATAATTGATCTGATGCATATGTTAGTAAAAATAGGAAAAAGAGTAATGTGGACAGTGGTCTTAAATTTAGATGAGTGTATCCAACAATCAAGCATGATTTAGATTGAACTAAGTTGGCATGCCATCGGTCTTAAATTTAGATGAGTGTATCCAACAGTCAAGTATGATTTAGATTGAACTAAGTTGGCATGCCATCTCTAAATAAACATACTTTGGTCATTTACTTACTCAAGTACACTACTTTTGGGGAACTAAATGTCCAATCCTCAGGTCCAAGGATTTGACTGTAAGAGCTCTTATGCATTAGACCTAGAGATTGGATTTGAACACTATTACCCCAATTTTAGTGTAAGGATCTGTATGGAATTTCCTTAGAAGAAGACATCATACAAAATAGTATTTCCCCCCATAACGAATCAACTAAAGCTTCTTCATGTGTTCTGCTTGAGTCATAATTACAAGTATGGTTGTATGCCTTTGTCATCGTTTTAAGTGGTATACATTTGGTGAATCTTTGGCCTTGTTTCACTTGTCTCACAAATAGGCCGTGTCTGTTTTGTTATTGCTAGGTTTTATTGAATTTTTAATTTGTAGGAGGTTTTTATTTTCTGTGATTTCCCAACTGTGAGCAATTGTTTCACTTTGTCATTGTTCGAAAGAATTTATTGCTTAAGAAGTACATTTATGAAACAATAAATATTCTAATGCACTAATCTATGCCCATTTCTTTTAAATACCATCAAGTGTGTAATATCTCAGTTTGTATTTTTGACTTGTAGGATGACAAATCATCTTCCCATATATTTGGTGGTACTCATTTGTCTGCCACTGCTGCAACTGGCGAGCTAGCATCTGAATACCAGTCAAACAAGCTTTTTCCTGCTGATGCTAACAGGTACAAAATCTTTTGCATAGGTCTCAAGTTAGCAATCCTCATGGCGGGAGTTTACCTAGTTTGCGCATTGGTTGATTCATCGTGGTCACATGCCTCTCCTTATATGTGGAGGACTTACTTGATCCTTAAGTAATACTGTGTCCAGTTCGAATGATAAAATCTTAACCAATCCCACATGCCCAACTACTGGCCTCACACTCCTTAGTTGGATCACTAGGGATGTACTTTCCCTTTTCTCTAACAGTTAGTGTATGTCAGTCTTTGGTACTGCGTAGGCACCGTAGCCCATCCGTCATATACTAAATTTTAGCCAAACTTGTTGTAACTTGTGGCGACCAATTTGGTGGCACATAGAATTTATTTTGGCTCAACCTTGTGTTGCAGCTTGTGTCAGACTGAACACACAAATTTTGTCTACTGTTTCTGTGTAATTACTTTCGTTTCTGTTTCTGTGATTTGACCTATTTGAGATTTTGTCCAATTAAGTTTGAGCGAAGTTCTGTTTCTTACTCAAGCAAAAGGTTCTTCAACTTAGTTTGGGTAACCATATGATTTTTCTTGGAATAAGCTGGTTTAGGACATTTGATGCTGCTATACTGCCAACTTATTTCAAGAGTACATCTAAAAAAAACTTACTTCAAGAGTAGAAGTTAAAGAAGTGAGCACTACCATGTTAGTGCTTTTATCCATCCTTGATATGCTAGCAGAAAACTGCTAGCAGCCTATCATCATTGCCTGTCTGATGCTCCCTTTGTCTACAAGTTCCAGTTTTATTGTTTTTGACATTTTTTTTTGTCTCCAATATTCCTGCTCGCTATTGCCAATGTGCTGTTCATTATCATGATTCTGGACATCCTTAGCAGGGACATTCTAGGATAGTGGACTTCAGTTCAAATATATTGATTTGTAGTATAGTGATTGACACATTACTATGAATGCTAGGTTGGATGGTAAGAGAAGTAAAGAAGGCAGCGGTGACAAAGACAGCAGGAAGTTGCAACCTGAGAATACTGTAAGCTTCCCTTTTTGCCAATATAATTGTTAAAGCACTGCCCGTACCTGAATCCAGTCATTTTTTTGTTTATATAATTGTGTAAATATGTTATTTTCGTGCCTGAATCTAGTTTTTCTGTTCATTTCAACAGTTACCTGAAGGAGGCCGGCCGCTGGTTTCTGAAGGTGAGCAGTAAATTATGCCTAATTTGAAAGTTTAATAAATTCATTCTTTCCCCTGTTTAAAATGTATTGTTGTCACATGGGTTTCATGTGTTAGCTGCTAGGGCTATAATTTCTGGTTATTCTTAATTTTATGTGTTTGGCGTGGCACTTTGGGCTCTTGTGAGATGTAGTTGAATGGGCCAAGAAAATATCACAATGTATTGTTCTGTTGTGTTGTATATTGAACAGTGATAGACAATGTCCTGTTTGTACAAAAATTTGATCCAGTCATTTATATAACAAGTAATGCTACAATTAAAATGGAATCATTTCTTGACTAGTCCGTGCCAGGTGGATTATACTTCCGGCAGCTGCAAATGTCAGTGCTCATGCATTTCATGATTTAAAGCTTCTTGGTTCGCATGCACATTTTTGCGATGGGAGGGAGGAGATTTAGCTCCACTGTTCATTATTGTTGACCCTACCATGTTTTTATTATTTGTAGTTTTATTTTTCTGTCAACAACGATGACAATAATAATAACCCTTTATTCCCTTCACCCATGAAATGATAAACTCATCTATCTGTTTGACTTGTCTTTTTTTAAAGCAAAGTCTAGTGGCCTTTTAGTTTTTTAATTTCTTCAGCTGGAGCATTCTAAATTCCATGAATTGTTAATGATAAACTCATCTATCTGTTTGACTTACCTTTTTTAAAGCAAAATTCAGTGGCCTTGTTAGTTTTTTAATTTCTTCTGCAACATTCTAAATTCCATGAATTGTTTCAGCAGCAGAGTGTATGATACTTATGTAATCTTGTGACAGATTTGGAAGGGGCACCTTCAAGGTTGCGTGCATCTGAGCCTTCATCTTCTGGCCAAGGAAACAAGTCATCAGATGGTTCACCAGATTCGACTCTACCGAGCAAACTTCCTTCTGCACCTGAACACGCGAATTCCTATCAAAGACCTGGTAGTTCTACACCATTAACACCCGAGCGTGTTGCTGCAAACTCAGCTGCGAGTGCTGCTCCAGGCTTATCACCAAGTTCTTCGATGGGATCTCTTAGCTCAGACAAATCAAGTTTGAACCCAAATGCTAAGGTCAGGATGTAATGGGGGATATGTGTATCATATCTGGCCATGTTCTTTGCTTGGATGTTTTGTTGGTCACCTGTGCCAAGTGCACTGACAGTTGGTTTTCCGAACCAGGAATTCAAATTGAACCCTCATGCTAAGAGTTTCACTCCCTTGACTTCTCCGAGGCCACCTCATCCTCCAGCGCCTGATGCAACATACTATTATCCTAATAATATGGGGGCTACTCCTGGACCTGGTTTACCAGTTGGCATGGGGGTGAGTTTCTACTTCTTTTGACAGTTAATAAGTTACTTACAGTTGCTAAGTTACTCCCTCTGATCCATAATAAGACCTTAATTCAAAACTGCGACACTTATTATGGATCGGAGGGAGTACCATTTATGTGAAATGGTTGCAATATTTGAATTCTAATGGATGCAAAACCATCTCGGCCATCGAGCCATGCTTGTCTGATGGTCTAAATCACCCCAATGTTTAGCACCAAACACGTTTAGTGCTCTAACTACCCACCATTGTCACTGGTTATGAACAGGTTTAGACTCAACACCATCCCATGAAATCTGTCACGCAATTAATATCCTGCCAAATATCAGCATTCAAGTAATATTTTACCTAATATAAAAAATTAATATCCTACCAAATATCAACGTGCAATTTGTGTACCTAATAGCAGTGTGCATTGTGCGTATGTGATTACTAGTGTTGTATAGTTGTCTCATTTATGAACACATTTGTTCTTCCCAAAAAAGAATTATGAAGAGTGGCAGTGGAAAGTTTACAGAAACTAATAAGCCAAACAGTTAATCTGGCACCAAAGCTTATCAATAGGTTTTATTGATAAGCTTTGCTGTGGCCCTCCACTATTTTCCAAGGTCTTAAAATGCGGTACCTACATGCTTTCCAAGGCGTGCATAGGCTAGGTGATGGGTGTGCTTGGTTGTAGAAAAGAATATCTAGGTTAAGTTTCCAAGCGTGATTTCAGTTGAACCAATTAAATATTACCTCTGTCCCAATTTAGTTGTCTTAGATTGTCTAGATACGGCTGTACCTAACACTACAATGTGTCTAGATACATCCGTATCTAGAAAAATCTGAGACAACTAATTCGGGACAGAGGGAGTAGTATAAATCCTAGAATGATCCGAGTTACATTTTATTTATTACGCGTCAGTTCTTGAATATTATACATTCTATTTTGTGTCCCCTTGTAAAAAAGCTATGCTAACTTCTAACGCTTTGGCAGTGATTGCTGCAACAACTTCTTGTGCTAACTATGCCTGTAAATGATTTATTTCTGTATTGCAGTTCCCACAGGCGTATGGTGGCCAGCCTGTTGTTTACAATGCTCAGCCTGGATCTTCTCCCCAGGGTTACATGCATCCTTCTGGGCAACAGGTACGTGAAATGAACTTCACTATGCATTCCTAGTTTCTTTACAGCCCCAGGTACCATGTTTCGGCTTATCGTTGACATGCTGTTATCCTTATTTTTCTAATGAGCCGATCTAAGAATTTCATTTAGGCTGGGTTCTCTTGGTTCTGCTCCCTCCGTCCCACAATGCAAGACATTTTTGCAAGCTATGTTGGCTTGCAAAAACATCTTATATTATGGGTCAGAGGGATTATATAGCTATAACTTATGTGGATGCTACACACTGGTGTTTATTAATTGCCTTATGTTAGGACGATGAGTTTATATTCCATGCTATTATATATTTATTATTTCCCGCTGAATTTCCATATAAGCTGATGCCTCTAGATTACTTGATGATATTTGGTGAGTACTGTTGTGCTAACTACCTTTGTTTTTTATCTGCAGTATGGGCAGCAAATGATGATGGGGCAGACCCGCCCTGTCTATTATTATGCACCTGTAAGCCAACATACACGCCTCTTCTGAAATAAAATGTTGTACACCCCAGCTCTGTTTAAGCTGGAGATGCAAATCCTCCATCCTAATCGTGTCTTCTTATAATCTGTTCTGCAGGAGATGCAGCAACAATACAGAGGAAGGAACTTCTAGGTAGACCGATTTTGTTACTCTGCAATGTGGAAACTCTGCAGTGAAATCCCCATTGGCGGGGGATGCTAACCAGGCCGATGCGCCGCTAGGCAGGGAAAAGAACTGGCGATGGCCTCTGACTTCAACCGCGTGTGTTTTGTCGCCAGGACGAAGATCACCGTTGTTGCTTCTGCGACAGTGTTCGAGTCTGAAGCGGGCTAACTCGGATTTATTGCTCTTATTTATACCATAGACAAGATGTTGTAAATTAAAAATGCAAGGCCATCTATTTCGTGTGCCCCTGGGATCATGGTATTCTCAAGTGTGTGGGTGGGTCCTTTCTTTTTGTAATACTTGGTGTTTGATGTCTACATCTTGCTGATTTATTTAAGACTTGTTTGGGAATCCGAAAATTGAGGAGTACCATGAGCTGTCAGATACTGTGGTGCTATTGAATTCTAGTATGTGAAATGTTGCGTGAATTGCGGTTCCAAGAAGTGTGGATCAGTCATATGTACTTTGGAACGCCTTGTACTGTGAAAATGTTGTTGCTTCCGGCCCAGTCGAAGCAAGAAAGTAAACTTCTCAACAGTAAGAGTTATAATAATGCGAGTGGTTGCAGCAATTGTGGTTCCAGAATACTTATTTGTTGGATGTTAGGTAAGAATTAAAAGGTGGATATATGAAGGACGGCGTTCTAGAGCCCGAGCTCATATCTGCTCCTGCTGCGAAAGATGAAAATATACCGTGTTCTAGATGTGTAAAATTTCATGGCGATATGGCATCAGATACCGTGTTCTACCAGTAGGTGTGTAAAATTTCATGGCGATATGGCATCACAAAAGAGAAATTCAAAACGATCAAAACGTGCAAAGCATAGGCTTGGAGCTCCACGGTACAACACACGTAGCTCCCCATTATCAGCATCACAAAAGATAATTCTGTATACACCACAACTAGCGGCACCATCACCTGTAGGGGCTACCGCTTCTGCATGCTACACCACCACCTGCAGGGTTATACTTCCTTCGTCCCACAATATAATATCATTTCTCAAGCTAACAGTTTAACCTAGCTCCCATCCTACGTTGCCTCGCGGGCAGCAGGTTGAGCAAACCAGTTGGCCATGCCGTAAGGGCATCTCCAATGTTATCTCCTAAGGGATCAACTGAGTGAAAATAAAATTCAGGCCAGTCCCTTTTTTCATCAGCGCAACTCTTTCCTGATCGTTCGATCAACCACACTGGGAAGTCCCCTGTCGGACCAGCACAACACGTTCACACCTGCACATGAGCGTGCGACCTTCTTCTCCGTAAGCGTGTGCTTTTTTTTCTCTCGCACGTACTCTATCCAAGGGCTTTCTCTTTCTGGCCGGTCGACAGGTTGGTGACACGGCTTACCGCTAGCACGACATGGCACCCATGTAGCGGGCGACTATCAAACGTCCACAAACGTGGCGCACACGCATAAATGCATACTCTCACTTTCAGCCTGGTCCTCTGTTACACAGGGATTCAAAAAAAAAATACCCTTCACGAATGCATCATTTTTGAACATCAAATTTCCATCCAAAATTCGTCTCCATGCAAAATACTACTCCGGCGCACACGCTAGCTATTCTATATAGTAGTATATTGTTAAACAGACCTTGGAAACTACACAAAAGTGTTGGAGTTAATAGAAAAACCGTGCATGTGTAAGTTTTGATCGACCAATGCAATGGAACTTCATTGCATTACGAGGTCGGCCTATATATACAAAGTCCGAGTTCAGTTAATCTTCGCATGAGGATGATGAAAGGAGTAGGCATGCCTATAATAATGTGTAGTTTTTTATAGGAAGAAAAATTAATAAAAGGTAATACAAAATCAAATAACATTTTTTTCTAAGTAAGAATGAATTAGTGGCATTGGTATTATCCTTTAAGAAGAAGGAAAATAATAAAAATAAAAACTAATGACAAAATTTGCACACAATCTACATAAAATTATGCCTTTTATAATATAAAAAACATATAATAGTGAAATTTTCATAAAAAGGAATTTTCCTAGAAGGAATGAATTAGTAGCATTGGTATTACCCGTAACGAAGAAATGAAATAAAAACTAAATTAAATTAAATTTTCTAAGAAAGAATGAATTAGTGGCATTGGTATTACCCTTTAAGAAGGAAAAAAACCAAACAATGACAAATTTACACACAATTTATACAAGAATTACATTTTTAATAATGTACAAAAATAAGCATACAATTCCAGAATTTTCACAAAAGAGAATTTTTACTAATAAGAAATGAATCAGTGGCATTGGTATTACCATTAAAGCAGAAGGAATAAAATAAAAACTAAATAAAGTAAAAAAATGAATTTTTCTACTCACTCCGTTCCTAAATTTGATTCGTTTTAGAGGTTCCAATATGGACTATATGGGGAGAAAAATGAGTGAATCTACACTCTAAAATATGTGTATATACATACGTATGTAGCCCCTAGGGAAAACTCTAAAACCTATACTTAGAAACGGAGGGAGTAAGAAAGAATGAATTACTAACATTGGTATTACCCCTTAAGAAGGAAGAAAATGAAAAAATGAGAACAAAATTTACAAAGAAATTGTGCTTTCTTTAAATATGCAAAAAGTAAGCATATTATAGTGGATTTTTTTAACCAAAAATAAGTTTCTTAAGAAGGAATAAATTAATATTGGCATTACCCTTAAAGAAGAAGAAAATAAAATAAAACTAAGACAAAATAAAAATAGAAGAAAGGAAATGAAACAAAAACTTAAACAAATCAAAATAATGAAGCTTTCTAAGAATGAATGAATTAGTGATATTAGTATTACCCTTTAAGAAGAAAGAAACTGAAATAAAAATAATTATTTTTTTGCACACAATTTACACAAAAAATATGTGATTTTCTACACTATGGAAGAATATATAACCGTGGATTTTTTGCGAATGAATTAGGGGCACTGGTATTACCATTGAAGAGAGAAAACATGCCCACAGCTTTGCATTGAAACTGCACCTTTTGTAATATGCAAATAATAAGCATATAATATTGCATTTTCACACCCCCAGTATAATTTACACACATATTTTATAGTACTTGCGTGTATATGTTCATAGTCACCCAACATCCCAAAAATACCAACATAGAGAAAGAAAACCAAATGGAAAAGAAAACATAAGCAAAAGAAAAACTAATACAAATTGAAAAAATAGGCAGTGGGTACTGGGCTTCAAGCCCAATAGAGAAGTCTTCAGCCTCGGTAGCCATGAAAATTGACAATAGAAAAAAAAACAGCACAAATCTTGACAAAATAATCAACGGTTAAAAATTTGACTTACCAAAGTTTAAATTTCAGGCAACTTACATAGTATTCTTCTAAGATGTGCACAATATACCAGATACTCCCTCCGTCCTATATATAAGTTACTTTAGGGATTTCAATAATTAGTGAATTTACACTCTAAAATATGTCTATATACATCTGTATGTAGTCTGTAGGGAAATCTATAAAAGGACTTATATTTAGAAAGAGAGGAAGTAGAAACTACTGGTCCAATCCTCAATGTTTTAGACTCCTAAATTTTGTCCGTTTCATATTATATTTTTCGTAAAAGAGTAAAGTAAAAAGTACAAAAATAGCAATATGTTTTTGGCTCTCATTACATGAAATACTTACAACTCTAAAAATCAAAACTGTACCCTGCAAGCCACACAAATAATGTAAAACAACTCAGCACTGCTGGGAACTTGGAGAGACTAATTGGTATTAGTGCAACAGCAAGGAGCTGCATCCATTTCAACGACGATTGCATGCCAGTGACGGGATGGTGTAAACAATTTTTTGCCTCGGCCTTTTCCGACACCGTACCCATTATTTCAATATATCATAGTGCACTCTGAAACCCATATATTAGTGCTTCTTCTTACAATATTCTCACTTTTTCTCAATCAATGAAAATGGCAAGTCTTTTGCCTCGTTTAAAAAAAATTTATTACTGCTTACAATTTTTTTTTTGCGAGTGAATGCTTACCACAAAGGCACAATATCTATGCATACAACAATGGTGATTGCAATCTGACAAGTAGGTAATCAAGTATACATCCAAAGTACAGTGCAGTCTTATATAGCATGATCCTGATTAAACTTGCTTTTGCACAAGTGCTGGGACAAGAATGAGATTTTCCTTGCGACCCACCGTGACCCCGAAGGACTTTGTCATATTGATTTTTACTGTCCCCGCAGGTAGATCCCAGTTGAAGTGGAACATGAGGTTTGCCAGCATTATCTCAACAGTGGCCATTCCAAAGTTCATACCTGGGCACACCCTTCGTCCAGTGCTAAAAGGCAAATAATGAAAATTGCTTCCCTTGAAGTCATGAATTATGGTGCTTCCAACATTTTCCATGAAGCGCTCGGGCATGAACTCCTCTGCGCTCTCCCAGTAGGCAGGGTCCCTTGATATAGCCCATCCATTGATGAGCACACGGGTACCAGATGGTATGGTGTATCCCTCTATGTCGCAGTCAACCGTGGAGAGGTGGGGTATGAGGAGCGGCACAGGACTGTGTAGCCGGAGCGTCTCTTTGATAACACCCTTGAGGTAGATCATGCCACTCAGATCCTCTTCTGTAACCATTTCCTTCCCCACTGCTACGCTCCTCACCTCAGCTTGGAGCTTGGTCATCACCTCTGGATTTTGGATTAGCTCAGCCATTGCACAATCCAACACTATGAATGATGTGTCCGTCCCACCTATGAACATGTCCTGCGAAAATAGAGACACCATTTTTACATATCAGTATGTTAGTTATGTTTAATTTATATGTATCTCAATATGCGGTTATTTGGTATGATATGCATACCACCAACAAGGCCTTGATGTTTTCTCTCGTGAGGTTGTACTCTTGTTGAATGGAGAGCAACACATCGATGAAATCCGTCTCTCTGTCTTGGTTGATTTCATGGTCTGACATCGTGTTCTTGGCGTGGTCGTTGATGATCTCATCAAACAAGTCATCCCATTTCTTCTTTATTCTCTCTGCCCTAGCACACACCATCCTCCTTACCACGTCCAACCTTGCCAACTTGGGGAAGTAGTCCTCCAGGTTGAAGCCACCTATGAGCATCGAGCTAGTCTCTACCAGCTCGCGGAACAACTTGTTTCGACCGCCGCCTCTGAAGGACTTGCCCGACACAGCATGGCAAACAATATCAGTGGTGAACCAGCTAAGCAGCTTACTAAGGTCCACTGCAGTGCTGCTGGCGGCTGCCTCGAGGATCCTCGCCATAGCATGTTGTACCTGATGATCATTCAGCCATGGATGAGTGGATGATCAATAGGGATCATCGTATACCATGAATTACAAATTTTCACACAGAAAAACAGAGTCAAAACTACTTGGAGCTCAGTAACCACCACATGGTTTGTTAGTAATAGCCTCTCTACTCGGCAATATATCAACCCGGGCCGGAGTCAAACTTCTTCTCTATATTTGACGATTAATAATGGTTTTGCTAAAGCATATCTAAATGTACCACATATATCATTGATCTTACACGGAGATTCGTGTGGGTAGTTGTCACACTTGCATCTCGATCTCCCTTCCGAGGCCGTGACGGTATTTTCTTCTTTCTTTTCCTTTTCCTTTTTATGTTCGATCGGATCACTTAGATGTACAATAAGCCCAATTAAAATATTCAAAACTCTTTATTAGTTTGTGTTGAAAAATATACTTTCACAATATAATTATTTCTGTTCATATTAATAGAAAAATCTTGTTCTTAGTGACATATTGCCGAAACTAGTACTCAGAAACCAATTACCTCTTTTTCACGGGCGAGACGGTAGGAGCCAACTTTCTTCGGACTGAGAAGATGTGTTGCGGTGATCTTTCTAAGCTGGCGAAAGTGATCCCCATATGGGGAGAAGCCCATATTAGTTGATTCATAGAAGAGGGTGTCAGTCATGGCGGACTGCACCCGGGACGCAAACGCATGGTCGTGCGTGCGAAGAACTGCCATGGCTGCACGAGCGGACGACACAACAAGGCTGGGGACGGCACCAAGGCGTAGGAGCATGACATCGGGGCCATGCTTCTCGGCGAGATCGCGGAGGGAAATGTAGGGCAGTGAGCCGATGAGGTGGAGGTGGCCGATGAGAGGGAGCTTGTTGGGAGGCGATGGGAGTCGGTCGAGCAGCTTGTCTGCTCTCCTTGTGGTTGTCGTGGATGTGGCAAACCGAAGGATGAGGAGGAGGAGGACAAGAGGGCATACGATGAGCACAAGGACTTGGGGAGACGCATGCTCATGGAGGCTGTGAAGAACTTGAGCCATGGCTAACTAGCTTGTTTGATGTATTGAGCAAACTTTCTAGTGCGATGGCTTAGTGTTCTATTTCCCTAGTAATTTATAGCCGAAGTGCTACTACTATTTTATAGTATTTCACTACTTCTTGAGAATTCCTAAAGTATCATTTCTGTTGTCCTCTGTGATGATTACTCTAGTCGAAATCAGTTTGGAGTTGTTTTTAGCATAGTACAAGCAAAGTCGCACACATACACAGAGTATGCACTCATTAATATACGCAAGCATCCCTATCCCTATGAGCATCTTGAGAGATTGACATAGCATCTTGAGATAGACGAAGTGTCACATAAGCATGTCGTAGTGGACGGAAATATCTCCTCTCACTGAACGGACATCGCCAAAAAGTATGAAATAAATCCAGAAAAATACGAGCACCAATATCAAGTCTAAAACTTAAACTTTGGTGGATTGTAGATACCACTGTCTTTCTAACCATTCAACCACAGGTTGTTTCGTGAAATCGGTTTGAAGTTGATTCCCTCCTTGTGCGTCGCAGAGAAGTGCAATTTATATATTGCACATGCCACGTCACATCAGATGGTCTATCATTGATTGAAGTCACAAGAAGAACCTATTGGCTCTTGTGCCCCAATCTGACTTCTCTTCCATCGGGCCTGCTGTGAGCACGCACCTTTGTCCCTACAAGCTGATTAATTAGCTCACCAAGACCGTCGTTAATTATATTAAGAAACAATTCATAACATACTAGCTACTCCAAAACTAAAGCAAACCATAGACCTTTTGACACCTCGCGCATATTCTCAAACAAATTGATAAAATTTGGTCGGCACCAGAAGAAGGCATTAAGTTCCCATCAGCTACCTGCTCCAGGTGGCAAAGCTGGCCAGCTCCAAATTAGAAGCTCCCGTACCAATCTTTCGTATGATATAGCTATATAACAAAGAGCCTATCAGTGATGTAGCTATAATTGTACGGGAATATTCCTAAGTTAAACTAGTTCTATTTGACCTTGACCTAGATGGCTACCGTGTCCACATGGTGGCCGATCAAATGCAAATCTCAAGAGACATTGGAGAATGCGTACATGATTTATGAGATCCACTCGGCATTATTTTATGCATGATTGGGTAAACTAACATGTTACATGCATGTGTGGGGTGAGTAAGGATGGTCACATTAGACATTTGAAATGATAGTGTCGACTGATAAATGATGCATGGAGTACTTGTTTCGTAATGAGTAATTTTAATAAATTATTACACTAATCTACCCAGTCAGTGTCATGGCTACTTGGCATAACTACTAAAACAAAAACAAAATGAATATATATCCCTTGAATATAAGGTGCCTTCGACATTAATATGGTCTACAAGGTAGTACTTTGAACATTAATTTTTACGGAAGTATGTTACATCGAATCAAAGTAAGTATGGAGTAGAAGAATATATGTCATGACAGATCGATTGGTTTTGATACTGTAATTATCGGTAAGTATTGTTTAACAATCTTCAAAATAATTAAAAGTTTGGCTTCCATAGATGCTAGCCATACTTGAAGACATGGAGAGATTAAATTACTACTCCCTCCGTTCCAAATTACTCGTCGTGGTTTTAGTTCAAATTTGAACTAAAACCATGACGACTAATTTGGAACGGAGGGAGTAATTCTTAGGTAGATTATTGTTGTTTCCAGCTTCACATCTGAACAAAGTCAACTCAATACTTACCCATGATTAGATATCATACTATGTAGCTAAATTTTCGGAAAAAGGGAGGATAGTTCCTCCCATTGCGTTTACATCCACAAGCTTGTTGCTTTCACAGCACAAAAATGGAAGCGCTGGTCACAAAGAATTTATGTTGCCAGATTCTGAACTTCGCTAATAAAATCAGATATGTAAATCGCCCTACATCTGTTTGTGGTAGTTAGGGGCAGATTTCACATCATGCTATTGTTTTTACAATTGATTTACTTTTTCCGTGCACAAGGTCGTTGGGTCAGTTTCTGCTCTAGAGATGGACCGGTGGAAGATGGCGGCGGCAGCCTTTGAGAGTGCGTCGGTCGGGTATGAGACCCAGTCTCGGCGTGTGGCTGGGCTGGAGCATCCGGCTTTAGATGTTAGGGTTTGGTGCGATGTCCGTTTGGTATTAGGCCCGGATATTCAGCACACCCTCATCAATGGGATAGGAGTAGCAACAGGTATTGTTGCCTAGATGGTGGCTTCAGCATGAGTGATGTATTACTTTGTATGGCTGTGACGCCCGGGTAATTAAGCTACAGTAACCCTCTGCTAATGACGACACATCATCAGAATTACTGTTGATAACCTCGCGATGATCCAATCTCGTTCGAATTCAAAAGTGAAAATTATGTCAAACGAATTTTTTTTCGAAATATTAAAACTAAAATGTTCGGGTGGTGCCAAACAATGCATAAGCAATTATGGTGGGAAAACCACATTTTTATAAAAATAATTAAAAGCACTATATTAATTAACATAGTAGCTAAAACCATTAATTAAATGCATGTGGCATTTTATAAAATACTAAAACGTTTTGTTTTGGGGTAATTCCTTTTTGTGTGGCAATGTGTTATATTGTATCACTGATTTAGGGATCTACCTTATAAATTATAAAACTAAAATTGGTTAAGAGTTAAAAGAAAACAGAATAAGGAAAACAGAATAAAAACTTAAACTTAAACAAAGGTAAAAAGAAAAGAAGATAAAGACCCCCC
>LR738712.1:884646234-884663822 GCA_902687465.1 Secale cereale | reverse complement strand
GCATAGATGGATGTATGCCGACGGCCTTTGTACGCCTACGGCCTACCCTTGGCCGTCGGCATAGGTCTCTAGATGCCGACGGGGGCCGTCAGCATAGATTTGGCCGTCGGCAACCCCTGTTTTTCTGGTAGTGTTGTATTGTGGAAATGTTGTTGCTTCCGGCCCAGTCGAAGCAAGAAAGTAAATTTCTCAGCAGTAAGTGTTATAATGCCAGTGGTTGCAGCAATTGTGGTTCCAGAATACTTATTTGTTGGATGTTAGGTAAGAATTAAAAGGTGGATATATGAAGGACGGCGCTCTAGAGCCCGAGCTCATATCTGCTCCTGCTGCGAACGATGAAAAGATACTGTGTTCTAGATGTGTAAAGTTTCATGGCGATATGGCATCAGAAAAGAGAAATTCAAAACGATCAAAATGTGCAAAGCATAGGCTTCGAGCTCCACGGAACAACACACCATTATCAGCACCATCAAATAGCCGCAAGGCACGCCATCGCTTCCGCCTGAAAGGCACCGCTAACGTGCATTAGTTTTCCCCGCTCCCGCTGCTCGGAAATCTCCGGCGTCTGATCGCAGGATGTACCCAAAAGCTCCAACAGTGGATTCAGGTTTAAAAGCTGCATCAAAATTTACTTTAACCACACTGGAAAGTCCCCCGCCGGACCAGCACAGCACGTTAACACCTTCACATGAGGTAGCGGGCAGGGTGCTCCCCGCGTGCAACCTTCTTCTCCATAAGCCTGTGCTTTTATTTTCTCGCACATACTCTGTCCAAGGGTTTTCTCTTTCTGGCCGGTCGACAGGTTGGTGACGCGGCTTACCGCTAGCACGACATGGCACCCATGTAGCGGGCGACTATCAAACGTCAACAAACACGGCGCACACGCATGAATGCATACTCTCACTTTGAGCCTGGTCCTTTGATACGCGGGGATTCAAAAAATAAAATAAAAACCTTCACGAATGCACCATTTTTGAACATCAAATTTCCATCCAAAATTCGTCTCCATGCAAAATACTACTCCGGCGCACACGCTAGCTAACTATATAGTAGTATATTTTGTTAAACATACCTTGGAAACTACACAAAAGTGTTGGAGTTAATAGAAAAAGACGTGTATGTGTAAGTTTTGATCGACCAATGCAATGAAACTTAATTGCGTTACGAGGTCGGCCTATATATACAAAGTCCGAGTTCAGTTAATCTTTGCATGAGGATGATAATAGGAGTAGGCATGCCTATAATAATGTGTAGTTTTTTATAGGAAGAAAAATTAAATAAAAGCTAATACAACATCAAATAACATTTTTTTTCTAAGTAAGAATGAATTAGTGGCATTGGTATTATCCTTTAAGAAGAAGGAAAATAATAAAAATAAAAACTAATGACAAAATTTGCACACAATCTACATAAAATTATGCCTTTTTGTAATATAAAAAACATATAATAGTGAAATTTTCATAAAAAAGATTTTTCCTAGGAAGGAATGAATTAGTAGCATTGGTATTACCCGTAACGAAGAAATGAAATAAAAACTAAATTAAATTAAATTTTCTAAGAAAGAATGAATTAGTGGCATTGGTATTACCCTTTAAGAAGGAAAAAAACCAAACAATGACAAATTTACACACAATTTATACAAGAATTACATTTTTAATAATGTACAAAAATAAGCATACAATTCCAGAATTTTCACAAAAGAGAATTTTTACTAAGAAGAAATGAATCAGTGGCATTGGTATTACCATTAAGGAAGAAGGAATAAAATAAAAACTAAAGAAAATAAAAAAATGAAGTTTTCTACTCACTCCGTTCCTACATTTGATTCCTTTTAGAGATTGCAATATGGACTATATGGGGAGAAAAATGAGTGAATCTACACTCTAAAATATGTGTATATACATACGTATGTAGTCCCTAGGGAAAACTCTAAAACTTATATTTAGAAATGGAGGGAGTAAGAAAGAATGAATTACTGACATTGGTATTACCCTTTAAGAAGGAAGAAAATGAAAAAATGATAACAAAATTTAAAAAGAAATTGTGCTTTCTTTAAATATGCAAAAAGTAAGCATATTATAGTGGATTTTTAAACCAAAAATAAGTTTCTTAAGAAGGAATAAATTAATATTGGCATTACCCTTAAAGAAGAAGAAAATGAAATAAAACTAAGACAAAATAAAGATAGGAAGCTGTCTAAGAAAGAATAAATTTGTGGCATTGGTATTTCCCTTTAAGAACAAAGATAGCTTAAATAAAACAAGTAATGATAAAATTTACATAGAAACTACATTTTTTATAATATGCAACGATAAGCATACACTAGTAGAATTTTCACAAAAAAGAAGTCCTAAGAAAGAATGAATTAGTGGCATTGGTATTATTCTTCAAGAAGAAAGGAAATGAAACAAAAAGTTAAACAAATCAAAATAATGAAGCTTTCTATGAATGAATGAATTAGTGATATTAGTATTACCCTTTAAGAAGAAAGAAATTGAAATAAAAATAATGAAATTTTTTGCACACAATTTACACAAAAAATGTGCTTTTCTACACTATGCAAGAATATATAACCGTGGATTTTTTGCGAATGAATTAGGGGCACTGGTATTACCATTGAAGAGAAAAAACATGCACACAGCTTTGCATTGAAACTGTACCTTTTGTAATATGCAAATAATAAGCATATAATATTGCATTTTCACACTCCAGTATAATTTACACACATATTGTATAGTACTTGCGTGTATATGTTCACAGTCACCCAACATCCCAAAAATACCAACATAGAGAAAGAAAACCAAATGGAAAAGAAAACATAAGCAAAAGAAAAACTAATACAAATCGAAAAAATAGGCAATGAGTAATGGGCTTCAAGCCCAATAGAGAAGTCTTCAGCCTCGGAAGCCATGAAAATTGACAATATAAAAAAAACAGCACAAATCTTGACAAAATAATCAACGGTTAAAAATTTGACTTACCAAAGTTTAAATTTCAGGCAACTTACATAGTATTCTTCTAAGATGTGCACAATATACCAGATACTCCCTCCATCCTATATATAAGTTACTTTAGGGATTTCAATATGGATTACATACAGGGCAAAATTAGTGAATTTACACTCTAAAATATGTCTATATACATCTGTATGTAGCCTGTAGGGAAATCTATAAAAATACTTATATTTAGAAACAGAGGGAGTAGAAACTACTGGTGCAATCCTCAATGTTTTAGACTCCTAAATTTTGTCCGTAACTTTATTTCATATTATATTTTTCGTAAAAGAGTAAAGTAAAAAGTACAAAATAGCAATATGTTTTTGGTCTTTTTTGGCTCTCATTACATGAAATACTTACAACTCTAAAAATCAAAACTGTACCCTGCAAGCCACACAAATAATGTAAAACAACTCAGCACTGCTGGGAACTCGGAGAGACTAATTGGTACTCCCTCCGTCCAGAAATACTTGTCATCAAAATGGATAAAAGGAGATGTATCTAGATGTATTTTAGTTCTAGATGCATCTCTTTTTGTCCATTTTGATGACAAGTATTTTCGGACGGAGGGAGTATTAGTGCAACAGCAAGGAGCTCCAGGTCCATTTCAACGACGATTTCATGCCAGTGATGGGATGGTGTAAACAATTTTTTGCCCCGGCCTTTTCCCACACCGTACCCATTATTTCAATATATCATAGTGCACTCTGAAACCCATATATTAGTGCTTCTTCTTACAATTTTTTTTTTGCGAGTGAATGCTTACCACAAAGGCACAATATCTATGCATACAACAATGGTGATTGCAATCTGACAAGTAGGTAATCAAGTATACATCCAAAGTACAGTGCAGTCTTATATAGCATGATCCTGATTAAACTTGCTTTTGCACAAGTGCTGGGACAAGAATGAGATTTTCCTTGCGACCCACCGTGACCCCGAAGGACTTTGTCATATTGATTTTTACTGTCCCCGCAGGTAGATCCCAGTTGAAGTGGAACATGAGGTTTGCCAGCATTATCTCAACAGTGGCCATTCCAAAGTTCATACCTGGGCACACCCTTCGTCCAGTGCTAAAAGGCAAATAATGAAAATTGCTTCCCTTGAAGTCATGAATTATGGTGCTTCCAACATTTTCCATGAAGCGCTCGGGCATGAACTCCTCTGCGCTCTCCCAGTAGGCAGGGTCCCTTGATATAGCCCATCCATTGATGAGCACACGGGTACCAGATGGTATGGTGTATCCCTCTATGTCGCAGTCAACCGTGGAGAGGTGGGGTATGAGGAGCGGCACAGGACTGTGTAGCCGGAGCGTCTCTTTGATAACACCCTTGAGGTAGATCATGCCACTCAGATCCTCTTCTGTAACCATTTCCTTCCCCACTGCTACGCTCCTCACCTCAGCTTGGAGCTTGGTCATCACCTCTGGATTTTGGATTAGCTCAGCCATTGCACAATCCAACACTATGAATGATGTGTCCGTCCCACCTATGAACATGTCCTGCGAAAATAGAGACACCATTTTTACATATCAGTATGTTAGTTATGTTTAATTTATATGTATCTCAATATGCGGTTATTTGGTATGATATGCATACCACCAACAAGGCCTTGATGTTTTCTCTCGTGAGGTTGTACTCTTGTTGAATGGAGAGCAACACATCGATGAAATCCGTCTCTCTGTCTTGGTTGATTTCATGGTCTGACATCGTGTTCTTGGCGTGGTCGTTGATGATCTCATCAAACAAGTCATCCCATTTCTTCTTTATTCTCTCTGCCCTAGCACACACCATCCTCCTTACCACGTCCAACCTTGCCAACTTGGGGAAGTAGTCCTCCAGGTTGAAGCCACCTATGAGCATCGAGCTAGTCTCTACCAGCTCGCGGAACAACTTGTTTCGACCGCCGCCTCTGAAGGACTTGCCCGACACAGCATGGCAAACAATATCAGTGGTGAACCAGCTAAGCAGCTTACTAAGGTCCACTGCAGTGCTGCTGGCGGCTGCCTCGCGGATCCTCGCCATAGCATGTTGTACCTGATGATCATTCAGCCATGGATGAGTGGATGATCAATAGGGATCATCGTATACCATGAATTACAAATTTTCACACAGAAAAACAGAGTCAAAACTACTTGGAGCTCAGTAACCACCACATGGTTTGTTAGTAATAGCCTCTCTACTCGGCAATATATCAACCCGGGCCGGAGTCAAACTTCTTCTCTATATTTGACGATTAATAATGGTTTTGCTAAAGCATATCTAAATGTACCACATATATCATTGATCTTACACGGAGATTCGTGTGGGTAGTTGTCACACTTGCATCTCGATCTCCCTTCCGAGGCCGTGACGGTATTTTCTTCTTTCTTTTCCTTTTCCTTTTTATGTTCGATCGGATCACTTAGATGTACAATAAGCCCAATTAAAATATTCAAAACTCTTTATTAGTTTGTGTTGAAAAATATACTTTCACAATATAATTATTTCTGTTCATATTAATAGAAAAATCTTGTTCTTAGTGACATATTGCCGAAACTAGTACTCAGAAACCAATTACCTCTTTTTCACGGGCGAGACGGTAGGAGCCAACTTTCTTCGGACTGAGAAGATGTGTTGCGGTGATCTTTCTAAGCTGGCGAAAGTGATCCCCATATGGGGAGAAGCCCATATTAGTTGATTCATAGAAGAGGGTGTCAGTCATGGCGGACTGCACCCGGGACGCAAACGCATGGTCGTGCGTGCGAAGAACTGCCATGGCTGCACGAGCGGACGACACAACAAGGCTGGGGACGGCACCAAGGCGTAGGAGCATGACATCGGGGCCATGCTTCTCGGCGAGATCGCGGAGGGAAATGTAGGGCAGTGAGCCGATGAGGTGGAGGTGGCCGATGAGAGGGAGCTTGTTGGGAGGCGATGGGAGTCGGTCGAGCAGCTTGTCTGCTCTCCTTGTGGTTGTCGTGGATGTGGCAAACCGAAGGATGAGGAGGAGGAGGACAAGAGGGCATACGATGAGCACAAGGACTTGGGGAGACGCATGCTCATGGAGGCTGTGAAGAACTTGAGCCATGGCTAACTAGCTTGTTTGATGTATTGAGCAAACTTTCTAGTGCGATGGCTTAGTGTTCTATTTCCCTAGTAATTTATAGCCGAAGTGCTACTACTATTTTATAGTATTTCACTACTTCTTGAGAATTCCTAAAGTATCATTTCTGTTGTCCTCTGTGATGATTACTCTAGTCGAAATCAGTTTGGAGTTGTTTTTAGCATAGTACAAGCAAAGTCGCACACATACACGAGTATGCACTCATTAATATACGCAAGCATCCCTATCCCTATGAGCATCTTGAGAGATTGAGTTGACATAACATCTTGAGATAGACGAAGTGTCACATAGGCATGTCGTAGTGGACGGGAATATCTCCTCCCACTGAACGGACATCCCCAAAAAGTATGAAATAAATCCAGAAAAATACGAGCACCAATATCAAGTCTATAACTTAAACTTTGGTGGGTTGGAGATATCACTGTCCTTATAACCATTCAATCACACGTTGGTTCGTGAAATCGGTTTGGAGTTGATTCCCTCCTTGTGCGTCGAGAAGTTCAATTTATATATTGCACATGCCACGTCACATCAGATGGTCTATCATTGATTGAAGTCACAAGAAGAACCTATTGGCTCTTGTGCCCCAATCTGACTTGTCTTCCATCGGGCCTGCTGTGAGCACGCACCTTTGTCCCTACAAGCTGATTAATTAGCTCACCAAGACCGTCGTTAATTATATTAAGAAACAATTCATAACACACTAGCTACTCCAAAACTAAAGCAAACCATAGACCTTTTGACACCGCATGTTCTACGAGGACAACCTTTGGCAGGGGAGGAGGCCATACTCTCAAACAAATTGATAAAATTTGGTCGGCACCAGAAGAAGGCATTAAGTTCCCATCAGCTACCTGCTAGCTCGTCCAGGTGGCAAAGTTGGCCAGCTCCAAATTAGAAGCTCCCGCACCAATCTTTCGTATGATATAGCTATATAACAAAGAGCCTATCAGTGATGTAGCTATAATTGTACGGGAATATTCCTAAGTTATACTACTAGTTCTATTTGACCTTGACCTAGATGGCTACCGTGTCCACATGGTGGCCGATCAAATGCAAATCTCAAGAGACATTGGAGAATGCGGACATGATTTATGAGATCCACTAGGTATTATTTTTTGCACGATTGGGTAAACTAACATGTTACATGCATGTGTTGGGTGAGTATTAAGGATGGTTACATTAGACATTTGAAATGATAGTGTCGACTGATAAATGATGTATGGAGTACTTGTTTCGTAATAGGTAATTTTAATAAATTATTACACTAATCTACCCACTCAGTGTCATGGCTACTTAGCATAACTACTAAAGCAAAAACAAAATGAATATATCCCTTGAATATAAGGTGCCTTCGACATTAATATGGTCTACAAGGTAGTATTTTGAACATTAATTTTTACGGAAGTATGTTACATCGAATCAAAGTAAGTATGGAGTAAAAGAATATATGTCATGACAGATCGATTGGTTTTGATACTCCCTCCATTTTTGTATACAAGGCCACAAACCCATATTACAGGTACCAAGGTAAAAGTAAATGTGTGCTTAAGCCAATATTGCAAGCTAGCTTGTCCTCTTGTTTGTCATGTTAATTAATGCATATTTTTCTGTTCCACCCACAACAAGCCAATGCTATCACTCCTTTTAGTTGATTAATGAGGCGCATGCAAGCCAAACTTATCACACCCACATGCATGCAAGAGATAATTAATATCCTCCTTTGCTAGTACGAGGCAAACACCATAAATTTTGTCTCGATTAGTGTTAGTGGCCTTGTATAGCTGCAAATTGTAATTTTGATAGTGGCCTTGTATATAAAAATGGAGGGAGTACTGTAATTATCGGTAAGTATTGTTTAACAATCTTCAAAATAATTAGAAGTTTGGCTTCCATAGATGCTAGCCTTACTTGAAGACATGGAGATATTAAATTACTAATTCTTAGGTAGATTATCGTTGTTTCCAGCTTCACATCTGAACAAAGTCAACTCAATATTTACCCATGATTAGATATCATACTATGTAGCTAAATTTTCGGAAAAACAGGAGGATAGTTCCTCCCCTTGCGTTTACATCCACAAGCTTGTTGCTTTCACAGCAGAAAAACGGAAGTGCTGGTCACAAAGAATTTATGTTGCCAGATTATGAACTTTGCTACTGAAAATCAGATATGTAAGTCGCCCTACATCCGTTTGCGGTAGTTAGGGGCAGATTTCACAACATGTTATTGTTTTTACAATTGATTTTCTTTTTCCGTGCACAAGGTTGATGGGTCAGTTTCTGCTCTGGAAATGGACCGGTGGAAGATGGCGGCGGCAGCCTCTGAGAGTGTGTCGGTCGGGTATGAGACCCAGTCTCGATGGTGGCTGGGATGGAGCATCCGGCTTTAGATGTTAGGGTTTGGTGCGATGTCCTTTTGGTATTATGCCGGATATTCAGCACACCCTCATCAATGGGATAAGAGTAGCAACATGTACTGTTGCCTAGATAGTGGCTTCAGCTGACCAATGTATTACTTTGTATGGCCTCTCTGAATAATTATAGCTACCTGCTAGCTCGTCCAGGTGGCAAAGTTGGCCAGCTCGAAATTAGAAGCTCCCGTACGAATCTTTCCTATGATATAGCTATATAACAAAGAGCCTATCGGTGATGTAGCTATAATTGTACCGGAGTATTCCCGTGCAAAGCTTTACAAAAATCCAAAGTTATACTAGTTCTATTTGACCTTGACAATCAAATGCAAATCTCAGGGGACATTGGAGAATGCGTACATGATTTATGAGATCCACTCAACATTATTTTATGCACGATTGGGTAAACTAACATGTTACATGCATGTGTGGGGTGAGTAAGGATGGTCACATTAGACATTTGAAATGATAGTGTCGACTGATAAATGATGCATGGAGTACTTGTTTCGTAATAGGTAATTTTAATAAATTATTACACTAATCTACCCAGTCAGTGTCATGGCTACTTAGCACAACTACTAAAACAAAAACAAAAAATGAATACATCCCTTGTAATATATAAGGACATAATGTGCCTTGGACATTAACATGGTCTACAAGGTAGTATTTTGAACATTAGTTTTTACGGAAGTATGTTACATCGAATCAAAGTAAGTATGGAGTAAAAGAATATATGTCATGACAGATCGATTGGTTTTGATACTGTAATTATTGGTAAGTATTGTTTAACAATCTTCAAAATAATGAAATTTTTGGCTCCCATAGATGCTAGCTAGCCTTAGTTGAAGACATGGAGTGATTAAATTACTAGGTCTTAGGTAGATTATCATTGTCATTCCCAGCTTCACATCCGAACAAAGTCAACTCAAGATTTACCCATGATTAGATATCACACTATGTAGCTATTTTTTTGTTAAAGAAGGAAGATAGTTTCTCCCCTTGCGTTTACATCCACAAGCTTGTTGATTTTACAGCAGAAAATGGAAGTGCTGGTCACAAAGAACTTATGTTGCCAGATTCTGAAATTCACTAACGAAAATCGGATATGTAAGTCGCCCTAGATCCGTGTGCTTAGTTAGGGGCAGATTTCACATCTGGCTATTGTTTTTACAATTGATTTTCTTTTTCCGTGCACATGGTGAACTGGTGACCAACATGGTGAAACAAACAGAATAGCTTTGAATTCAACAAATGTTATCCAACAAACATAATAGTTTGAAGAAAAAAACAGCTTTATGTGGACAGCTGAAAATCCCATAATTACTTCTTAGAATCCAAAAGATCTTCTTATTTTTCCTCTAATACAGTACATATGTATTTCCTGATTTTGACCATTTTGTACAGTCATCCTTGACATCGAGTGCATCGGACTCCTAGCTAAGTGGGCAGATCAATGACACTACGCAACCGCAAAAACAAATGGTGTGCGTACTTTATATTCCCTCGGTTCCGAATTATTTGTCGCAAAAATGGATGTATGTATCTGAATAGAGAAAAGACAGACCTAGCTAGACACTATGTGAAATCTGCGAAGTAATCGTGACTGGTGTGCAGCTATTCTTGAATATTTTTAAAAATGAATGAACTCTCAATTCTTTTCTGTAATAATTAATGTTGTTGCGTACTGGATACTCTCAGGTATTAATGTTTGTTCTGTATTAATGTTTGATGTGCTGGTGGTTTCTTCTAGACGCCGGGGCAGTGGCCTCGGGTGGCGGACCACCAGTTCGGCTTTCAGCAGGCAGTTTGGCGGCGGTGATGGCCACGGCTGCTGGTCGTGTGGGCGGCAGCGGCTGCGGCTGCGGCATTGGGTGACTCTGGTCTCGGCGGTGTTCGTTCCCAGATCGTGCTCTGGAGGTTTGCTTGGTGGCGGCATGTCCTTCCTTGGGTTGGACAGGGGTTCGAGATTCCTCGTGTGGGGAGGTTAAGAGGATCTAGGCGAAAACTTTGTGCTTTGGCACCAGCGACGATGATGCCCGTGGGTGTCACATCCCTCTTGGGGGCATCGTTGAGGTTCCTTTTGCCAAGCCAGGGCTTCGGGTGAAAACCCTTGACCGGTTCCTCGGTCTCGGTGGCAGTGGCAGTGGCACGGTGTCTGGTCTCCTTCTTGATGGCGTCGTCGTGGAGCCCAGGTTACCTCTTGTGCGCCGCGCGATCATCGGCGGCATTTTCAGGTCCTATCGAGGAGCTCCCTTGACGCTAGCGTAGGTGGATTCACTTACCTCCTATCTTTTACATAGGTCCTCGTTGGTTCCATTCGCAGTCCGCCTTTTCCGCAGGCAGGTTCGGGCTCCACGTTTCGGAGCGGGAGGGCAGGGGGGCACTCTCCGGCGGGAACTTGGAGTGAGTGGCGAAACGAGGTCCGGCGGTTTCCCTTGGCGGCAAGTCTCCGTCCTTGTTGGTAGTTTAGGTTGCTTTGTGGTAGGGTGTGATCTCTCTTGTTTTCTTGTATTTTCTTTTGATCCGCTTTGTAAGAGGTTCTTCTCATCACCATGTACCGGTTCGGCTGTGTTGCTTTATATATATATATAAAGCAGGGCGGAAGCCTTTTTCGGTAAAAGCAAATTTTGGATGCAGCCGGGATCTGTGCTGAAGAAGAATACATGATTGGACAAGGTGAGTATTTACGGACGAAGGACTGTCAGCCCCAAACTACAATCACTAATCACGTGAACACGTTAGAACACTTGAGGTTTTGTGCTGCAAAAACTAGCAGTGTTCTCTGTTGTATTGATCTCCTTCTATTCAGAAGGAACAACGACCATGATCTCTTCTACTAAAACTTAACAGTGAAACTAAGAACGAGACCAACAGCTAGATTATATCTAATAATCACCTCCCTAATCTAGGTGTTCGACTGCTTGATCTTGACGATGCCAATTTGCGTGCGCAGCTCCTTGAAGTGCACACGTCTGAGCGATTTCGTGAGGCTGCTCGTGTGTGTGCAGTGTGCTGATATAATCAACTGCAATCATCCCATTCTCCGCACTGTCACGAATGAAGTGGTACCTAAGATTGATGTACATCATGTACTTACTTTGATCGTGGAACACAGGATTCTGGCAAACTTGTATGGCAGATTTGTTATCGACGTGAAGTTCAGCCTGGACTGGAGAGGGTCCTCCTTGAGTAGATCACGGAGAAGAAGGTTGATCCAAACTCCCTAAACAGGCGGCAGTCACGGCAGCTATGTACTCCGACTCACACCATGAGAGTACTCAAACTGTTTTTGAGACTGCCATCACTTAATTCAAACCCTCAGTGTGTGGAAGATGGAAGCACGCACAGATTCTGCAACCACACAATTTATAAACTAAAAAAATCTCTGTTCGTACAAGCTAAAAAAATCTATGCTATGCTTGATGCGCAGGTAAAACTAGGAATCCGAGACAGGAAGCAGAAGAAAACCTGTCTTTACTGTTAGCCCGCGCCTGGACCGGCTGCGCCCTCGCCGCTCCTCTGGAGGCGGCAACTGGGAGCCGTCCTGTGATGGCCGCGACTGGGAACCACCCAAGATGGTGCGATGCTGCTTTCCTTGTGCACCGGCCATGGCTACTGCAACCTGAGGCTCTGATACCAATTGTTAGCCCAAAATACTAGCGAGTAGCTAGCTCTCTCTCTCGGTACAATCTGGTGGAGGACAACCTGGTCGAGAGAAAGGAGGCCATTCCACTTCAATACAAGGCACTTTCAGTTCCTCCTAGTATCACCGTGTGTGCTTGTTCAGCTCAAGTAGTACTCCAACTCTTGTCTATAGTGTGTGTGCATTACACTAGTCCGTCGTGCAGCTAGTGAGTGTGCAGCCGCTGGTTGTAGTGTTCCTCCACTAGATTGTACCGAGAGAGAGAGAGCTAGCTACTCGCTAGTATTTTGGGCTAACATTAACAACTAAAATGCATGACTGAATATTGTCTTTTTATACTAACAATTGGATTGCTTTGAAGCAGATATTGTGCTAGTGGACAAGCTTATTGTCCATGACTTGGAAACATGTGTTCATGCTGTATGGATTATGATTGGAAGCTCATATCTCTTTTCTTCTAGTTTGACGGACAGTTGTTATAGCCACTAGAGGCCCCCCCCCGCCGCGGTTGAGTTCTTCTCACCCTCTGTGTGGTTCTTCTATGTATGAGAAAGAAAGCGAGTGGAGAGAATTGTGTGAGGCAACATGAGCAAGAAGAGTGGCACTCGTGGTGTAGATGCAGCTATCACCGGCCCCGGCGCAAACTTCGCTGCCCCTCCACCATGGATTGTATCATGCAATCTCATCGTCGAACTGGGTCCCAATAGGATGGAGCTGGTGATGGCGTGCTACAGCTGCATGGGCTGAGCAGTGGATCACGGAGGAAAAACAGAGTTTTCATTATTTTGTAAAAAAAACAGACATACGCAGTAGTGAGGGAGTAGTATAAACAGACATATGCAAACAAATGGTACTACACACAATCACCAATCTATTCGATGAGCAAACTCCCAAACCCGAAGAATTAAACGCCGCAGTTTGTTCAGTCTGTACATGCCGTTGAGTCATTACCTGTATATAAAACCTGTCATATTATCTATTGAAATGGCTATCTTATTTGATACATATTAGATCTTACTATGAAAATCAACGATGAAATCCCGCAGAAACGCGCAAGGGCGGGGCATCATCTAGTATCCCTAAACCCTGAGCAAACGGCTCCGACTTCGTCGTAGGCGATTGTCGACTCAACCAACATTGTAGATACCATGTACAGTTGTGTGAAGATCCGTGTCAAAACTCAGCCAACTGTGACCACCATGGTTCCTGGTCGCAGTCCACATGTGCCTGGCGGAGATGGCAAAACAGCCACCATCACGCCACGAGTCCACCTCACCGCGCCTCCTGAGCTATAGCGCGCCATTGCAACAGCTCCAATCGCTAGATCTGCACCGCCGAAGACCTCATGTACGCACGACGTGCCACACTGCAGGCTCCTGCCCACCTTGCGCGGTACCGCTGACCACCCGAGCCGAAGCAGCACCCCGCGCCGCCGTGCGATCCCACGTGTGTCATATTCGCACATCTCCGGCCCCACCGCACGTGCGCGACACGCCGACGAGCACTGCGCCGCCCCGCCACCTCGCTGCGCGTGCCCCTGGACGCCAAAGCGCCTGAGCTCCTTTGAAGTGGCCGGCCCGTGCCACGCCACGCCAAGCCAAGCGGGAGGTGGAAAGGGCCTCGCCGCCACCGAGCCGCACGGGCTTTGCCCGGCGACGACATGGGAGGGGGAGGGTGGTGGGTTGTGGCCCTGGCGGTGGCTAGGTTCGCTCCTGGCCGCTCGCGAGAGGCGACCGAGCAGCAGCGTGTGTGCCTTTTTTTGTAAAACAACTTGAAACTTTATTAATTAGAAATAATTGTTACATCGTCTATCAAGAGAGTTACAAGATCTTCCATGGGCTCCTCTATCCAATCCCTAGTCATGGAACCTTTTGCTAATCTAGCAAGGTCATGAGCGAAAGTGCTCTTCTGAGCACGAGCACAAATGCTCGCTATATCCAAGCGGTTCGTCCACAGCAAGATTACTACTGGGCTGCGTATTACTCTTTGTATATGCATGCGTATTTCCCCACTTTTGAGACCATGGCCCACTTCTGCTAACTATTTAATGCAGCAAGCCCCGTTAAATCCCTCACGGAACAGATTCCATATTGACGACCTGGGCCTCTGACTGTGACACGCTGGGCCGTCCCATTAATGTCTGGACTAACCGCCTCATCTGCCTCCCATCGCTCCCTCTACAAGCCCCAAGCACCCTTTTAATACACAAAATTGCCCTCGTCCAACGATATGCAATTCGAAAACTGAAACTGTTCTCAACGGCGGGGGTGCTGGTTGGACTTTTGTCAAAAGAATCCCTGCGATTTGGTAACATGCGGTAATTTGCCTTGCCAAACTTGCTGGCCAACCAACCACAAGCAGTTCTTAAACTTGCCGCAACAGTCACATTCTCAAGGCTGGCAGATCATTTGAACATTTTTTTATGAACATTTACTCACAGCACCACAAACAGGGCAGATCATTTGAAAACAGATACCCAAGGCTGGCAGCAGCATGGAAATCTTTGAAAACTCAATCTCAAATGCTCAACTACACAGGATTTGCATTACACATGTATGCTTAAGAAAATTCACTCGTGCAACCAAGAGCTTACAACCAAGTGTATTCCACAACATAAACAAAAGACTAAACATCCAGTTCAAACAAAAATATAACATACTCCCTCCGACCCATAATATAAGAGTGTTGTTTACACTACGATCTTATATTATGGGATGGAGGGAGTACTACTGATGTAACACCAAATGTGTCTGCAGAAGTGCAGTTTTCAGATAGCAGATGGCAATCAGAAGCACAACCTTCATAGAGCAGATGCCAATCTAAATTCTTGAGTCTTCGTGCAGGTGTTCCTTTGATGCACCTCAATCCAACAATTTTGCATCTCCCAGGTTTTTGATGTTGCTTCAGAGTGTCACCTCTGTCGGGACATGCCATTCTTGTGTGTCCTTGTTTCTGACAAATAGTACACAATCTCATGCGCTTACTCAGCCCAAGGTGCTTTCTCTCTGTTATGACCGGCATAGGGGCTTAGCCCAGTGGGTTATGGCCCAGGTATCTTAATTAGGGGCTTAGCCCAATTATCTTATCGTATTAGGATCGTTTGCTTAGGAGTCAAGTAAACCTATGTATCAATCTAATCAAGCAAGAAGCAATCATAATTTGCTCGGCTTCCCTTAGGGAGCCGGGAGACCTAAACCCTAGTCGCCTCCTGCCTTCGCCGCTACTGCTTCGGTCGCAAGGACGGCGCCACGCCGCCGGCCGCCGCGCACCAGCCCTCGTCCTTCCCCTCCTTCCCCTACAACCTACGCCCTAGATCCGGTAGGGCCCTAACTCCTACCAATTTGGTATCCAGAGACTCGGGCTCGATCATGTCTTCGTCAACGCCAACGTCGCCGCTGCCAATCATCACCATCGCACCGCTGACCACCGCCGGTTCACCACCGCCGCCGGCCCCGGTCACCGTCACCACCGCCGGTTCCCCCACGCCGCCGGCCCCGGTCACCTTCCCTGCGCTGCCAACCGCCATTTTCACGCCGGAAGAAGTCACTAGCATCTTGCGGGATCTCGTGATGGCCGTCTAGGGCATCCATCTGTACCTGGCCGGGCCACCCGCACCTCCGCCGGCTGCTACTACCGCCGCTTACGGCCACCACGCGCTGCCGTGGCCATCCCAGGGCGCCCCTGCAATGAGCGGGCCACCGCTGCCGTCGTTCCAGGCGGGGCACCCCAGCGGGCCGCCTCCGCCGCTGCTGCACCTGCCCTGGTACTCGGTACCCGCGGCGATCGCCGAGGCCCATCCGTCGTTCCAACCGCCGCCCGCCCCAGTGTCGTCATGTCCGCAGTGGCCCGCGCCGGTTCTCGTGGCACCATCCGCACCCGCCCCAGTGCCGCAGTGGCCGCACTAGCCCGCGCCGGCCCCAGCCATGCCAATCGCGCCGCCCGCGCCGGTCCGGCTCCCACCGCGGCCGCCCTGCTCCGGACTGGGCCAGTCCACATCGGGAGGCCTCCCGATCCAGCAGGTCCGGTTTTCGCCGTCACCGTCCCAGATCCCGGCCTGGCTAACCGGTACGTCGCCACTGCCAGTTTACACGGAGTCCGGGGACCCACCGGTACCCACGCTGTAGTCTGGGGCCTCGTCTGGCTCCGCGGGGGCCTCTGACGGTCTCCCCACCGTTGACCGGGCGCCGTCATCATCACTGCTCCGCACCGCCGAGCCGGTCGGCCATGGTGCGCCGATCCAGACGCCGCCACGGTTCGCCAAGATCGACTTCGCCACTTATGATGGCACGGAGGACCCGCTTAACTGGCTCAACCAGTGTGAGCAGTTTTTCCGTGGACAGCGCACGCTCGCGTCGGAGCGCACTTGGCTGGCATCCTACCACCTCCGCGGTGCAGCCCAGACCTGGTACTATGCCCTTGAGTAGGACGAGGGCAGTATGCCCCCTTGGGAACGCTTCCGCGAGCTCTGCCTCTTTCGTTTTGGGCCCCCGATCCGCGGGAGCCGCCTGGCGGAGCTAGGCCGCCTTCCCTTCACCTCCACGGTTCAGGACTTCGCCGACCGTTTCCAGGCCCTAGCATGCCACGCATCGGGCGTGACGGCGCAGCAGCGGGCCGACCTCTTTGTCGGTGGACTTCCGGATCACATCCGCGTGGACGTGGAGCTTCAGGGACCCCAGGATATCCAGACGGCCATGTACTACGCCCGCGCGTTTGAGCGCCGCGCGGTGGCCGTCCAGCAGGAGTCACCGTCCCGGGCCATTGGGTCGCTACCCTGGTCAGATCCCGCTCCGTGTCGGCCTATTCAAGCTTCCGCGGAACCCCTCGCCATGACCGTGGCGCGCCCGTTTCGCCGGCTCACCTCGGCCGAGCTACTCGAGCGTCGCCGCCAATGGTTGTGCTTCAACTGCGACGAGCCCTACACGCCCGGCCACGCTTGCCCGCGACTCTTCTACCTGGAGGTTGCCGACTACATTCCGGAGGACGCCGTCTGAAAGAACATGCGGTGCCCCCATGTTTGGTTTTGGTAATTGATGACAATCTCTATGGACTAATGGTTTCCTTGAGTTACATTTGAAGGGTTTGTCCATAGGCTTTTCTTGGAGTTCATTTATTGGTTTCAAGGAGAGTTTGTGATGACCAAGGTGCTATTAAGGAATTATCCAAAGATTGGTCTTGTGAGTGTTGAGCTTATTGCCAGCATGTCTTGAAGAAGAAGAGTGTGTTATCATTCATGTTTACCTTCAAGACATCATCCAAATGAAGAGTTGGAAAGATTCAAGGTTGATCAAGTCTAAGTGAAGGAGTGAATCAAGTTGATCAACACACAAAGCGTAGAAGATGTACCGAGAGGGATCAAGCAATCCTATGGTATGGTAAGCATTGTCAATCACGCTTTGTGTACTAACCCATGGTCTTCGTGAGAGTTCTTTGT
>LR738712.1:884621507-884646224 GCA_902687465.1 Secale cereale | reverse complement strand
GAGAGTTTAGTTTTGTGAGGAAGTTTAGAGAGTTGTCTCTTCGCTCTTCTTGCTTTGGTTTTGTTCCTAAGCTTTTGCATCTCATGCGCATACATTATTGTTGCATGGTATGGTGATGCATAATTCCTTATATAAACTCTCTTGAAAGTGATTGTCATCAATTACCAAAATGGGGGAGATTGAAAGAACATGCGGTGCCCCCATGTTTGGTTTTGGTAATTGATGACAATCTCTATGGACTAATGGTTTCCTTGAGTTACATTTGAAGGGTTTGTCCATAGGCTTTTCTTGGAGTTCATTTATTGGTTTCAAGGAGAGTTTGTGATGACCAAGGTGCTATTAAGGAATTATCCAAAGATTGGTCTTGTGAGTGTTGAGCTTATTGCCAGCATGTCTTGAAGAAGAAGAGTGTGTTATCATTCATGTTTACCTTCAAGACATCATCCAAATGAAGAGTTGGAAAGATTCAAGGTTGATCAAGTCTAAGTGAAGGAGTGAATCAAGTTGATCAACACACAAAGCGTAGAAGATGTACCGAGAGGGATCAAGCAATCCTATGGTATGGTAAGCATTGTCAATCACGCTTTGTGTACTAACCCATGGTCTTCGTGAGAGTTCTTTGTGGGGTTTGGTTGCGGTGTGCAAGTTCAAGTGGAGCATCACGAAGAAATCAAGTGCTTGAAGCTTGCCATCCATTGTCGTGACAATGGACTTGTGAAGATATGCCGAAGAGTGGCTCTCCCATAGAGGAGTATGGGGGAGCAATCTACTAGTCTTCACCGAGACAACGCAATCAAGAAAGGTGGTCCAACTTGAGGAAGTCAAGATCGTCTACATCTAGCTCAAGTGGACTTTGTGCAAAGCAAAGGTTTGCCCTTGATAGGTTTTCTATTTTACCGGTCTCGTGGTGGTAGTTGGGAGACCGGGTTATAGGATCGTTTGCCGTACTATCAAGGGGGGCTCTCAAGTTGGTAGCTTGATCGTATCGTTAGTAGAGAGCTCAAACCATTGCATCCTTGCATCATGTTTCTTGGTTCTTTTTTGGTTCTCTTTGTGAGTCTTAGAGCTTATGGTCATCTTGATGACAAGCTTGAGTTCATCGAAAACGGAGTTCACATGTGTCTTCTATGATGTTTTCGGTGTTGGAGGTTCTACCGGTCTTATCCGAGAAAGGGTTCTCACCATTTTCTTTTGGGACTTTTCTAACTTGCTTCTTATTGATATTTCTATCAAGATTGTGTTAGCCCTTGTCGCTAGCTTTCCAACAAACTTGGTTTCATCGAATTCGGAGTTCGTATGCAAAAGTTATTGACATTTTGGTGTACTGAAAAGGCTGCAGCGGTACTACCGCGGGTAGGAGCGGAAGTAATTTTTTACTACCGCTTTCGGGAGCGGTACTACCGCTTTCGGGAGCGGTACTACCGCTTGGAGCAGTACTACCGCGGCTACTTCCGTGGCTACTTCCGCTCGGGACCAAAAACTCGTCACAAGTCCAGCGGTGGTAGGCACGGATGTAATTTTTTAGTACCGCTCGCAAGCAGTAGTACCGCTACCCTTAGCAGTACTACCGCTACCCCAAGCGGTAGTACCGTGAGGCCAAGCGGTACTACCGCTCCGACGGTTTTTCTGGCCTTTTTGCCTCCTCGCTGTTGTTTTTCTAAGGAGTACTAATGCCCTAGCGGTAGTACCGCTCCTGGAGCGGTAGTACCGCTCTGTGCGGGCTGTGAGCATAACGGTTGGATTTTTCCCCACCTATAAAAGGGGCTCTTCTTCCCCAATGAACCTTATCCTTTGAGCTCGTGTTCTTCCCCCATTGTTGACCTACTTCGAGCTTGCTATCTCTCAATCCCTCCATGGATTCTTGCTAGTTTTTGGGGGAAAAGAGAGAGGAGATCTAGATCCACATTTCCACCAATCACTTTCTCCTCTAGGTGAGGGGAACCCCTTGGATCTTGATCTTGGAGTTCTTGGTGTTCTCCTTCTTGTTCTTCCTCTCATTTCCCTCCCTAGCATTAGTTGCTTTGGTGGGATTTGGGAGAGAAGGACTTGGGCACTCCGTGTGCCCTTGCCATTGCATTTGGTGCATCGGTTTGAGTTCTCCACGGTGATACGTGGAAGTGAAGTTGAGAAGCTTATTACTCTTGGGTGCTTGGTACCCTTGAGCTTGTTCCTCTTGGGTGCTTGGGCGCCCTAGACGGTTGTGGTCACCTCGGAGCCATATTCCATTGTGGTGAAGCTTCGTGGTGTCGTTGGGGAGATAGCCCCAACCTTGGTGTTCGGAGCTCAATCATTGTGGTGTAAAGCTCCGGGCAAGCGTCGGGGTCTCCAATTAGGTTGTGGAGATCGCCCCGAGCAATTTGACGGGTTCCGGTGCCCGCCCCCAAGGGTTGCCAAAGTGTACGGGTTCGGTGACCGCCCCCAAGGGTTGCCATTTGTACGGGTTCGGTGACCGCCCTCAAGGGTCCCTTAGTGGAATCACGGCATCTTGCATTGTGCGAGGGCGTGAGGAGATTACGGTGGCCCTAGTGGCTTCTTGGGGAGCATTGTGCCTCCACACCGCTCCAAACGGAGATTAGCATCCGAAAGGGTGTGAACTTCGGGATACATCATCGTCTCCGCGTGCCTTGGTTATCTCTTACCCGAGCCCTTTACTTATGCACTATACTTTGTGATAGATATATTGTTTCTTGTCATATATCTTGCTATCACCTAGTTGTTTATCTTGCTTAGCATAAGTTGTTGGTGCACATAGGTGAGCCTAGTGGTTGTAGGTTTTGTGCTTGACAAATTAACCGCTAGGTTTATTCCGCATTTGTTCAAGCCTAAACCGTAATTATTTTAAAGCGCCTATTCACCCCCCCCCCCCCTCTAGGCGACATCCACGATCTTTCACCGTCGCCGCCAACCTTGCCGCCCTAGCTGTCGCGAAGGTGTTTGACGCTGGTTGATCACCTCGAGGAGTTCAGCAAGCGCTTCCCCACCTTACAGCTCGAGGACGAGCTGTTTGTGCAGGCGGGGAGAAGAGTTATGACCGGCATAGGGGCTTAGCCCAGTGGGTTATGGCCCAGGTATCTTAATTAGGGGCTTAGCCCAATTATCTTATCGTATTAGGATCGTTTGCTTATGAGTCATGTAAACCTCTTTATATAAGGAGAGGAGATGTATCGATCTAATCAAGCAAGAAGCAATCATAATTTGCTCGGCTTTCCTTAGGCAGCCGGGAGACATAAACCCTAGTCGCCTCCTGCCTTCGCCGCCGCTGCTTCGGTCGCAAGGACGGCGCCACGCCGGCGGCCGCCGCGCACCAGCCCTCGTCCTTCCCCCTACTTCCCCTACAACCTACGCCCTAGATCCTGTAGGGCCCTAGCTCCTACCACTCTCAAAAGGTTTTTTTTTGAAACAAAAGTGATGTTCATGGAATTGAACTGGAACACACAACAAAGTCCACTCACAAGCATGCTAACCACGTGCACACCTAATGGTTTCATACTTTCATCCCCTTAAAACAGACTTCGACTCACACCACAAATACAAGGAGAAAACAAACAACAATAAATTGCTAAATGGGAATAGTCATCACTACAGCAGCACGACCTTAAAGAGAATTTGTATTAAGCATAACAAGAGTTCTTGTTTTCAGATGCTCTGACAACCTTAGTTCTGCAACCTTGTTACAGTAGTTTGGCAGTGCCCTTCAACGTCACAGTTTTTACAACGAGCGGGTCTTCTAGGTTGCTTCGGCACATTACCACGATCCGTGCAAGCATTCCTCTTGTGGCCCTGCCCTCGACAGATCATGCATAATCTCGTGCGCTTACTCAAACCTTCATATGGTGCCTTATCCCTGCTGGTTTGTTGATCTACCAATTTCTTTTCCGCTTCGCCGGTGGTAGCAACCGAGTTAAAATGCTGGCAGACTCATTAGCTGAATGGTTTTCGCCATTGTCGTCTCCAATCTCTCCAGCATTGACGGCAACTACAAGCTCGCCTTCTTGCTGAACATGATTAACAACAATACCATTTCCAGCAATTTTGTCCTCCAATCCTAGGCCATCTCTTGTTTCCAGGAACGGCTGCATCTCCACCATGTGGTTCTTGAACAGCCCTATCAGTAGGTCATATGGTTCAACTCTAATGTCACCCGGACAAACGAGCTGCATTGCATGCATGTACATATTGAAATGACGGTAACTGAATGAGTTCTTGTGCTTGTGGTCTTTCTGATAATGATAAGGTTTGGTGGAAGGCTATGTTTTTAAGGCGTCGCTTAGGCGTCGCCTAGGCGACGCCTAGGCGTCAGAGCGGTCGGCGACGGCAAGGCGTCGTCCTCGCCTTAGTTCCCTGTCTAAGGCGTCCGCCTTGGGCTGTTGAGGCGTCCAGGCCGTCGCCTAGGCGGAGAAGGCGGCGCTTTGGCCGGTTCTGGACGCCCTGGCCGTGTGCGGGCAGGTCGGGCGGGAGAAAGAGGCTGGCGGCGGGAGAAGAGAAATTGGGCGGGAGAGGAGAGGGTAAACAGAGCTTGGCCGAGGAGGAGGCTGCCTGGGCGCGGCGGCGTGGTCGACGAGCTTGGCCGCGGCGGCGTGGCCGGCGACCTCGTGCAGCGCTCGAGCGAAGAGGGAGCAGTCCCTGGCGGCGCACGAGCAGAGCGAGGACGGAACGATAAGGAGGTTGGGTTGGGTGGTCGTGGATGTGTGATGTGTCTAGGGTTTAGGTGGGCTGGGTGGTCACTGGTTGGGCTACTGGGCCTGGCCGGTTGGCTCCAAAAACTTTTCTTAAACTGGGCCACTGGGCCTTGCGTTCTGATTAAGGCGTCGCCTCGCCTCACGCTTTAAGCGCCTAGGCGTTGAGGCGCCCCCCCAACGCCTTAAAACGCCTCAACGCCTTAAAAACATAGGTGGAAGGATGTCGCGTGCATCCCTAGTCCACCATTTGGCGATGTGCCTCTGCGGTATTTGCTTAATTGGGATAAAATTATGCACCTACAAAATTGATAGTAAGAAAAATGTCATCATGTCGCATTGATTTTTGGGGGATCACACAGGAAAGTGGAATGACCTGCTGTCTGGTGTACCTTTAGAACATGACCGCAGAGCAGCCTCATGTGAGCAAATTGTCTGCACTCGCAATCGAACCCTTCCCCGTCGGTGCTCTGCTATGTATCAACCATAGTCTTTAGATCACAGTAACCTGATAAGGGCTGGCCATTCACAACACCATGAACGAGTGTTCACCATGCCACCTTTTCCCGGCATGCCAACAGAAGCCCTGGTCATGCTTACACTTATCACACCACATCAGTTAACAATAAGTGTTTTTCCAGATAATGGTCAGACCACTAATCGCACATCCACAAACGATTTCCTCCACGCATTTTGTCCTCATCTGACTTTTCCCATACCTAATTCTAAATCTTTTCTCCCATGAGTATAAGTTGTAGAAGTCGTATGCTTCCCCTAACAAGGTCAAGCTTGTTCCAAGCACAGGTGTAATGACATTGTCACCAGGATTCTCTACACATATCCACAAATTACTTTTTCCAGTGCACTCGTCCTCCAAGGGCCTAAAGAATGGCTAGGAGTGTTTTCTACCCTGCACTCTATAATTTAAATCAACAGACTGAACTATAGAACTCATGAAAATCTGTGAGACAGGTCTCACCCATTTCCTCATTATTCAAATGAACATACTGAACTATAGAACTCGTGTGAGCAACACACACTCCGATGAAAACTAGCACTTCGCACAGCTGCAATCATATAATCACTACTCCGTTATTTTACCCCGGGACTAGCTACAGCACTTCTTCTGGGTTGGGATCAATGACAAATATCATACCTATGTCACCTGGGACAACTACAATTCCCTGGATAATCATGTTTTTACCCGATACAAACCTCACTAAGTGCATATGGACAGTCCATTCATTATGCATTTCTTCTAATTGCAATCCCTGTTTTTAAAATGAACTGAATGAAGACCAGAATAGTTTTAGTGGGTGTGTCTAGGACGCGTCTAGATATGCCCAAGTTATTGCACATCTAAGTGACTCAATCAAATATGAAAAGATAACACGACTCCCTGTTTTCCCCTATTGGGCTCCTCCTGTATTAGCCTACTTATCAAATGCCATGAACCAAGTTAGCAGTCAGCTGTCTAGTGAAATCTAGCAGTTTCACAAGCAATCAAGTAAACGCCGAATCATTTTCCCATAACAAATCTTGGTTGGCTCTAGCATACCTGCGAGGCCATCAAAGGGGTACAGAGCCCATCTGGTATTGCTCCGGCGCCTGCGGCGAGCCTTCTCGCACGCATCCTACAGCGGCCTCACTCACACAGATCTGCGCGTCCGAGCTTAAGGATGGAGCCTCCAGCTCATGCTCACCGACGAGCATCGCCACAACGGGGTAATGCAGCGGCTCCCTCAGCGGCGCCTGTGTCACTGACCTCTTCCAGCACCGTCAACAGATCGACATCAGAAACCGCAAACACATCTAAAAATCTGATATATCAAGGTCAGTGCTCAAGCATCTTACCTCCTAACCGGCTGAACTCCATCTTCGCTGGCTATAAGAACACCCCTTCCCGGAGTTTCCCCTGTTCCGCAAGTCGAGCTGCAATTGAGCAAGTCCAGGCGACCGAGATTGGAGACGCCGACCACTATCCCAACGGCCCAGCATTTACTAGCCTTAATCTTTGGAACATGCTAACCAGAAAGCAATTTTCCTGTGCCACGGATCTGAAGGGACTTGCCGTCCTGAGCCACGACCCAGTTGGTAGCCGTCGACGCCGGCTTCAATTCCGCTAGACACTGGCCCACAACCCATGTGCCTAGCTGTTTGTATTTCATTCCCTTTATTTATTGTGCACTGTCGAGAAACAGTGCCACAAATTCAATGGATCAATCCCGATGCAGTACTCATCGGACCAGATAAAGAGCACATGTGTGCTCGAGCGTAGAAACACCGCGTCCGGTCATGAGCTACTTTATTCGCTTCCCTGTTACAATGTTCAAAACTGGTTTGAGGAAAACCACAGGCCATAAAAAAACAATTCTCAAAAATTGCAGCAGTCACTCCCGCAGACTGTCCTCCGTTCTTCATTGTGTCAATGACCTCCATATTATTAGAATTAATGATTAGACAATTGCAGCCCATCTTTTGTGCCAACAGTAAACCAAATATGAGTGCTACCGCCTCTGTTGTCAGTGCATCCGCACAGTACGGAATCCTCCAGTTACCACCTACTATGAAGTTTCCTTTGTCATCTCTGATAACAACCCCCGTTGTTCCTCTTAGCTGATCATGATCAAAAGAAGCATCCATGTTCAATTTAACGAAACCCCTAGGAGGTCTGCACCATCCTTCATTCTTTCTCTTCGCTTTAGGAGAGTGGGCATTTATATAGTTTGATGTTATAGCCCGAATCCCCATCGAGGTTTGGGACGCCTCTTGAGACTTAACCTCATGGACTAGTTTCCGTCTATTCCACCATAAATACCAAGCAGCTATAGCAATAAGTTCCCCTGCATTCCGGGAGCCCAAGATGGGTAGTTCATGATCAGGCATAAGGAGTAGGAATTCAAGGGCTGCCTCTCCTGCACGATCAACGACGCGGGCTTTTTCTACCACTTCATACAACCCCAAATGTTCCCACACTTTTTTTGCCTTCTGGCACAGAAATAATATATGTTTCGTGTCTCTGGCCCGTCCAAACATGCTGGGCATATTGGCTGAGTTTTTATATGTCTGTTGGCCAATGTAACACGACACGGTAGAGTCCCGTGAAGCGTCCGCCAAATAAAAAAATTAACCTTCGCCGGACAAGCTAATTTCCAGATCTTACCCCAAATCGGATTGACCTTGCTTCTACCCATGCCATTCGAGTATTCCAACTTCCTCCCATGTTGCTTATTCCATTCCTCCACATAAGCTGATCGTACGGTGAATAAACCGTTTGTTGTATAGCTCCACGCAATAAGGTCCGACATATTATGCATAGGGATCGGGATCGCTAGGACTCTACGGGCATCAATTGGCCATAGAGTTTGTCTCACCAACTCTTCATCCCAGCCATTAGTGACTGGGTTAATAAGATCATAAACTTTCGTCAATAGATTCCCCCTTCTAGGTGTAATAATTTTCCTGTCTGCACAATTTGGGATCCATGCATCTCTCCATATGTCAATATTTTCTCCTGTTCCCACTCTCCATATATAGCCATTCCTGAGAGAGTCCACTCCCGCCATAATGCTTTGCCAAGTAAAGGAAGAGCCCTTCTTTAATACTGCGTTCATCAAATCACCTTCAGGGAAATACTTGGCTCTTAGGATTGTTGCACATAATGATTCAGGATTATCCACGAGATGCCATGCTTGCTTCGCTGATAAAGCCAGGTTAAAGCAGTGTATATCACGGAAACCCATTCCTCCTTGTTCTTTTGGGACACACATCTTCCACCATGCCATCCAGTGCATCCTTTTCTGATTGTCCTCATCACCCCGCCAAAATTGTGACATCGCGTCTATGATTCCTTTGCAAATCTTTTTAGGAATTTTAAAGACGGACATTGCATATGTTAGGATAGCTTGAACAACAGACTTAAGCAAAATTTCCTTTCCACACGCCGATAACAACTTTTCTTTCCATCCACTAATCTTCATAATAATACGAACAATCAAGAATTGAAAACAATCGCTTTTGTCCATGCCCACATTGGCAGGTAATCCCAAATATTTATCATTAAGTTCCTCCGTCATAATATTTAGAATTGTACAGATTTGCGCTTGGTCCTCCACTTTTGTATTGGGACTAAAAAATATGCTGGATTTTTCGACACTCACCATCTGTCCCGAGGCGGCACAATAAGAGTCCAGAACCGCTCTAAGGGCAGCAAAATTATAAACTTTCTGTTAATGCCATTAGTTTTAGAAAAATTATAAACTTTCTGTTAGTGTCATTACTTTTCAAATTTTAATAGTTAAAATTTGAAGTTTTTAAAATTTGTGTGAATCACAAGTTTGTGATTAACTTTACTAAAAAAATGAACATAGATGCGCCTATAGAGAGAATTCAACCAAAATCCATAATCAATTTCTATGAATTTCAGAGAAATTCATTATGAATTTAGGTCAAATTCCCTGTATATGGGGCATCTATTTTCACTTTGAGAGGAGCTCAACAAGGCAGAGAGGGACGGGCTTATAAACCGATGTGGGCGCCCTTCGGTTGGCGAGGTGGGACTAAACTCTGAGCGCAACAGGACCAACCCTTTAGTCCCGGTTTGTGGCACAAACTGGGACTAATGGTCATGGGCCAGGGGCGAGCCCTATTTATTTTCCAAATTTTTTGTTTTGTTTTCTGCATTATTTATTTTCTTTTGTTTTTTGCTTTATTTTTTAATTATAAACTTTCTGTTAGTGCCATTAGTTTTCAAATTTGAATAGTTAAAATTTGAATTCTTTCAAATTTGTCTGAATCACAAGTTTGTGGTTAACTTTACTAAAAAATGAACATAGATGCACATATAGAGAAAATTCGACCTAAATTCATAGTTTTCAAATGAACTCTGAAAAAGTTGGCATAGCATGTGCATGTACAAAACGGACAATGGTATCATACTCGTCTGTTACAAAGTTGGCATGGTATCATCATAGTAGTTGCGGAAAAAAGTCTTCACTTTTTCTTCGCTTGTGTCATTTGCTTATTGCGCCGTAACCATGGATAAATCTTCAACGTTTATCAGGATGTTTGGGTCAGCCTTGACTTTGAAGGGAGGAATTTCATGAAACTTTTCATAATCTTCAGATATGTCTGTCTTGCCCTCCACTCCCAGGATGTCCCTTTTTCCTGAAAGAACTATGTGGCGCTTTGGCTCATCGTATGACGTATTTGCTTCCTTATCTTTTCTTTTTCTCGGTCTGGTAGACATGTCCTTCACATAGATAACCTGTGCCACATCATTGGCTAGGACGAACGGTTCGTCAGTGTACCCAAGATTTTTCAGATCCACTGTTGTCATTTCGTACTGTGGGTCTACCTGTACCCCGCCTCCTGACAGATTGACCCATTTGCACTTAAACAAAGGGACCTTAAAATCATGTCCGTAGTCAAGTTCTCATATGTCCACTATGTAACCATAATATGTGTCCTTTCCCCTCTCAGTTGTTGCATCAAAGCGGACACCGCTGTTTTGGTTGGTGCTCTTTTGATCTTGGACAATCGTGTAAAATGTATTCCCATTTATCTCGTATCCTTTGTAAATCAATACAGTCAAAGATGGTCCCCTGGACAACAAGTACAGCTCATCACAAACAGTGTTGTCACCTCTGAGACGTGTTTCCAACCAACTGCTGAAAGTCCTGATGTGTTCACATGTAATCCAGTCGTCGCACTGCTCCGGGTGTTTGGAGCGCAAACTGTTCTTGTGTTCATCGACATACGGGGTCACCAAGGTAGAGTTCTGTAGAACTGTGTAGTGTGCTTGAGACCAAGAATATCTGTCCCTGCATATTATTGAGTCCCTTCCAAGCATGCCTTTTCCAGTCAGTCTCCCCTCATACCGCGATTTAGGGAGACCTATCTTATTAAGGCCAGGAATGAAGTCAACACAAAACCCGATGACATCCTCTGTTTGATGGCCCATGGAGATGCTTCCTTCTGGCCTAGCGCGGTTATGGACATATTTCTTTAGGACTCCCATGAACCTCTCAAAGGGGAACATATTGTGTAGAAATACGGGCCCCAGAATGACAATCTCGTCGACTAGATGAACTAGGACGTGCGTCATGATATTGAAGAAGGATGGTGGGAACACCAGCTCGAAACTGACAAGACATTGCGCCACATCACTCCTTAGCCTTGGTACGATTTCTGGATCGATCACCTTATGAGAGATTGCATTGAGGAATGCACATAGCTTCACAATGGCTAATCGGACGTTTTCCGGTAGAAGCCCCCTCAATGCAACCGAAAGCAGTTGTGTCATAATCACGTGGCAGTCATGAGACTTTAGGTTCTGGAACTTTTTCTCTGGCATATTTATTATTCCCTTTATATTCGACGAGAAGCCAGTCGGGACCTTCATACTGATCAGGCATTCAAAGAAGATTTTTTTCTCTTCTTTCGTAAGAGCGTAGCTGGCAGGACCTTCATACTGCTTCGGAGGCATGCCGTCTTTTTCGTGCAAACGTTGCAGGTCCTCCCGTGCCTCAGGTGTATCTTTTGTCTTTCCATACACGCCCAAGAAGCCTAGCAGGTTCACGCAAAGGTTCTTCGTCACGTGCATCACGTCGATTGAAGAGCGGACCTCTAGGTCTTAGGGTAGGTCCCAAAATATAGATTTCTTCTTCCACATGGGTGCGTGTCCCTCAGCGTCATTCGGAATAGCTAGTGCGTCGGGGCCCTTTCCAAAGATTACGTGTAAATCATTGACCATAGCAAGTATGTGATCACCGGTACGCATGCCGGGCTTCTTCCGGTGATCTGCCTCACCTTTGACATGCTTGCCTTTCTTTCGACATTGATGGTTGGTCGGAAGAAATCGACGATGGCCCAGGTACACATTCTTCCTGCATTTGTCCAGGTATATACTTTCAGTGTCACCTAAACAGTGCGTGCATGCGTGGTATCCTTTGTTTGTCTGTCCTGAAAGGTTACTAAGAGCGGGCCAATCGTTGATGGTCACGAACAGCAACGCCTTTAGGTTAAATTCCTCCTGTCTGTGCTCATCCCACGCACGTACACCGTTTCCATTCCACAGCTGTAAAAGTTCTTCAACAAATGGCCTTAGGTACACATCAATGTCGTTGCCGGGTTGCTTAGGGCCTTGGATGAGAACTGGCATCATAATGAACTTCCGCTTCATGCACATCCGAGGAAGGTTATACATACATAGAGTCACGGGCCAGGTGATGTGATTGCTGCTCTGCTCCCCGAAAGGATTAATGCCATCCGCGCTTAAAGCAAACCATACGTTCCTTGGGTCCTTTGCAAACTCCTCCCAGTACTTTCTCTCGATTTTTCTCCACTACGTCCCGTCAGCGGGTGCTCTCAACTTCCCGTCTTTCTTACGGTCCTCACTGTGCCATCGCATCAACTTGGCATGCTCTCCATTTCTGAACAGACGTTTCAACCATGGTATTATAGGAGCATACCACATCACCTTCGCAGGAACCCTCTTCCTGGGGGGCTCGCCGTCAACACCACCAAGGTCATCTCTTCTCATCTTATACCGCAATGCACCGCATACCGGGCATGCGTTCAGATCCTTGTATGCACCGCGGTAGAGGATGCAGTCATTAGGGCATGCATGTATCATCTGCACCTCCAATCCTAGAGGGCATACGACCTTCTTTGCTGCGAATGTACTGTCGGGCAATTCGTTATCCTTTGGAAGCTTCTTCTTCAATATTTTCAGTAGCTTCTCAAATCCTTTGTCAGCCACATCATTCTCTGCCTTCCACTGCAGCAATTCTAGTACAGTACGAGCTTTGTGTTGCCATCTTCGCAATTGGGGTACAACCCTTTTTTGTGATCCTCTAACATGCGATCGAACTTCAGCTTCTCCTTTTGACTTTTGCATTGCGTCCTTGCATCGACAATGACCCGGCGGAGATCATCATCATCGGGCACATCGTCTGGTTCCTCTTGATCTTCAGCAGCTTCACCCGTTGCAGCATCATTGGGCACATCGTCTGGTTCCTCTTGATCTTCATCAGCTCCCCCCCATTGCAGCATCACCGTATTCTGGGGGCACATAGTTGTCATTGTACTCTTCTTCTTCGCCGTCTTCCATCATAACCCCTATTTATCCGTGCCTCGTCCAAACATTATAGTGTGGCATGAAACCCTTGTAAAGCAGGTGGGAGTGAAGGATTTTCCGGTTAGAGTAAGACATCGTATTCCCACATTTAGTGCATGGACAACACATAAAACCATTATGCTTGTTTGCCTCAGCCGCATTGAGAAACTCATGCACGCCCTTAATATACTCGGAGGTGTGTCTGTCACCGTACATCCATTGCCGGTTCATCTGCGTGCATTATATATAATTAAGTGTGTCAAAAACCATTACAGAACATCATAAATAGATAATTAAGTGACCAAATTAATAGAAGTTCATCATCACATTAAAACCAAAGTACATACATAGTTCTCATATAACAACATATAGCTCTCCAGAGCATCTAATTAATTTTCACCATACATTGAAACTATGTAAAACATTTCAATACGAAAACAAATGCGATCATAATCGCAACCAAGGTAACAATTGATCCAACGGCATAATGATACCAAGCCTCGGTATGAATGGCACATTTTCTAATCTTTCTAATCTTCAACCGCATTACATCCATCTTGATCTTGTGATCATCGACGACATCCGCAACATGCAACTCCAATATCATCTTCTCGTCCTCAATTTTTTTTCCATCAAGAAATTGTTTTCTTCTTCAACTAAATTTAACATCTCGACAATAGGGTCCATCTTGATCTTGTGATCATCGACGACTTCCTCAACATGCAACTCCAATTCCATTTTCTCCTCCTCCATTTTTTCAATTTTTTCTTCAAGGAAATGTTTTCCTCTTCAACTAAATTTAACCTCTCCACAAGAGGGTCGGTTGGAATTTTTGGTTCAACTACCTCCTAGACATATAAAAATATCTATGCATGTCAGGTTGGTCGGCATAATTGTCATAAACACTAAAACAAATAGTTATAAATTAAAGATAATATACCACATCCGAACCGTAGATAGGACGAGGGCCCACGTGGGCGGATATCAAAACCATCGCACTATATAATAACAAGCAATAATAAACGTAAGAAAATTAGACAAATATCTATCTAAAGCAATAATAACAAGCAATAATAAAAGTAAGAAAAGCATGGACATAACAAGAGGCTCACCACGATGGTGCCGGTGACGAGATCGGCGGGGTCGATCGACGGCGGCGAAGACGGGGACAGGACGTGACGGACCGCTAAACCTAGACAAATCTCGGAGAAAATGGAGCTTCGAGTTCGAGCTTCAAGAGGAGAAAAGCTTAACTAGTGTGGCTCGGGCATTCCATCGAACACGTTGTGTGCATAGGAGGTGAGCTAGAGCACCACCAAGCGCTCTCCCCCTCGGCCAGAAAAAACAGAGCAGTGTGCTCTGCTCTTACGCGAGGGGGTATATATAGGCACCTAATTGGTCCCAGTTCGTGATATGAACCGGGACTAAAGGGGAGCCTTTGATCCCGGTTCAAGTCACCAACCGGGTGTTGGGGAACGTTGCATGGGAAACAAAAAATTTTCCTACCGTTCACCAAGATCAATCTAGTAGATGCAACTACGAGGAAGGAGTGTGATCTACGTACCCTTGTAGATCGCTAAGCGGAAGCGTTATGAACGCGGATGATGGAGTCGTACTCGTCGCGATTCAGATCGCCGAAGACCTAGCACCGAAGCAACGGTGCCTCCGCGTTCTTCACACGTACGGCTCGGGGACGTCTCCTCCTTCTTGATCCAGCAAGGGGTGGAGGAGAGGTTGATGGAGAACCGGCAGCACGACGGCGTGGTGGTGATGGTGGAGAAGAACTCCAGCAGGGCTTCGCCTAAGCACCGCGGGAGAAGAAGATATGACGGGAGAGGGAGGGCAGCACCGAGGCACGAACTGTGTTGGCTGCCCTCCCTTTGCCCCACTATATATAGGGGGGGTGGAGAGGCTAGGGCGCCCTAGGGTTTCCCCCTAGGGGCCGGCGGCCAGGGCAAGGGGAGGGGGGCGGCGGCCAGGGCAGGGGGAGGCGCCCAGGCCCTAGGGTTTCCCCCCCAGGTGCCTTGCCCCCCAAGTCCCAAGGGGTGCGGCCAGCCCTAGGGGGTCCCACCCCCTTAGCCGCATGGGGAGAGGGCCCAGGGGGGGCGCACAGCCCCCTGAGGGCTGTGGTGTCCCCCCTTGTGGCCCAATAGGCCCAGAACACCTTCCGGACCCCCCGAAAACCTTCCCGGTACTCCGCCGATTTCCCGATGCTCCCCGGAACACTTCCGGTACTCCGAAACCTTTCATCCTATATATCAATCTTCGTCTCCGGCCCATTCCGGAGACCCTCGTCATGTCCGGGATCTCATCCGGGACTCCGAACAACCTTCGGTAACCATGCACTCTTCTCACTAACAACCCTAGCGTCACCGAACGTTAAGTGTGTAGACCCTGCGGGTTCGGAAACCATGTAGACATGACCGAGACACTCCCAGGTCAATAACCAATAGCGGGATCTGGATACCCATATTGGCTCCTACATGTTTCTCGATGATCTCATCGGATGAACCACGATGTCAAGGATTCAGGCAATCCCGTATACAGTTCCCTTTGTCTCGTCGGTATGTTACTTGCCCGAGATTCGATCGTCGGTATCTCTATACCTAGTTCAATCTCGTTATCGGCAAGTCTCTTTACTCGTTACCGTAATACATAATCCCGTGACCAACTACTTAGTCACTTTGAGCTCATTGAGATGACGTATTACCGAGTGGGCCCGGAGATACCTCTCCATCATACGGAGTGACAAATCCCAGTCTCGATCCATGTCAACTCAACAGACACCCTCGGAGATACCTGTAGAGTACCTTTATAGTCACCCAGTTACGTTGCGACGTTTGGCACACACAAAGCACTCCTACGGTGTCAGTGAGTTACATGATCTCATGGTCATAGGAACTTATACTTGACATGCAGAAAACTATAGCGATAACTGACACGATCAAAAGCTATGTTAACGTTTGGGTCTCGTCCATCACATCATTCTCCTAATGATGTGATCCCGTTATCAAATGACAACTCATGTCTATGACCTGGAAACCGCGGTCATCTTTGATCAACGAGCTAGTCCTGTAGAGGCACACTAGGGACACAAAGTCTGTCTATTCATCCACACGTGTATCTGAGTTTCCAATCAATACAGTTATAGCATGGATAATAAACGATTATCATGAACAAGGAAATATAATAATAACTCTTTTATTATTGCCTCTAGGGCATATTTCCACTGTTGGGGAACGTTGCATGGGAAACAAAAATTTTTCCTACCGTTCACCAAGATCAATCTAGTAGATGCAACTACGAGGAAGGAGTGTGATCTACGTACCCTTGTAGATCGCTAAGCGGAAGCGTTATGAACGCGGATGATGGAGTCGTACTCGTCGCGATTCAGATCGCCGAAGACCTAGCACCGAAGCAACGGTGCCTCCGCGTTCTTCACACGTACGGCTCGGGGACGTCTCCTCCTTCTTGATCCAGCAAGGGGTGGAGGAGAGGTTGATGGAGAACCGGCAGCACGACGGCGTGGTGGTGATGGTGGAGAAGAACTCCAGCAGGGCTTCGCCTAAGCACCGCGGGAGAAGAAGATATGACGGGAGAGGGAGGGCAGCACCGAGGCACGAACTGTGTTGGCTGCCCTCCCTTTGCCCCACTATATATAGGGGGGGTGGAGAGGCTAGGGCGCCCTAGGGTTTCCCCCTAGGGGCCGGCGGCCAGGGCAAGGGGAGGGGGCGGCGGCCAGGGCAGGGGGAGGCGCCCAGGCCCTAGGGTTTCCCCCCTAGGTGCCTTGCCCCCCAAGTCCCAAGGGGTGCGGCCAGCCCTAGGGGGTCCCACCCCCTTAGCCGCATGGGGAGAGGGCCCAGGGGGGGCGCACAGCCCCCTGAGGGCTGTGGTGTCCCCCCTTGTGGCCCAATAGGCCCAGAACACCTTCCGGACCCCCCGAAAACCTTCCCGGTACTCCGCCGATTTCCCGATGCTCCCCGGAACACTTCCGGTACTCCGAAACCTTTCATCCTATATATCAATCTTCGTCTCCGGACCATTCCGGAGACCCTCGTCATGTCCGGGATCTCATCCGGGACTCCGAACAACCTTCGGTTAACCATGCACTCTTCTCACTAACAACCCTAGCGTCACCGAACGTTAAGTGTGTAGACCCTGCGGGTTCGGAAACCATGTAGACATGACCGAGACACTCCCAGGTCAATAACCAATAGCGGGATCTGGATACCCATATTGGCTCCTACATGTTTCTCGATGATCTCATCGGATGAACCACGATGTCAAGGATTCAGGCAATCCCGTATACAGTTCCCTTTGTCTCGTCGGTATGTTACTTGCCCGAGATTCGATCGTCGGTATCTCTATACCTAGTTCAATCTCGTTACCGGCAAGTCTCTTTACTCGTTACCGTAATACATAATCCCGTGACCAACTACTTAGTCACTTTGAGCTCATTGAGATGACGTATTACCGAGTGGGCCCGGAGATACCTCTCCGTCATACGGAGTGACAAATCCCAGTCTCGATCCATGTCAACTCAACAGACACCTTCGGAGATACCTGTAGAGTACCTTTATAGTCACCCAGTTACGTTGTGACGTTTGGCACACACAAAGCACTCCTACGGTGTCAGTGAGTTACATGATCTCATGGTCATAGGAACTTATACTTGACATGCAGAAAACTATAGCGATAACTGACACGATCAAAAGCTATGTTTATGTTTGGGTCTCGTCCATCACATCATTCTCCTAATGATGTGATACCGTTATCAAATGACAACTCATGTCTATGACCTGGAAACCGCGGTCATCTTTGATCAACGAGCTAGTCCTGTAGAGGCTCACTAGGGACACAAAGTCTGTCTATTCATCCACACGTGTATTTGAGTTTCCAATCAATACAGTTATAGCATGGATAATAAACGATTATCATGAACAAGGAAATATAATAATAACTCTATTATTATTGCCTCTAGGGCATATTTCCAACAGTCTCCCACTTGCACTAGAGTCAATAATCTAGTATTACAAGGTAATGAATCTAACACCCATAGAGTCTTGGTGTTGATCGTGCTTAGCCCGTGGAAGAGGCTTAGTCAACGGATCTGCAACATTCAAATCCGTGTGTACTTTGCAAATGTTTATGTCCTCCTCCTTGACCGAATCGCGGATGGAATTGAAGCGTCGCTTTATGTGTCTGGTCCTCTTGTGAAACCTTGGTTCCTTGGCTAGAGCAATGGCACCAGTGTTGTCACAGAACAGAGTCATTGGGTTCAGTGCACTAGGCACAACTCCAAGATCTGTCATGAACTCCTTCATCCAGACACCTTCCTTAGCCGCCTCCGAGGCAGCTATATACTCCGCTTCACATGTAGAATCAGCTACCACGCTCTGCTTGGAACTGCACCAGCTTACCGCTCCCCCGTTGAGAATATATACGTATCCGGTTTGAGACTTAGAGTCATCCGGATCAGTGTCAAAGCTTGCATCGACGTAACCCTTTACGACGAGCTCTTGATCACCTCCATAAACGAGAAACATATCCTTAGTCCTTTTCAGGTACTTCAGGATATTCTTGACCGCTGTCCAGTGATCCATACCAGGATTACTTTGAAACCTTCCGGCCATACTTATGGCAAGGCTGACATCTGGCCTTGTGCACAGCATTGCATACATGATAGAGCCTATGGCTGAAGCATAGGGGACGACACTCATCTTTTCTCTATCTTCCGCAGTCACTGGGCATTGAGTCTTACTCAACTTTGTACCTTGCAATACCGGCAAGAACCCCTTCTTGGATTGATCCATTTTGAACTTCTTCAAAACTTTATCAAGGTACGTGCTTTGTGAAAGTCCTATCAAGCGTCTTGATCTATCTCTATAGATCTTGATGCCCAATATGAAAGCAGCTTCACCGAGATCTTTCATCGAAAAACTCTTGTTCAAATACCCCTTCACGCTATCCAAAAATTCTATATTGTTTCCAATCAGCAATATGTCATCCACATATAATATTAGAAACGCTATAGAGCTCCCACTCACTTTCTTGTAAATACAAGCTTCATTGTAAACTTGTATAAACCCAAACGCTTTGATCACTTCATCAAAGCGAAGATTCCAACTCCGAGATGCTTGCACCAGCCCATAAATGGAACGCTGGAGCTTGCATACTTTGTCAGCATTCTCTGGATCGACAAAACCCTCCGGTTGCATCATATACAACTCTTCCTTAAGAAAACCGTTAAGGAACGCTGTTTTGACATCCATCTGCCAAATTTCATAATCGAAATATGCAGCTATTGCTAACATGATTCGGACGGATTTAAGCATCGCTACGGGTGAGAAAGTCTCATCGTAGTCAATCCCTTGAACTTGTGAAAAACCCTTTGCCACAAGTCGAGCTTTATACACGGTGACATTACCGTCAGCGTCCGTCTTCCTCTTAAAGATCCATTTATTCTGAATGGCCTTCCGCCCTTCAGGTAATACTTCCAAAGTCCATACTTTGTTTTCATACATGGATCCCATCTCGGATTTCATGGCCTCTAACCATTTGTCGGAATCTGGGCCCACCATCGCTTCTCCATAGCTCGTAGGTTCACCGTTGTCTAACAACATGACCTCCAAGACAGGGTTACCATACCACTCAGGTGCAGTGCGTACCCTTGTCGACCTACGAGGTTCGGTAGTAACTTGATCGGAAGCTTCTTGATCATCATCATTGGCTTCCTCTTCAACCTCTGTAGGCTCCACAAAAACATTTTTCTGTGCTGCGCTACTTTCTGGTTGAAGCAGAGGTTCAATAACCTCATCAAGTTCTACCTTCCTCCCACTCAATTCTTTCGAGAGAAACTCTTTCTCTAGGAACGCATTAAAATTCAGGGGAACTCCTGCGCGAGCCATCTACAACATAAATTTGCAAAGACATTTTAGACTATTGTTCATGATAAGTGAGTTATTACCTAATCAAATTAATTATAACTCCCACTCAAATTGACATCCCTCCGGTCATTCGAGCGTGACATGATCCAAATTCACCAACCCAAGTCCGATCATCACGTGAGATGAGGTGGTGTCAATGGTGAACATCAACATGTTGATCATATCTACTATATGACTCATGCTCGACCTTTCGGTCCTCCGTGTTCCGAGGCCATGTCTGTACATGCTAGGCTCGTCAAGTCTAACCCGAGTGTTCTGCACGTGCAAAACTGGCTTGCACCCGTTGTATGCGAACGTAGAGTCTATCACACCCGATCATCACGTGGTGCTTCGAAACGACGAACCTTCGCAACGACGCACACTCGGGGGGAACACAATTTTATCTTGAAATTTTAGTGAAGGATCACCTTATAATGCTACCGTCGTCCTAAGCAAAATAAGATGCATAAAAGGATTAACATCACATGCAAATCATAAGTGACATGATATGGCCATCAACTCGTGCTTTTGATCTCCATCTCCAAAGCACCGGCATGATCTCCATCGTCACCGGCGCCACACCATGATCTCCATCATCATGATCTCCATCATCGTGTTGCCATCGGGGTTGTCGGCGCCCCACCATGCTCTTACTACTATTGCTACCGTTTAGCGATAAAGTAAAGCATTACAAAGCGCTTAATGATTGACACGCAGGTCATACAAAAAATAAAGACAACCCTATGGCTCCTGCCGGTTGCCGTATGCATCGACATGCAAGTCGATGTTAACTATTACAACATGATCATCTCATACATCAAAATATATTTCATCATGTCTTTGGCCATATCATATCACATACATACCCTGCAAAAACAAGTTAGACGTCCTCTAATTTGTTGTTGCATGTTTTACGTGGCTGCTATGGGTATCTAGCAAGAACGCTTCTTACCTACGCAAAACCACAACGGTGATATTCAAGTTGCTATTTAACCTTCTACAAGGACCGCCTTGTTCTATTCCGATTCAACTAAGATAGGAGAGACAGACACCCGCCAGCCATCTTATGCAACAAAAGTCACATGTCTGTCGATGGAACCGGTCTCATGTACGTGGACATGTAAAGTTGGTCCGGGCCGCTTCATCCTATAATACCGCTGAATCAAGAAAGACTAAGGAGGGCAGCAATTTAAACATCAACGCCACAAACTTCTTTGTGTTCTACTCGAGAAAGCATCTACGTAAGATCCTAGCTCATGATGCCACTGTTGGGGAACGTTGCATGGGAAACAAAAATTTTTCCTACCGTTCACCAAGATCAATCTAGTAGATGCAACTACGAGGAAGGAGTGTGATCTACGTACCCTTGTAGATCGCTAAGCGGAAGCGTTATGAACGCGGATGATGGAGTCGTACTCGTCGCGATTCAGATCGCCGAAGACCTAGCACCGAAGCAACGGTGCCTCCGCGTTCTTCACACGTACGGCTCGGGGACGTCTCCTCCTTCTTGATCCAGCAAGGGGTGGAGGAGAGGTTGATGGAGAACCGGCAGCACGACGGCGTGGTGGTGATGGTGGAGAAGAACTCCAGCAGGGCTTCGCCTAAGCACTGCGGGAGAAGAAGATATGACGGGAGAGGGAGGGCAGCACCGAGGCACGAACTGTGTTGGCTGCCCTCCCTTTGCCCCACTATATATAGGGGGGGTGGAGAGGCTAGGGCGCCCTAGGGTTTCCCCCTAGGGGCCGGCGGCCAGGGCAAGGGGAGGGGGGCGGCGGCCAGGGCAGGGGGAGGCGCCCAGGCCCTAGGGTTTCCCCCCTAGGTGCCTTGCCCCCCAAGTCCCACGGGGTGCGGCCAGCCCTAGGGGGTCCCACCCCCTTAGCCGCATGGGGAGAGGGCCCAGGGGGGGCGCACAGCCCCCTGAGGGCTGTGGTGTCCCCCCTTGTGGCCCAATAGGCCCAGAACACCTTCCGGACCCCCCGAAAACCTTCCCGGTACTCCGCCGATTTCCCGATGCTCCCCGGAACACTTCCGGTACTCCGAAACCTTTCATCCTATATATCAATCTTCGTCTCCGGACCATTCCGGAGACCCTCGTCATGTCCGGGATCTCATCCGGGACTCCGAACAACCTTCGGTAACCATGCACTCTTCTCACTAACAACCCTAGCGTCACCGAACGTTAAGGGTGTAGACCCTGCGGGTTCGGAAACCATGTAGACATGACCGAGACACTCCCAGGTCAATAACCAATAGCGGGATCTGGATACCCATATTGGCTCCTACATGTTTCTCGATGATCTCATCGGATGAACCACGATGTCAAGGATTCAGGCAATCCCGTATACAGTTCCCTTTGTCTCGTCGGTATGTTACTTGCCCGAGATTCGATCGTCGGTATCTCTATACCTAGTTCAATCTCGTTACCGGCAAGTCTCTTTACTCGTTACCGTAATACATAATCCCGTGACCAACTACTTAGTCACTTTGAGCTCATTGAGATGACGTATTACCGAGTGGGCCCGGAGATACCTCTCCGTCATACGGAGTGACAAAACCCAGTCTCGATCCATGTCAACTCAACAGACACCTTCGGAGATACCTGTAGAGTACCTTTATAGTCACCCAGTTACGTTGTGACGTTTGGCACACACAAAGCACTCCTACGGTGTCAGTGAGTTACATGATCTCATGGTCATAGGAACTTATACTTGACATGCAGAAAACTATAGCGATAACTGACACGATCAAAAGCTATGTTTATGTTTGGGTCTCGTCCATCACATCATTCTCCTAATGATGTGATCCCGTTATCAAATGACAACTCATGTCTATGACCTGGAAACCGCGGTCATCTTTGATCAACGAGCTAGTCCTGTAGAGGCTCACTAGGGACACAAAGTCTGTCTATTCATCCACACGTGTATTTGAGTTTCCAATCAATACAGTTATAGCATGGATAATAAACGATTATCATGAACAAGGAAATATAATAATAACTCTTTTATTATTGCCTCTAGGGCATATTTCCAACACCGGGACCAATGGTGGTGGGCCAGGAGCAAGACCCATTGGTCCCGGTTCGTCGCACCAATCAGGACCAAAAGGTCCAGACAAACCGGGACCAATGGCCCACGTGGCCCGGCTGGCCCCCTGGGCTCACGAACCGGGTCCAATGCCCCCATTGGTCCCGGTTCTGGACTGAACCGGGACTAATGGGCTGGACCATTGCCCCGTTTTCTACTAGTGATGCTGCACCTTTTTCCTTCACGGTGAGGCTGTTTACAGCCTTAGTGACCTTGACCACTATACCTTCAGTTGCCTTGGAGGTATTTTTATTACTATATCATGTGTACAACAGATTTCTTCTACTAGATGTGTTGCCTTTCCAGTAGGCCTCTACACTGAGATTTTTTTTCAAAAGCAGGTACTCTACTCTCTTTAGGAATTCTACGGAACCTTTCCGACATATGGCCTACAAGACCACAACACTCACAATACGACGACAACTTTTCATAATGAACATCAAATTGGAGTGCTTTCTTGCTGCCTAAGGGAGTGAACTCTACTCTACTTTTGATTGGCTCATGCAGCGGGATTTTTACGCGTACACGCAAATACTTCTCTTCGATCAGGTGATCCTGATGGGAGATTGTTATCACTTTACCGAGTTGGTCCCCTAGAGACGAACCCACCTCTTCTGTTTTAAGCTCAAACGGTAGGTCACGAAGCTGGGCCCAAATAGCCATGGCACCAAGATCCACCTTCGTCGGGTTACCCTTGTCGTCGAACTCAGCAAAAATGATCCCGTCGCGCTTATGGTGCCACGGCTGGGCCTTCAGCACGAAGCGTATGTCCACGTCGGCGGAGAAGTTGAGGATGAACCTCCCGTCCTCGTTGTCCACCTCCTGAACGGTGACCTCGCCTTGCAGCCTCCAAGCCGACGTAGCACGGAGGTCATCGACGAGGATGCGTGGATGTACTTGGAAAGGCGATAGAAATCGCCCTACCACCAGGTAGCCACTAATAGCCCTCCTCGTGGCCTCCATGTCGGTGATCAGCGGGGAGCCATCCCCGCGAGGCCGCCTTGACACCTTCATCCCCTCACTCTCCGGTGAAGGAGCCCAAGCAGAAGAACCCCTCCCCATGGTCGCTGGTACAGAACCTGAACCCTGACTCACTTCCTTCTCCACCTCCCCTCTCTTCTCCATCTCCCTCTTTCTCACTATCACAACCCGTCCAAGGAAGAACACTAAGAGGGAAGCCAGGAATTCTATACAGGTGAGTTCGTGACCCGAGACTCATCCCTCTGATGAAGATATAGAATTTCCCCTCTCCCAAAATCGCCACAACCAGGACGAGAGTTATGCACTTAACGAAAATTAAAGGATCATAAATGTGCAGTTTCCATAATAAAATCTCACTAATTTCTCTATTTTCCTTTGATGTACAAGAAACACTCCTCCTCCCCTAATTTCTCTCTTCCTCGTCCAAAACTCTGAAAGAGTAAATTTTGCTATAATACTGAGCATTAATACTAGTTTCCAAATTACTAGCACCCACAATTGGGGCAGCTATCCCGGACGGGATCAAGGACAAAGAATCACCACATGGTCGTACCTCGGATTTGTTGCCGTTGAAGCCGCCCGTATTCACCCTCCCTGCCCAATCGGGTATAGACTTTGTTGGATGCACGCGCAGCATCTCCTTCGCACGCCTCTTCATCTGCTTCCAACATCTCTCCCGGTTTGGAGATTGCCAGAGGATTCGCCTTGATTTTCCCCAATCCGGCGCGCCCGCTGCGGCCCCGATGGGAATCCCCCTCCTAATGGGGTCGCGATACGCCACTGATTCCGCCTGGGGCGCCGCAGATGCCCCTCCCCCAATGGGGACTCGATCCGCCGGATTCACCGACGCCATCGCTCCCCCCTCTCTATCTCCGTCGCCGCCAGATCGCCTTGCGATTGCGGGAGCTCCCGGGTTTTTTTTTTTTTTTGCA
>LR738712.1:884558541-884621334 GCA_902687465.1 Secale cereale | reverse complement strand
GCCCCACTACGCCGTGTCACCACAGGAGCGTGTGTGCCTTTGTTGTTGTTGGCACCAACATATTAGGAACTGTTGCAGTTTGGACTCTGCATAATCACACGTATGTTGCTGTAAACTTTTTTTTCCCCTGGAGATCCAGAACTTGTCCATATCGTTCTCCATCTCATCTGACCCCATCGGCCCATGTGAGCTTGCGGCCCACGCAAGGGATCCGAAGATGATTACCCTAAGAAGAAAACAAAAGAGGAAAATAATCCCAACCCGAGCTCCTCTCCCCTCCCGCCGCCGCCGCCGCCGCCGCCATGTCCCGCTTCGTGCGGCGCCTCGCCGGCATCCCGTGGCGCCAGATCGCTGGGGAGGCCACCTCCGTGGGCCTGCTAATGGCGCAGGGCCTCTGCGCCGTCCACGTATTCAGCGAGCACGTCCTCGGCGTCGTCCTCCCGCGGGGCCCGAGCATGCTGCCGGCGCTCAACATGGCGGGGGACGTGCTGCTGACCGACAAGGTGAGCCCGCGGTACGGGCGGGTGGCGCCGGGGGACGTCCTGTTCCTCGTCTCGCCCGAGGACCCGCGCAAGGTCGTCATCAAGCGCCTGCTCGGGGTGGAGGGCGACGAGGTCACCTTCCCCGTCGACGCCGGCAACAGCGACGCCACCAAGACCGTCGTGGTGAGTCCGTCGAGCAGGCCCGCCGCTGCTAGAGCATCGGACTGAATTGGATTTCAGATCTCCTAGATAGATCTATGGCAACCTTGGCATCTGATCAGCATCAGAATTGGCGCTGCCCCTAATATGAGAATCACTTTCACTGGTGGTGTTTTTGGATGAGGGTATGATCAGATAGATAGATAGATAGATAGATGACTGATGATGATGATTTGTATGACAATTGTAGGTACCACAGGGTCATATTTGGGTGCAGGGCGACAATATCTACGATTCTCATGACTCGAGGCAGTTTGGACCCGTGCCTTATGGCCTCGTAAAGGGGAAGGTCTCCTATCGGGTATGTTGAGCGACTAACCTCTCTGTTTTGCTTCCTAGTAGTTAATTATAACTTACTAAAAGCCTAACTAATGGTGTGGTTCTGTACCCCTGCTGTAACATTTATATCTGTATCTACAGTTTAAATTGATCTGGTGTCTGCTTAGATATCAACCTTTGTTTTTCCTCATTGTTAACTAGGGGTTGTTTTGAACTTGAATTTTTGTGAGTAAGCGATTTTGTACTGAAACTGGCATGTTATATCTTCATTACATGCTGTGAATATCAGGGAAATTATTAATGATAATGTTTTATTGGAGAAAACAGAATTTCAGGTGATTCAGTGTCTTTGTATATTTCCAGGTTTAATTACTATGGCCGGGAACAGCGGCCAAATTTGACTATTGATTATCATGCACAGCAGACATCTGCAGACTTATATTATAAAATATTATTGCTCTAGGGCCAACATAATTAATGTTTAAAGAAACTCTCATTCCAGTTACGCATGCCATCCTCTGTCTGCTTAGATAATATTGCTCTTAATAATATCACAACCGTTCTTTAATACTGTAAAATTTACCAGGAACACCGAAGCCTGCTTAGATTTTTTTTAGATATCAGGCCATCCTCTGTCTATTAGGCCTATGTTTAAGCTGGACAGTTGTACAGTCAAAATTAACAGGATAAAATCAGAGATTAAATGAGTGTTGGTTTGAACTGGAAAATTGTATCTTATCAATTAACAATATAATTTAGCTACTGCACTGTCTTGTTGATAATCGTCTTCACACACCAGATATCAATTTATATGTGTAATTTCATTTGAATCTTGTAAGCCATAAAATTTTATTTTGCATCATCTGGTAGTCGGAACAATTAGTGTTTACTCACTCAATGTGAGCTGGGGCCTATCTTTCTTTTATTTACTACTACTTGTTTATGTTAGCAATTACCAAATCTAAGATTTAGGGTCTCATTCCAGGTCCAGCAACTAATTTGCTAATGCATTAACCAAATGTGAAATTCGATTGGGGGCCATCCTCCTTGGAATTTTGTCACTTGGTTTTTCTTGCTGGTCAGTATTGACAGGGTTTTTTGTTCTCAGATTTGGCCACCGTCAAGGATTGGTTCGATTGATCCAAAGGAGTAGGACACAGGTAAATTGGATTCTTGTTACCTACTTATTTTCAAAATTCCCGATCATCCCTTCTCTGCACGTTAATTTACCTTCTGCCATTTTTCCACAACCATGCAAGTCAAGAGTAGAAGCGACTATTCATACCATGCAACCAGGCCCTGCATTCGTTGGTGCATCTTGATGTCTACCATTTGATTCTTCACAATTTTGGTCCTTGCCCCCCAGAAGCCCCGTTCAGCGAATCTATGGCATGATTCAATCGCCGTGTCTCATGCCGTAACTTATGGTCTGTGATGCTTGTAAAGTGAACTAACCTGATGAAACTGCAAGTTCCGGGCATGGCTGAGATCAGCTATCGTCTTGACGCTGAGATTGTATTAAACTTGTCATTCTCCTGGACCAAAGCTTGATGAGTTGTGCATTGTAACATTTGCTTATTATTAAGGCCATTTTAAGCGAAAGGAATTGTGTTATCGGTGAGTGTTATGGATGAGTGATTATTCAAGTTGAAGCCATCTGAGCAGAACTAAGTTACTCTGGAAGAAAAAAGGCCAGTGGGTAAGCCGTGTATGGCAGTATGCGTCAGATTCCTTTGCCTATTGCACATAGCCGAACACGTTAAAATTCCGGATTGCATTTTTTAGGCTGTGTGAAGCATCGTTCATTCTAATTTGTTAAATATTTGTATCTAAGCACTCCTTGGTAACCTAGTGAGATTATGGCCAAGATTGCGGCATTGCTCGGGGAATTTCTGAATTCATTTTTGGTGTAGACTGGTAGGTGATTTACTTGATCAATTGGGACGGCATAGTTGTTGATGCTCAGGATGTTAGTTTGAACAAGTCAGATAAGAGAGGAGAGTTCACTGCGAAATCTGTAAAAAAAAAAAAAAACTGGTTGGAAAAAGACATTGCTGGGGCTAACAAGGTATGGAAAGCTGTCTGTCATCCCTCACAAAATTAAGATTTTTATGCTGCGGTTGTGTCGTAATTCGATTCTTACTAGAGATAATCTGAGAAAAGACAGCTAAAATGCGGAAACAGCTAAGCACCTGTTCTTTGGTTCTGGCCAAAGTTATCTGGGGCATCGTTTGGCATGTGATTGGTGTTGCTGATGTCTTTCATCGGTCTAGCAATGTTTAACTTGGCTTTACTCCTTCCTTCAGCAAACTGTCTTGTACTCCCTCCTTGTCATAATATAAGAGCGTTTTTTGACCACTAGGGCTTCGACGGCGAGCTCCAGACAACAATTTTCGCCCAGCTCCCTCCCCCCTTTTCTCTCTTCCTGTCATTGCTTTTCGCTTTTCGTTTTGCCATGTATTGAACCGAGTGTGAATGTATTTTCGTTAAGCAATTGATGATGGAAAGGGGTGACGTCCGGTTGAAAAAAATTGTTCTGCTCCGGGTAATAACCTTTTGCAATGAACCTAAAAAAGCCTTTATTGAACACCCGTTTATGGGCCGTGTTATGCTCAGTCGTCCTCTTCTGTTATTTGTATGATGACTGCAGATTTGAGAATTCAACAAGACCAAACCATGATTAGTCATTCAGATCAAACATAAGAAAAGAACCATGCTTGGTTACTCGAAAAACCGCGGCCCATGTCAAAAAAATCAGGAAAAATCAATCAAACTCTGAGATACTCAAGATGAAACACACGCAGATTAGATTCTGCAACCACACAATCTATGAACTCGGAAGGCGTGGAGTTTTGCCACTATACCAGTATATAAGCACGCTTGGTAAAGACCTATTTTTCCAGTTAGCCAATCTTAGTAGTACATAGTAGCAATCTCTGTTCGTACAAGCTAAAAAAAACCTATGCTCTGCTCGACGTATTTTTTTTGGTTTCCATTTCGACCCGAACTACAAAAAATTAGACAAAAAAAGGCGAGAGAAACAAGCGACCGCACACGTGGTCACACACTGCTTACTACACACACACCGAGATGGCGAAACCCGACACCATCATCGCGTCGCGGCTAGTTACCGGACAAGCCATTTTCGGAGCTCAGAGAGCCGCAGCTCAGCTGTGCTCCGATGGGTCGGCCGTCCAGTACGTCTTGACTGCCACCAGGACCTTCTCCGGGTTGAAGGGCCCGTCCTCGTGGTCCAGGATGCGGCTGTCCCACCGCATCCGCTTGCCTATGGCCTGGACCTTGGTGAGCACGTCGACCGTGTCGCGGATGATCGCCGTGCCCTCGGGCCTCAGTACCCTGTCCATCTCCAGGAGGATGTCCGTTATGTCGCACCTGCAAAGTTCACCAAAATGTATGTATGCAGTTCAGCAAAGTTTAGAAAAAGTCCATCTCCAGGAAGGATGTCAGGTTATATCTTCTCAGAATCAGTAACAAACTCCGCAACAGAGCTAAGACGCAATTTGATAATGGCACCGTGATGGAACAATAGAGTAAGCATAAGTAAAGCTGGTCTAGGATCACTAACTAAAACAAATACTGAAAACAAAACATGTCCCTTACCTGTCCTGGTAGATGCTGAACAAATTGTCGGCGTGCAACAGGTCGTAGGTTCTCGGATACGTCGAGAAGGCTTCACACCAGTCCTGGTAAGTGCCGATGAACCCTCGCTCGTAAATTGCTCCGAGGGTGTCTTTGTCCGAATTAACCGAAACGACGTTCATCACCCACACAGGGTACTTAACCAAGGAAGCGGCGAAACCGCCCAAGTTCGCGTTCATGTCCATCACATTCCTGTACCGCCCCTGTGCGATGGGCGTGGTGCGTTTGTAGTACGCCAACCTCTTCTCCCACAACTTCATGTCATCCTCAAACTTCTTCTCATCTATCCCCGGAATCGTGCCCCTCTTAACCCTTGGGGGCACCGTGAGTGCCCTCTTTGGCCATCTCGCAACCTCTCCGCCAGCGATCGATCCCTGGTTGCTTACTTCAGGCAATGGAGTAAGACATGATTCCATCTTCTTGTACCTATACAAAAAAACAGTATGATAAAAAAAATCAGAGCAAGACAGACAGATAATTACCAACAGTATGATAAAAATTCATGAAGAAATTTAATACCAGGCAGCATCAGGATTGTCACTCTTGCAGATATGGGGCATCTTGTACTTCTTTTTTATGTCGGCGCACTCAAGGTGGTTCTTGGGCTTCTGCCAGATGGAGAGATCCTCCTTCTCGGCCACCTTATTCCAGCAAAGGCTCCTCGCGACATCCTCAATCTTGTCTTGCTCCCGCTTGAGGTCTTCCTCGGTCCTCTGCCACCCATTGTGGTGTGTCTTCCAGTTGATTGGAGGGCCCGAGTGAATCCAGTAGCCCCCTGGCCTTAGAATCCTATCGATCTCGGCAAGGTACAGTCCATCTAACGATTTTTTTTTATTTAGAACATCAGTCAATCAGGCAGTTCACTTTTACTCAAGAAGAGCTTGAAAAAGCTAAGGATAATAAGATACATATTGGAGAAATTTTCAGATGTATGAAGTGCTCACCATGCCCTCCCCAAGGAATCAGACAACGTGAACAATGAGCCAAATCAAATGCCCTAGATGGATAAGGCAACCGTAGTGATCCCATCACCCCGAGGATGGCAGGCACACCGCGTTCCAGTGCAAATTGCACCTGAGCTTCGTGTGTGTCCCTCGGTGCAAACGACATGGTGATGATGTCCCTCTTCAGCAAGTAAGCCCCAAAGCTAGCAACCTTCATCAGTAATACAAAAGCATCAGCAACGGCGTACATAAACCTGAAGTCAGAAGATTTTCTCCAACAAGATATTTCTTCTCTTACCCCGCAGCCCGTGTCGATCGCCGTCCTGATCCTCCCATCCGACAACGAGATGAGCTTACTGATGTCGTCAATGTACGCGTCAGCGCCATGGGGAAACATAGTGCCACCACCAGGGAACCGGAACTTGTTCCCCTCCACTCGGATCCAGTTCTGCACGGCCTTCTCAATGCTGAGCTCCTTGTGAGGGATATTGTCAAACCAAGCGACGTCCCTGCTCTCCGGCCACCTGAAGGGGTTCTTGTACTTTGGTGGCGCTGGAATGAGGCACCGGATCTGCTCGTCCTTGCCCGGGCAGTGCCTCTCACGGTATATCAGCATGTCCCGGTCGAACAGGCGACCACGTTTCCGGTCCTCGCATGGCGTGTACTCGCTCTGGTTGAGCGAACACGCCGGGAACTGCTGCACCGCAGACTCCGTGTCACTGAGGTTCAGCTGGTGGTGCGCATCAAAATCGAGCACATTCTCAGACGCAGGCGCAAAAGACGGCACCGAGCCGTCTCTCTGCGCCACGGTATCGCAGTCAACTCGGCTGATTGCCGAATCAGCCACCGTATTCGGCATGGTGGTGTTCTGCCATGCCCCGAGCACGTAGAAGGCAACGCAGAGAGCGCTCACCACAAGCACGTAGGTGAGACGCTGCTTCTTGGATTCTTGCAGATGCTGGGCTTTAGGAGATGCTGGGTAATCTTTAGCCATGGCTCCTGCAAATTTGGAGAAGGAGTGAGCGTTAGTAATCTTTAGTCAACTTCAGATTTACAGTGAATTACAAAGAAAAAATAAAAGTACTAGCTACGTAACTCAAATGCATTGCAACATTCAAGTTCAGACATACACACTGAACATTTGAGACTATTAGAGACAAAGCAAACAGCTATTAAACAATTAATCATGGTCGTCTGTGCTGAAACAATTACAATAAAAAAAACAAAAAAAAACACAACAGTCATTTACATCTGTGTGCTATACATATAGATCGAGGAAAGAAATTGTAAAAGGAATAAGGGGATGAAATTACCCAACATAGAGAATGAAAATGGATTTGTTACTACAGTAACTACAGTTCTAAAGAAAGGGAGTTACAGTTAACCTCATCAGGCACTGTAACAGAACATAGGCGCAAATTACAAAGGCTGACAGAGTGACAGATCACAGGAACAGAAAAAAATCCAGAGAATACGAAATTTGCACCGACCTAAAAGTATAAATCCAAATCCTCAGTAAGTGCAAGGGAAGTGTACTAGAGCTATAATGGAACTTAAAAACCCGACTACTGGACACAGTGAATCATGGTAATTTCAACTGTAAAAGGAGTTCCACATGACAGTAAACGATGGAAAGAGCTCAAAAACCAGTACAAAAGATAAACTTGGAAGATGATCAACAACAGCCGCAGAAATACTATTGAAACTACAATGAACTGTGAAGCAAAATATCAGGAAAAGAGGAAATTCAGAACATGAGAGATAAAACTCTGTTTTCCTGACAGAACAAGTATTACACAATAGAACCACTGGAAATACAGGGGGAGGAAATTGTACCACCCGACATACATTGACAGAAAATTGTCAAAACTAATAGCATTGCAGGGCAGAAAGTTACACCTAACTATATACACCAAAAATACCAGTGCTGGAAACTGCAAGACATATATATGCATGCACACCAAAAAATTAGTCCCTGCATCCCATAATAGAAGACGTTTTTTTTTTACATTATGGGATGGAGTAGTAGGAAATATGTGAAGGGGAGTGTAATGTTAGCAATATTTGGTGTAGATACAACAACATAGGGAGTCAAGTGCATGAATTCCACCACAACATTGTGGAAAGTTGCAGCGGAAGATGGATGCTTAGTAGAGTAACTAATGAAGGAGTATTGGTTGCGTGTATATCTGAACTTTGCTAATGATAAACCAGGCAACAGAGCTAAGGGAAAGATATGCAGCAAGGGTCCAAGCAGATGCAACTCTATCTACACTGGACAGACTCCATCTCTCCCCCCATGTCTAGACGAACAGAGCAAAAAAAGAAGTGTCCAAATCTCCCCAAACACACAAGAACAGAGCAAAAAACTATCGGGATCTCGATCTCAATCCATGAATCGCCTCACGCATTGCACCGAACAAGGTGCATACGCATCAGCAGCGTATGAATCATCTCTCTCTCTCTCTCTCTCTCTCTCTCTAACACACACACACCGGCGATGCCTCCTCGCCTGCCCCGGCGTCCCGGCGCATCGACCTCCGCCGCGGCTGCCCCGGCCACCGACGAACAAGACAAAGCGGGCACGAATGAGCGTGGACCTACCAAGATTTGGGTTGTGGGGGGGATCGTATCGGGGAGCGCGGGCAGACCAAAGCGAAAATCGCAACCAACGGGGCAGATCTGGGGAGAGGCCGCGACGGAGAGAAAGGGGGGGAGCCGCTCCAAGAACCGCACGTAAATCCTAGATGGAGCGCTTATGTTACAAGAAAACAGAGCGAAAATGGCGGGGGCAGAGCCGCCGCCCGCCCGCCGGGCCATCGGATCCACTCGCCACCCGCACCACGCACGACCCACCCTAACAAGAAAGAAAGAAAGAAAGAAAGGAAGGAAGAGTAGGGCAAGCCGGCAGACCTGTCGGGAAGAAGCCGCCCTACCCTCCTCTCCTGGGCAGGACGGAGCGCGCCGGAACGGAGGAAGAAGGAGAAGGAGGAGTCGCGCCACCCTCCGTCTCCGGTGAGCCCGAGCTCCGTCCGGTCCGGGCAGGGGCTATTTATTTATCCACGCGAGCGAGCGAGCTCGTCAACGACGGACGGCGAAGGGGGCGGGCGGGCAGGGGAGCACTCTGAGCCGAGCAGTGGGGAGTGAAGTGAGTGGTGTGATGCCAAACACCACCCAGGGACCAGGCCACCATGCCTGCCGACACAGAGGAATAAAATGGGGGTGGTGTGAAAAGGGACTGGGGACGAAAGGCCGGAGAGGAGGGGCCCTCCGCCTCCGTCTGTCCTCCGTCAGTCACATGGCCGTTCATCGCTTGCACCGACGAAAACGTCCATGGATCCTCCTGACCTCCTCGTCCTCCCCGGCGGATATCTTTTTGTGTCAATGTGTGGAACCGGAACCAACGGACTGAGAAAGAAGATGACAGGAAACCGATCGGCGCTTGAAAATTGCTGCTTTCTTGGCATTCGATTCTCCAAAAACAATCTATCCCCTCTCTTTCTTTGACAATTCAAGGATGTGCTTCCCTTCTTGCACCCTCTTATACTCGCTCCGTCTCTCTCGTAATGTAACAGTGTTTTTGACGCTACACCAATGTCAAAAAACGCGGAACAAACATGTATCGCTTGCTCCGTGTGCAAGGGTAAATAAGACCCGCCATGACAACCAGCGCAAACCGCCGACGCCAAACGGGGCGGCGTGTGGCAATTGTCAGCAAACAAACAAGTGCAAATAGGGATTTTAAATCATTGAATTTTTCATCAAGATTGCAAGCACAAGAACCGACGCCACACGTTCGACAACGGACGATGGATTGTCATTATTACCTTCACCAAGGCAAAGATCCCGGTCCCCCCTCGTGTCGCCCTCGCGGTTTCGCCCGGCCTTGCCCGATCTACCATTGATCTGGGCAGCTTCACCAGCCCCCGCCCGCCCGCGACGACGACTCCTGCTCGCAATGCAGTTGAAACACAAGGAGGGAGGGAGGGTGGAACCAAAAGGCTCTCCTTTTGAGCCATTCCTTTTATTTATCCATCTCCCACCACGGCAGCTCCTGGTTTCCTCCTTATTTCCTGCCTGCATGGAGTGGACAGGATTTGGTCAATGCTCAAAGCGCAAGCACCACACATGTTTTGGGGAACAACACATTATGGGCCATCCATTTGCGAGCTCCCAGCATGCTATAGCTTTTTCTTCTTTCTTTTTTTTTACTCGAAACAAAAATATACACTGCCTCCAAAGTCGGTGGAAATGGTGGTACTTGGTTTCATGATGCCATGCCATGCTAGAAAGGACCATGTGTCGGTGCAATGAAAATGCATGGACCACATGCCCATACGGGCACCTGATCAAGCAACCATATGCCATATGTCCCACTTTGTTTTGGTCTATAATCTTGGGGGGGGGGATCCTGGCAGAAAACAATGTTGTGTTTCCTCCGAAAGACATATTTGTCAGTTTGAATGAATTACATATAAGGAGAAAATGGCACTAGAGAAGTGAGGCAAACGGTGTCGTAAAATGATGATACTGCTTGCCTCCATCGCCTCCATCGCCGAGACGAGCAATGATATCTAACGCACCCCCTCGCTTTTGAATTATTCTCTTTTTCTTTTCTTTATCTCTTACATCGTTAAAGGCAACGATTGAAGATCCGCGATTTTGGATCTGAACAACACCCAACTAGATTCAGAACCGTAGCACCATAACCATACATGCATGCACATTCGCGTCAACTTACTAGGTTACTCTCAGTAGACATATCACTTTGAAGAAAGAGTGGTGCTATGGTCTCTGAAAAGAGAAAAGGAATGACAACAAAAGGCAGACACAATGGTGACACATTCCTCCTTTATGCAAGGATTTTGATTTCTTCACAAAGAGGGGTTCAAGGAGATCTCCCCCTTTTCTGCCAAATCCATGAAACAGATTTCCCCGTGAGGGCGTGAGGTCATCACAACACGGGAAGAGAATGCCCCATGGTTGTACATAATCTCACTTTGATCGGGCCCTAGCCTCGAGAGAACTCACCGATGCGGAGGAGGTAATTGGATCAACGACAACAAGGGGGAGGCACCAATCTACAACGATATCTCTGGTTTCCCCAGATGCTACGAATGGTCTCCTCTGAATCGTTTAAATTTTTGCATATTCAATTCCGAAAAAGGGATCCCAATGATGCATTTAGTTTTCTTTTTAGTGAAGGCACCACATCCATTTGTAGCCCATTAAAGCATCTTCAATAGATAATGTGTTTTACATCACCAAAAAAGTGGTTGGAGTAAAATATGCAACATCCAAAAATGCTTGTTTACATCACCAAAAACGTCCAACTCCGATGGATGATGTAAAATAGGCCAGCCGCATGGCATGTCAGATGGTGTAAAAATAGGTCAGCCACACAACAACAGCACAATAGCGGCCAATAACATCACATATTTGAATCAAAATCATCCCAAAGTAATCCATAATAAAGAAACTTAACAGCAATTTCATCAATCCACAACATCAAATTTTTACACAATTCATGAAATTCACAACATAAAATGCAACACAAATACAACAAAGCTCTTGCACAATACAACAAAATAGAGATGAAACTAGGAGGTTTGTTCCTCATGCCATGTCCACCACTCCTCCATGATATATTTTTGAAGATCATTGTACGTATCGGACTATCCAATCTCATGGTACACCTCCATGACGCGCTTGATTCGGTCTTGCCTTCTTCTTGGCCGAATTGCCCGAACGCGTATCAGGCTCTCTAATCTCATAGCTATGTTTGATCTATGTTGAACTTGTCTACGTAATCATGTTGCATGGGGTTGCATGAATTTGAGGGTTTTGATATGACAGAACTGCTAGGGACAGAGAGAAATGAGTGGTGGTTGGGCATGTCCGGGGGCAAATTTAACAAGTCTGGTTGTAGATGCTGTAGCAATATTAGCTCCCTAGATCCTTAATCCACCCCTCCTCACACCGGCGATGTTATGTGTCGCTTATAGCGCCCACGACGCTCGGTCACCACTGCTCACAGCCTCCCGCTAATGGATCAGCTCAGGAGCCTAGGCTCTTTTTTTTACACCTGGTTTCTTTTCCCTAGGTCGGGTTTATAATTAAAAAAATATCACAAAATTCAAATAAATGTTCGCAAATTAAAAAAAATCATGAATTCAACCAAGTCTACGAATTCAAAAAAAATCATGATTTTAAAAGCTGTTCATGGATTTTTAAAAAGTTCACAAGTTGAAAGAATATTCATGAAATCAAATTTTCTTCATGAATTCAAAAATTGTTTAGCATTTGAACAAAATTCAGAAGCTCAAAATATGTTCGTGAATTCAAAAACAATTCATAAAATAAAAAATGCTCATAATTTTTTTAAAGGTTCATGATTTAAATGTTTAAGAATTCGTAAAGTGTTCATGAATTTAGAAAAAAAAATCACGTGTTCAAAAAATGTTCGTGAATCCAAATAAGTATGCACGAATTTCAAAAAGTAACCAATTAAAAAATAAATATAAAACTATAAAAAGAAGTAAAAAAAGGGAAAATGAGAGAGAAAAGTCCAAAACAAACCATGATAGAAAAACCGAATAAAAGGAAAAGGACAAGGAAAAAGCAAAACCTGAAAAACTAACTGAATAAAAAAATTAAAAATTAGAAAGGAAAAAGACCCGGATAAAACTAAGCAGTAAAACATAATAAAAAGGTATTGTAAAGAAACCAAAACCCGAAAAACCTGAACCATCGAAATAGAAAACCCCCCGCTCTCGAACAAGATTAGCAAGCTCTACTAGGATGGCCTCACACCCGTCTTGCTTGCGAAGCATCTAAACCGAATAAAAGTGGATCAGGCACCTGTAATGAACGATCGACCACTGTAAAAAACCATATCATGTAGCAACCTCGGTTTACTATAGCGAATAGTTTTTTTAGCAAACCGGTTACTTTAGCAAATGTGTATTAAGTGAACATTTTTCTAAAAACATGACCATTTTGGCAAATTTTGACTGTCTTTCGAAATTTGCAAACATTTTTGAAATTTCTGATTTTTAATATGCAAACATTATTTTAAAACCTGAACATTTTTTCAAGTTTCTGAAGTTTAAAACAAAAACAAAAAGCCAAAAAATTAAACAAGAAAAAATAAGTAACGAAAAAATCCGGTTAAGATACCTTCCGGAAGGTTCCCAAAACCCATGACCTACCGCTAAAATGGGCCGGCCCACTTGATCGCTGGTGCACTTATCTCTTTGCGAATCAACGACACTTCTAAGTTTCTAAAAAAAATAAAAATTCAACGACACTTCAATGCAATATAAAGATGCTCCACTTTATTGATCATAAGAAACGTTCATAGAAATACATAGAACGTCCTTCAGGAAGATCAATAACAAATTTAGCGAGGCTATGGGCTTTAGCAAGGCATGTTTTTTTTTTCGCATGCGTTTTCGGCTTTTTAGTCGCACGGTTTTGCTTCCGCCAAATGCACGGTTGTGATTTTTCAAGAGTCACGTTGTGCCTCTTTCGGAAAGGGAAAAAACCAGTGTTCCCAGTTCAGTTTTTTCGTCTGTTTTTTGTTTTTTGAAAAAAAAGATCGTCAAAACCTATCAATATGGGATCTAGTTTTAAAGATCTCGACGCGTGGAATCCAACGATGAAAACAGTTCGAGATTTGGACGCACGGTTTAAGAGATAAAACATTTTGAATAAACACATCTAGGAAAAAAAAAACTTTCGGGTTGCGACAAGTGGCGCACATGCAACACACCACTTGTCGCAACTTGGAGAGGTTAGAGTGATTTTTTTTAATAAAGACACCCATAGAGCATCTTAGATCTGATTATCATCGAGGAAAACAAAGACCAGTACAATAGATAGACAACTGGACGTAGAACGGCCAATAAAAAATAAAAATACATTAAAAACATACTAGTCTTCTTCTTCCTCTGATTGTACGCTGCCTGCCGAAGATTGAAAATTGCACTGAACCAACAACAAAGAAAAGCGACACCTGCAAACGCCCTCGCCATACAAGGCTTTGAATACCGCAATAGCCACTCGCCCCTTGAGACGAGATCTAAAAATCATTGAAGCAGCATCGGCTGGAGCATCACCCCAAGCAGAACAGGCTTGCAATCCACCACTACCAGTTCAGAGGGTTGGAGAAACCGAGTTAAGCCACAGAACAACACAGAAGAAGATATCGTAGTCGCCACACCAAACGCCGGCCAAAAACACTTCTTGAAAGACACACAAACTACCAAGATCTGAAGGAAACCAACCGATCTGGAGACACAAACTCTCACAGGCCCTTCACCGGCGCCGGATCAGACGTCGTCGAGGTAGGGAGAGACCGGAGAGACTTTATTCCAACACGCCATCGTCGCCACCACCTCGCCGATGCCGCCGGAGAAACAAAACCTAAGAAAAATAAAACAAGACGGATGGGTCCCCTCTCCTCTTACAACGAGTACTCCTCAATTAGTGATTTCGCTAACTATCTTTATAAAAAATCTATCCCTAACTCTGGATTGGGCCCATTTTAAATAAACTCTGAATTGGACCTAAAAGCGTTCCTGGTCTCCGCAGGTTGGGCCTGGCATGCACAACCGACCTACTCCCAATTTCCATCATGTCGGTGACTAGTTGGATTGTGTTTACAAATTCCCTTACAACGACGGAGACATCGATCGATCCATGCCATCGTCGGTCGACCTCGATTTGCCAGCCATGTCGAGCTCCGGCGGATTCATGGCGTTCGAGATCGACTCCTCGCTGCACCACTACAACGCCGTCGGCCAGGGCGCGGTCTACTCGGAGGTGGTCTCCGCCGGCGGCCACTGCTGGAGGCTGGCCTGCTACCCGCACGGCGACCCCAGCCACGTCGCCGCGCCCTTCCGCTTCATCTCCATCTACCTCGAGCTGGTCAGCAAGCCCGGTCGCCATGCCGACGCCGACGCCTTCACGGTCACCTTCACCGCCTTCGCCGCCCATGGCGACGGCGCGCCGCCGTCCCACCACGCGGAGTGCGGGCACGTCTACACGCGGGGCAACCACGGCCTGAAGCGGCCGTGCGGGTTCCCGGAGTTCATCGGCGACTACACCGACATCCCCGTCGAGCACGGCCTGACGGTCATGTGGAGGGTGAGGGTGACGCCGGAGAAGCCCGACGCCCCCAAGATCGGCCGCCAGCTCGGCCGGCTGCTCGACTCAAGGCTCGCCGCCTGGACCGACGTCTCCTTCGTGGTCGCCGGCGAGACCTTCCGCGCCCACCGCGCCCTCCTCGCCGCCCGCTCCCCGGTCTTCGAGGCGCAGCTCTTCGGCGCCATGCTCGAGTCCTCCTCCGCCTCCATCACCCTGGAGGACATCGAGCCCGGCACCTTCGACGCCATGCTCCAGTTCATCTACACGGACGCGCTCCCCGGCAACACCGACGATCCCCCGAACCTCGAGGCGCTCCGGCGCCTCCTCGTGGCCGCGGACAGGTTCGCGCTCGACGGCCTCAAGCAGGAATGCACCGACATGCTGCTGGGCAGCATGTCGACGGACACCGTCGTCGACATGCTGCGGTGGGCCTGCACGTACAACTGCGCCGAGCTCCGGGAGGAGTGCGTCGACTTCGTGGCGGCGCGCCGGAACTTAAACGAGGTGGTGCTCACCGTCGGCTTCATGCAGCTGGTGCTGGAGTGGCCGTCCATCCTCGACGACGTCAAGGAGAGCGCGGCGAGGCAGCAGCAGCACGCCAAGGAGTCTCTTGCTCTTGGTGATTCAGACCTATCTATTAGTGGGGGTATGTTGTTAGCGCCACATGGATATTATTATTACCAGCCTGCTGCTGCTTGATTTTGCAGGGTTGGAAACCCTAGGGATTTTAATAAATCTACTAGGATAGAAAAATTATGCTTGAGTTTATGATTTTTTTAAGGAGACGTGCATAACTGTAGAATACTTCTTTTATACTCCCTCCGTTCCTAAATATAAGTTGAATTGTAGAATACTCCCTCCGTCCGAAAATACTTGTCGTCAAAATTGATAAAAAAGGATGTATCTAGATGTATTTTAGTTGTAGATACATTCCCTATTGTTCATTTTGATGACAAGTATTTCCGGACGAAGGGAGTACTTCTGTTTCTAGCCCAATTATGTGCCGGTATGTATTTTGACTGTCCAGATTAATTTTTCAGACCCATCTGCCAGCCACACTATCCATCCACAGCTGAATTATCTAGCACACTCCCCTCAATCCATATTACTTGTCCTAGATTTGCGTAAATACAGATGTATCTAGACACGTTTTAGTGGCCGCGGCAGGGAACAGGGTGGGAAATCATGGGACAATGCCCAAAGCAAATTTTGCAAGGCACGGCCCTAGTCTAACACGCAGTATAATAAGACAAACATAATATGCAGAGTAAAAAGAAACGGACGGGCCAGAAAATATAACTTTCTAGTTTATGAAAGTCTCAAGGAGGTCATGCTACTGTAGTCATGCTCTAGTTTCATGGAGCTTGGTGCCAGAATCTACGTCGACTCTCGCCGGGCCGAGGGAGATCCCGGCAACGCATACATAATTGTAAATTACCTCCCGCAAAAATAATAATAATTGTAAAAATACTTTTGTTTCTTCGTGACCTGCCAATGCCATAGCCCCATCCTGCCGGTATTCTGACTGTCTAGATTTAAATTCGCCGGTGTTCTGCCTGTCCAGATTTAAATTCCTCTGTTCACACCGAATAGTAATACTCTCTCCGCTATATATATATGTGCAATAGACAAGTGCAACGTGCCGACCAGTTTATCAAGCAAGTGATGCAAGGACAGAAAAAAAAACATGTAAAACAGTGGGAAGGTAGAAGAAAGACTACTACTATCAGGTTGGGTAATACTGTCAAAAAAGTAGCACAAGATTATAGTTTCTGCACACCAAACTAGAGGCGGCATGACCATTGTCCATAGCGATCGATCCAGGTTAGAGTACCTGATATGACTCTTGAATGTACGCGCGCACACACACTAGAGCCCAGAGTGCATCTTCCTTGCGACAAGTTGACTGCCATCAGCCCTGAAAAAGGCTAAGTTTAGTTCAGCTTTGTGAAACATGTTTTCTTACAAGCCAAAAAACCAGAGCTAAGAACAGGAAGTGCAGGAACAGACAGAGGCATGAATGGCAGGTGAACATGTTCCACCAGAGCTAAGATGGACACAGCAAGACAGGGAAAAAAAGTGCTTACCCTGCAAATTAACCAGTTGTCCCCCTTACTCCCATTGAAGGCTGAACAGAGTAGAGAGTTCCTCCATCCAGCAACACATCTAGCACGGGTGTGGTAAACACAACTTATACAGACCCAGAGCCAGATCTCCAGACGCGGTTCATGGTCAAAGCTTCCCCGCCACTTCAGTTAACCCCTTCCCTGATAATGCACTTTCAGACCCACGACTCTCCTTACAAAAACCTGTCCTCGAAGCAGGCTGCCAGTAGAACCGTTCGCCTTGTTGGGGATCTTTCGTTCAGGTTTATATCAGTTCTCATATCACAAGTGTGACCACAAGTGGATACAGAGTGCACAGCAATCGCAAAACAAAATTCAGGTACAATACCCACACCCGAAACACTTCTTGTTCTTGCCACAGAAATCTGAATGTTCACGGAGATAAACATTGACGGGTACCGACGAATGTACATATTTCTTAATCCCTACCAAGGCATGGAAACTATAATTGCGAAACAAACTGTTGGACCAGAAATTAATAACCATCGATGAGCATTACTGTAATACCCATCAGCTGTTGCCATTTGAAGCTTTTATGCAAAAGTGTTCTTACTATTTGGATTGAATTGATCATGTCATCAATCACAAATGTCATTCACGAGTTCGCAATTATAGTTTCAAATTCACGCGAGCTCATGAGCAGAGGAACAATTTGACTCGTCGGTCTTGAAAGAATTATGTATATTATATCATGCTATCGGACAGTAGAGTGGATAGTTAGCCCTTTTGAAATCATTCAAGATTGAACACGATCACAACACAAAATTGGTCACTAAACACAGCAATTTGCTACTTATGTTAGGAAGGAGAATGAGCCAAAGAAGGTGTCAGTGTCATGGGAAGACTTGTAGGTCTGCTCAAAGCCAACAATTGGGCTGACCTTTCAAGCTTTGCAAAATCAATATACATTTAGTTTTCTGATGAGATGCAGCACCAGAAATAAATAAATAAACAAATGTAGTTTTGTGATGGGGTACTCACATATGCGAGCACTGAGTAGCAGAAATCATAAGACTAATTCATGCCATCTCCATTGGTTTAGTTTTGATGATCATTGGCAGATGTAAATGATGAGACTAATTCATTATCGATCATGCTTCAGTCTCAAATAAGTTGCCTTTTCATGTTCGAAAATTTCCTGAGCGGAGTATCTTATACAATGATAAAGGGAAAGAAATCAAAAGGCATAGAAGATCACCCAATGGAAACATATTTCCTAAGCATATTTCCAATAGAAGAGCTGCAGAGTTACTACCAACTAACATACGGTGGTAAGCAAAAAACAATAAAATGGAAACAGATTGGAATGAAAGAAAATATTAGTGGAAAACATATTTACTGGAAAACAATGCAAGGCGGTTCTTTTCCTTTCTGGTTCTCTAGGTGCTGGTTTCAAAACAAAATGAGTCTACCCACACATCCAACGTCCATTATCCTAAAAAATGGTGGCCGGAAACACAAATATATGCATGGACTCTCATTTTCAGAGGAGTATTTCCGACTAGATTCAGATTTCCAATAGAAGATCTAATGTGATTACCAGCTTCGTAGGCATGGTGAGAACTCTGTCATATCATACACAGTAATCAATTTCCATAGCCCGTCCTTGGTTCATGAAAATCTGAATCTAGTCGGAACTACCCCTCTGCAAGCGTCAGCATAGTCTCCAAGGTTTATCTTGGTTCTCATATCACAAGTGTGACCAAAAGTGGATACAGAGTGCACAACGATCGCAAAATAAAATTCAGCTACAATACCCACATCTGAAACACTTATTGCTCTTACCACAGAACTTTGAATGTTCACGGAGATAAACATTGATGGGTACTGACAAAGGTACATATTTATAATCCCTACCAAGGCACGGAAACTATAATTGCAAAGTTTATTGCTGGACTGGGAACTAATACTCATCAATGAGCATTACTGTAATTTTTGTTTTAACTGAACATATGGTATTGTTAATCTTGCCAATCATCAGCTGTTGGATTTGAAGTTTTTATGCAAAGTGTTCTTTTTCTTTTGGATTGAAATGAGCATGTCATCAATCACAAATATCTTTCATGAGTTTTAGCAGGGGAATATTTTGACTCATCGATCCCAACAGAATGATATATATCATGGTATGGAATAGTAGAGTGGATAGTTAGCCCTCTTGAAACCATTGAACACGATCACAACACAGAATTGATCACTAAACACAACAATTTGCTACTTATGTCAGGATGGAGAATGGGTCAGAGATGGTGTCAGTGTTTTGGAAAGATTTGCAGGTCTGCTCAGAGCCGAAAATTGGGCTGAGATTTCAAGCTTTGCAAAATTGATAATGTAGTTTCATGATAGATACAGCAGCAGAAATAATTAATAAATAAATGTAATTTTGTGATGAGATACTCAAATATGCAAGCACTGAATAGCAGAAATGATAAGACTAATTCATGTCATCTCCATTAATTTAGTTTTGATGATCAATGGCAGATGTAAATGATGTTTCATCATAGGTGATGCTTCAGTCCCAAATAGATTACCTTTTCATGTTCGAAAATTTTCTCAGCAGAGTAAAATCAGCTACAGGATATAGGAACAAAGATAATCAATCTTAGAAGCATAAGGGGAAAGATATCAAAAGGCACCGAATAGAAACATGTTTTCTAAGCATGGCCTCGATATAAAAAAGCTGAACTGCAGATGATGGAAAACAAAAGGCAAATAAATGAAAATGGAAACATAAAATTTGGAGCGGAAGCAAATCATATCAATATATTTACTGGAAACGGATGTGGTACAGCACTTTTGTTTTCTGGTTCATGGGTTCTGGTTTCAAAAGAAAATTGGTATACCCACATATTCGGTTTTCATTATCCTAAATGGATGCCAGAAATAAAAATATATTCATGACTCTCATTTCAGAGATTGTAACATTAACACCTGAGGGCTCAGGACCTAAATTATCAGTTTCCTTAGGCATTGGCAACAATCAAACCAGCATGTGGCAGACATAATACAGCAGAAACCCGACATTTATTTAGGCAAAAAGCACTAATGTGAATTACCAGCTTCGCAGGCATGGTGAGAATCCAGTTCTTGGTTCATGTAAATCTGAATCTAGCCGGCACTGCCCCTTCACAAGCTGTTGCATAGTCTTCAGCGAGGTGCGGCGCAACTTCCTTGTGAGGGCATATGAACTTCTCCACGAACTCCTTCTCTCTCACCTTGAAAGCGGTATAATAGTAGCCTGGGATGCACTTGAGCAATCCATTTTCCATGAGAAACTTTACAACGTAGTACCGGGGTTTCATCCGGCCCTCCAGCTTGTAATTGATGATTACCGGCCGTTGAGCAATGTAGGCCGGTTCCAACCCCACCTCAGAGATGAGGAAATCAGACCTGCACTGCAGTAATTCCTTTGACTTCCTCAGCAGACACGGAGCGCTACGCACAGCAATGCTCGCCTCGGCATCAAACCACCTGAACGTCTTCTTCAAGTAGGCCAGTTTGGCGGCGATCTTGTCCTCGCTGAGGAATCCGACAGCGTCCAACGCGTGCCTGAACATCCCCGAGCCACGAGGCACGCCAAGGCCTTCGGCGCGTGCCACCATCGCCCGGACGCTCTCTGGCTTGTTGCCCAGGACTCCGCGCTTACTGAGGGACAGCTTGGTGATATCGCAATCATCTAGCCCGCACTGCCGCAGGAGCGCGACGTTGGGTTTGACCGTCCCCTCGATGTCAGCGCCGGCGAGGTAGCCGAGCTTGAGCACCCGGAAGAGGTTCTCCGGGGAGCCGAACAGGGGCAGGTAGTACCGCAGCTTGGAAACAATGGACCTGGAGCGGAAGTGGACGAAGGAGAGCGGGACGAGGCGCGCGATCTCGGAATGCGACAGGGCGAGGCCGCCGGTGAGCTCGAGTACGACGGGGGCCAGGGTTTTCTCCACGCTGGCGCAGAGGAACAGCGGGTCCCTGGCGACGAGGGCGGCGACGTCGGCGGCGGGGAGGCCGAGGCCGGCGAGGAAGGCGAGGACGGCGTCGGGCTTGGATGGGGATCTGAGGTGGGAGAGCTTGGCGGAGGCCTTGAGGGCCTGGGCTCGGGTGAGGCCGCAGGTGGAGACGAGGTAGTCGTCGACGGCGAAGCTAGGGTTTGCGGAAACGGCGGCCGCGGAGAGGGGGCGGTGGAGTGGGGCGCCCTGAGAGGTGCCGGGAGAAGAGAGGAGCCGCGCGAGGATGCAGCCACGCAGGCGGAGCATGGCGGCGGCGGTGGAGAGATTGATTTCCGGTGGAGGCGGGTGCGGATGGAATGGTGCTTCGGAGGCGGGGATCTATATGGCGCCCCGGCGGGACGGGCGAGGCACGGAGGAGGAGAAGAGGAGAAGAGATCGGGGAGGACGGCGCTTCGCCGGCGGCGGCGGCGACGCCGCCGGAGAGATTTTCCGGTCCGCTGTGAGTGAAGAGGGGGAAAAAGGGGATGGAAAGGCGCGATGCGAACGGGGGCTCCCAAAATTGCAATATCACCGAATCCCAGGGGTCTTTACGTCTTTCAAACAATCCCTTCGATTCAGTAATGTAGTGCGTACAGATTTTTTGAAAGTCAAACTTTGTAAACTATGACCAAATTTATAAAGAAAACTATTCATATCTACATTATCAAATATATAAAATATGAACCTATGTCTTATAATGAATTTAGAGATATATGTTTGACATTTTAGATGTACATGTTTTTTTTCACAAACTTGGCCAAATTTTGTGGGTTTGACTTTTCAAAAAATATGTATGCACTCATTATGAAACGAATGGAGTACAAAGTAAAAAAAAATTTTATGGATTTCGGTATAAGGAAAATGGCATTGAGCGATAAAATTATGTCACAAAATAAGTTATTATGCGACTTGTACTTATCTTTTGATTTTTTTTCTGTAGGTAGTAAATGGTTATGATTGTTGCTCACTTCGATCCAATTTAATTGTCGCTCAAACGGATGTATTCAAACGCACATGGATCAAAACATGAGAGTGTGGTTTCTACAAGTAAAAAAATAAATCATATGTGAACTATATGTTTGTTTTTAGCATTTTGTGTGTGTGTGTGTGTGTTCATTTTGCTTGTATTTTTATGTAGCGACCCGACCCGAATGGATCAAGTCTCTGTGCTTAAGTGTCATCCCTAGATCGGTATACTGACACACACAGTACTCGAAGATTTATAACAGAGGTAAATCACATGTATAAAGTAACGTAAATACTATTATCTCGATCAACACAGCGGAAGTAACAAGGTTGTGGAGTTCCATCAACACCAACGGCAAGTTGAGTGTAGACAGCGCAACCCTAACGTAACACTTACTCGTCGAATAATTCATGTAACATGAGACGTTGCAGTCAGATAGGTCAGTACATTGAATGTACTGGCAAAATCACACTGTAATGATAATGATGAACGATGCCTACAACTACATGCATATTTGGCTGGTGGAGGCTGTAAGGCTGTTTTTGCATAAAACTGATTTTTTCCTACCACAAAAGAATGCATTTTTAATTACTACTCAGTTGAATTAAGCAATATTGAGAATGGTACCCCCATCTCAATTCCCAAAGTTACCAAAGTCATTAAGAACCCAACAAATTAATTAATTAGAGTGATGAGATCAACAAATAATCCATTTCTAGATACTCAAAGATGTCCATAACCGGGGACACGGCTACTCATGAATAGTTTGTACACTCTGCAGAGGTTTGCGCACTTTTCCCCACAAGACTCGATCTCCTCCGTTGGATTTCTCGCACTGCATGGTGTTTGAGAAACGGATGACCGAGACACAGTCTTTCAGAAGCACTTACTCTTTATGTTGGGGAACGTTGCATGGGAAACAAAAATTTTCCTACCGTTCACCAAGATCAATCTAGGAGATGCTACTACGAGAGGAGAGTTGGATCTACGTACCCTTGTAGATCGCTAAGCGGAAGCGTTTAGAACGCGGTTGATGGAGTCGTACTCGCCGCGATTCAGATCGCTGAAGATCCAAGCACCGAAGCAACGGTGCCTCCGCGTTCTTCACACGTACGGCTCGGGGACGTCTCCTCCTTCTTGATCCAGCAAGGGGTGGAGGAGAGGTTGATGGAGAACCGGCAGCACGACGGCGTGGTGGTGATGGTGGAGAAGAACTCCAGCAGGGCTTCGCCTAAGCTCCGCGGGAGAAGAAGATGTTACGGGAGAGGGAGGGCAGCACCGAGGCACGAACTTGTGTTTGCTGCCCTCCCTCTACCCCTCTATATATAGGGGGAAGGAGGAGAGGGGGGGCGCCCTAGGGTTTCCCCTAGGGGGCCGGCGGCCAGGGCATGGGGGGGGCGGCGGCCAGGGCAGGCCCTAGGGTTTCCCCCCTAGGTGCCTTGCCCCCCAAGGCTTAGGGGGTGCGGCCACCCTAGAGGGGTCCACCCCCCTTGGCGCACAAGGAGAGGGCCCAGGGGGGGGGCGCACAGCCCCTTGAGGGCTGTGGTGTTCCCCCTTGTGGCCCAATAGGCCCAGAACTGCTTCCGGAACCCCCGAAACCCCTTTCCGGTACTCCGCCGATTTCCCGATGCTCCCCGGAACACTTCCGGACTCCGAAACCTTTCATCCTATATATCAATCTTCGTCCCCGGACCATTCCGGAGACCCTCGTCACGTCCGGGATCTCATCCGGGACTCCGAACAACCTTCGGTAACCATGCACTTTTCTCACTAACAACCCTAGCGTCACCGAACGTTAAGTGTGTAGACCCTGCGGGTTCGGAAACCATGTAGACATGACCGAGACACTCCCAGGTCAATAACCAATAGCGGGATCTGGATACCCATATTGGTTCCCACATGTTTCTCGATGATCTCATCGGATGAACCACGATGTCAAGGATTCAGGCAATCCCGTACACAGTTCCCTTTGTCTCGTCGGTATGTTACTTGCCCGAGATTCGATCGTCGGTATCTCTATACCTAGTTCAATCTCGTTACCGGCAAGTCTCTTTACTCGTTACTGTAATACATAATCCCGTGACCAACTACTTAGTCACTTTGAGCTCATTGAGATGACGTATTACCGAGTGGGCCCGGAGATACCTCTCCATCACAAGGAGTGACAAATCCCAGTCTCGATCCATGTCAACTCAACAGACACCCTCGGAGATACCTGTAGAGTACCTTTATAGTCACCCAGTTACGTTGCGACGTTTGGCACACACAAAGCACTCCTACGGTGTCAGTGAGTTACATGATCTCATGGTCATAGGAACTTATACTTGACATGCAGAAAACTATAGCGATAACTGACACGATCAAAAGCTATGTTAACGTTTGGGTCTCGTCCATCACATCATTCTCCTAATGATGTGATCCCGTTATCAAATGACAACTCATGTCTATGACCTGGAAACCGCGGTCATCTTTGATCAACGAGCTAGTCCTGTAGAGGCTTCACTAGGGACACAAAATCTGTCTATTCATCCACACGTGTATTTGAGTTTCCAATCAATACAGTTATAGCATGGATAATAAACGATTATCATGAACAAGGAAATATAATAATAACTCTTTTATTATTGCCTCTAGGGCATATTTCCAACAGTCTCCCACTTGCACTAGAGTCAATAATCTAGCATTACAAGGTAATGAATCTAACACCCATAGAGTCTTGGTGTTGATCGTGCTTAGCCCGTGGAAGAGGCTTAGTCAACGGATCTGCAACATTCAAATCCGTGTGTACTTTGCAAATGTTTATGTCCTCCTCCTTGACCGAATCGCGGATGGAATTGAAGCGTCGCTTTATGTGTCTGGTCCTCTTGTGAAACCTTGGTTCCTTGGCTAGAGCAATGGCACCAGTGTTGTCACAGAACAGAGTCATTGGGTTCAGTGCACTAGGCACAACTCCAAGATCTGTCATGATCTCCTTCATCCAGACACCTTCCTTTGCCGCCTCCGAGGCAGCTATATACTCCGCTTCACATGTAGAATCAGCTACCACGCTCTGCTTGGAACTGCACCAGCTTACCGCTCCCCCGTTGAGAATATATACGTATCCGGTTTGAGACTTAGAGTCATCCGGATCAGTGTCAAAGCTTGCATCGACGTAACCCTTTACGACGAGCTCTTGATCACCTCCATAAACGAGAAACATATCCTTAGTCCTTTTCAGGTACTTTAGGATATTCTTGACCGCTGTCCAGTGATCCATACCAGGATTACTTTGAAACCTTCCGGCCATACTTATGGCAAGGCTGACATCTGGTCTTGTGCACAGCATTGCATACATGATAGAGCCTATGGCTGAAGCATAGGGGACGACACTCATCTTTTCTCTATCTTCCGCAGTCACTGGGCACTGAGTCTTACTCAACTTTGTACCTTGCAATACCGGCAGGAACCCCTTCTTGGATTGATCCATTTTGAACTTCTTCAAAACTTTATCAAGGTATGTGCTTTGTGAAAGTCCTATCAAGCGTCTTGATCTATCTCTATAGATCTTGATGCCCAATATGAAAGCAGCTTCACCGAGATCTTTCATCGAAAAACTCTTGTTCAAATACCCCTTCACGCTATCCAAAAATTCTATATTGTTTCCAATCAGCAATATGTCATCCACATATAATATTAGAAACGCTATAGAGCTCCCACTCACTTTCTTGTAAATACAAGCTTCATTGTAAACTTGTATAAACCCAAACGCTTTGATCACCTCATCAAAACGAAGATTCCAACTCCGAGATGCCTGCACCAGCCCATAAATGGAACGCTGGAGCTTGCATACTTTGTCAGCATTCTCTGGATCGACAAAACCTTCCGGTTGCATCATATACAACTCTTCCTTAAGAAAACCGTTAAGGAACGCTGTTTTGACATCCATCTGCCAAATTTCATAATCGAAATATGCAGCTATTGCTAACATGATTCGGACGGATTTAAGCATCGCTACGGGTGAGAAAGTCTCATCGTAGTCAATCCCTTGAACTTGTGAAAAACCCTTTGCCACAAGTCGAGCTTTATACACGGTGACATTACCGTCAGCGTCCGTCTTCCTCTAAAAAATCCATTTATTCTGAATGGCCTTCCGCCCTTCAGGTAATACTTCCAAAGTCCATACTTTGTTTTCATACATGGATCCCATCTCGGATTTCATGGCCTCTAACCATTTGTCGGAATCCGGGCCCACCATCGCTTCTCCATAGCTCGTAGGTTCACCGTTGTCTAACAACATGACCTCCAAGACAGGGTTACCATACCACTCAGGTGCAGTGCGTACCCTTGTCGACCTACGAGGTTCGGTAGTAACTTGATCAGAAGCTCCTTGATCATCATCATTGGCTTCCGCTTCAACCTCTGCAGGCTCCACAAAAACATCTTTCTGCGCTGCGCTACTCTCTGGTTGAAGCAGAGGTTCAATAACCTCATCAAGTTCTACCTTCCTCCCACTCAATTCTTTCGAGAGAAACTCTTTCTCGAGAAAGGACCCGTTCTTAGCGACAAACACTTTGCCCTCGGATCTGAGATAGAAGGTGTACCCAACTGTTTCTTTTGGGTATCCTATGAAGACACATTTGTCCGCTTTGGGTTCGAGCTTTTCTGGCTGAAGCCTTTTGACATAAGCATCGCAACCCCAAACCTTGAGAAAAGACAACTTCGGTTTCTTACTAAACCATAGTTCATACGGTGTTGTCTCAACGGACTTAGATGGAGCCCTATTTAAAGTGAATGCAGCTGTCTCTAACGCATATCCCCAAAATGATAGTGGCAAATCGGCAAGAGACATCATAGAACGCACCATATCTAATAGGGTTCGATTACGACGTTCGGACACACCATTACGCTGTGGTGTTCCAGGTGGCGTCAACTGTGAAACAATTCCACATTTTCTTAAGTGATCACCAAACTCATAACTCAGATATTCTCCCCCTCGATCAGATCGTAGGAACTTGATCTTCTTGTTACGATGATTTTCAACTTCACTCTGAAATTGCTTGAACTTTTCAAAAGTTTCAGACTTATGCTTCATCAAGTAAATATACCCATATCTACTTAAGTCGTCAGTGAAGGTGAGAAAATAACGATATCCACCGCGCGCCGTTACACTCATCGGACCGCACACATCAGTATGTATGATTTCCAATAAGTCACTTGCCCGTTCCATTTTCCCTGAAAACGGGGTCCTTGTCATCTTGCCCAAGAGGCACGGCTCGCACGTGTCAAGTGATTCAAAATCAAGAGACTCCAAAAGTCCATCAGCATGGAGCTTCCTCATGCGTTTTACGCCGATATGACCCAGACGGCAGTGCCACAAGAAAGTGGTATTATCATTATCTACTCTACATCTTTTGGCATCAATGTTATGAACATGTGTATCATCACTATCGAGATTCAATAAGAATAAACCCCTAACTTCGGGTGCATGACCATAAAAGATATTACTCATATAAATAGAACAACCATTATTCTCTGACTTAAATGAGTAACCGTCTCGCAATAAACAAGATCCAGATATAATGTTCATGCTTAACGCAGGCACTAAATAACAATTATTCAGGTTCATAACTAATCCCGATGGTAATCGAAGAGCGAGCGTGCCGACGGCGATCACATCAACCTTGGAACCATTTCCCACGCGCATCGTCACTTCGTCCTTCGCCAGCCTCCGTTTACTCCGCAGTTCCTGTTTAGAGTTGCAAATGTGAGCAACCGAACCGGTATCAAATACCCAGGCACTACAACGAGAGTTGGTAAGGTACACATCAATAACATGTATATCACATATACCTTTGTTGTTGTTGGCCCCCTTCTTGTTCGCCAGATACTTGGGGCAGTTCCGCTTCCAGTGGCCGTTCCCCTTGCAATAGAAACACTCAGTCTCTGGCTTGGGCCCAGCCTTGGGTTTCTTCACTGGATTAGCAACTGCTTTGCCACCCTTCTTAGAGTTACCCTTCTTGCCCTTGCCATTCTTCTTGAAACTGGTGGTTTTATTGACCATCAACACTTGATACTCCTTCTGGATGTCTGCCTCAGCGACTTTCAGCATCGAAAACAGCTCGGCGATGGTCTTGTTCATCCCTTGCATGTTATACTGCTGCACGAAGCTCTTGTAGCTTGGAGGGAGTGACTGGAGAATTCTGTCAATGATAGCCTCATCCGGGAACACAAGTCCCAGATCAGCTATGCGGGTATAGTACCCAGACATCTTCAGTAAGTGCTCACTGACAGACGAATTCTCCTCCATCTTGCAAGCGAAGAATTTATCGGTGGTCTCATACCTCTCGATCTTAGCATTCTTCTGAAAGATGAACTTCAACTCCGTGTACATCTCATATGCACCATGACGTTCAAAACGCCTTTGGAGTCCTCCTTCCAAGCCGTACAACATGGCACACTGCACTATCGAATAGTCATCCGAACGTGTCTGCCAGATGTTCATAACGTCCGCAGGGGCTCCAGGAGCGGGGGGGGTCACCTAGCGGTGCATTTAGGACATAAACCTTTTGGGCAGCTGTGAGGATGATCCTCAGATTGCGGAGCCAGTCCACAAAGTTGCTCCCATCATCTTTCAGTTTAGCTTTCTCTAGGAACGCATTAAAATTCAGGGGTGCTACTGCGCGAGCCATCTACAACCAAAAATTTGCAAAGACACTTTAGACTATTGTTCATGATAAGTGAGTTATTACCTAATCAAATTAATTATAACTCCCACTCAAATTGACATCCCTCCGGTCATTCGAGCGTGACATGATCCAAATTCACCAACCCAAGTCCGATCATCACGTGAGATGAGGTGGTGTCAATGGTGAACATCAACATGTTGATCATATCTACTATATGACTCATGCTCGACCTTTCGGTCCTCCGTGTTCCGAGGCCATGTCTGTACATGCTAGGCTCGTCAAGTCTAACCCGAGTGTTCTGCACGTGCAAAACTGGCTTGCACCCGTTGTATGCGAACGTAGAGTCTATCACACCCGATCATCACGTGGTGCTTCGAAACGACGAACCTTCGCAACGGCGCACACTCGGGGGGAACACAATTTTATCTTGAAATTTTAGTGAAGGATCACCTTATAATGCTACCGTCGTCCTAAGCAAAATAAGATGCATAAAATGATTAACATCACATGCAAATCATAAGTGACATGATATGGCCATCAACTCGTGCTTTTGATCTCCATCTCCAAAGCACCGGCATGATCTCCATCATCACCGGCGCCACACCATGATCTCCATCATCATGATCTCCATCATCGTGTCGCCATCGGGGTTGTCAGCGCCCACCATGCTCTTACTACTATTGCTACCGTTTAGCGATAAAGTAAAGCATTACAAAGCGCTTAATGATTGACACGCAGGTCATACAAAAAATTAAAGACAACCCTATGGCTCCTGCCGGTTGCCGTATGCATCGACATGCAAGTCGATATTAACTATTACAACATGATCATCTCATACATCAAAATATATCTCATCATGTCATTGGCCATATCATATCACATATATACCCTGCAAAAACAAGTTAGACGTCCTCTAATTTGTTGTTGCATGTTTTACGTGGCTGCTATGGGTATCTAGCAAGAACGCTTCTTACCTACGCAAAACCACAACGGTGATATTCAAGTTGCTATTTAACCTTCTACAAGGACCGCCTTGTTCTATTCCGATTCAACTAAGATAGGAGAGACAGACACCCGCCAGCCATCTTATGCAACAAAAGTCACATGTCTGTCGATGGAACCGGTCTCATGTACGTGGACATGTAAAGTTGGTCCGGGCCGCTTCATCCCATAATACCGCTGAATCAAGAAAGACTAAGGAGGGCAGCAATTTAAACATCAACGCCACAAACCCTTTTGTGTTCTACTCGAGAAAGCATCTACGCAAGATCCTAGCTCATGATGCCACTGTTGGGGAACGTTGCATGGGAAACAAAAATTTTCCTACCGTTCACCAAGATCAATCTAGGAGATGCTACTACGAGAGGAGAGTTGGATCTACGTACCCTTGTAGATCGCTAAGCGGAAGCGTTTAGAACGCGGTTGATGGAGTCGTACTCGCCGCGATTCAGATCGCTGAAGATCCAAGCACCGAAGCAACGGTGCCTCCGCGTTCTTCACACGTACGGCTCGGGGACGTCTCCTCCTTCTTGATCCAGCAAGGGGTGGAGGAGAGGTTGATGGAGAACCGGCAGCACGACGGCGTGGTGGTGATGGTGGAGAAGAACTCCAGCAGGGCTTCGCCTAAGCTCCGCGGGAGAAGAAGATGTTACGGGAGAGGGAGGGCAGCACCGAGGCACGAACTTGTGTTTGCTGCCCTCCCTCTACCCCTCTATATATAGGGGGAAGGAGGAGAGGGGGGGCGCCCTAGGGTTTCCCCTAGGGGGCCGGCGGCCAGGGCAGGCCCTAGGGTTTCCCCCCCTAGGTGCCTTGCCCCCCAAGGCTTAGGGGGTGCGGCCACCCTAGAGGGGTCCACCCCCCTTGGCGCACAAGGAGAGGGCCCAGGGGGGGGCGCACAGCCCCTTGAGGGCTGTGGTGTTCCCCCTTGCGGCCCAATAGGCCCAGAACTGCTTCCGGAACCCCCGAAACCCCTTTCCGGTACTCCGCCGATTTCCCGATGCTCCCCGGAACACTTCCGGACTCCGAAACCTTTCATCCTATATATCAATCTTCGTCCCCGGACCATTCCGGAGACCCTCGTCACGTCCGGGATCTCATCCGGGACTCCGAACAACCTTCGGTAACCATGCACTTTTCTCACTAACAACCCTAGCGTCACCGAACGTTAAGTGTGTAGACCCTGCGGGTTCGGAAACCATGTAGACATGACCGAGACACTCCCAGGTCAATAACCAATAGCGGGATCTGGATACCCATATTGGTTCCCACATGTTTCTCGATGATCTCATCGGATGAACCACGATGTCAAGGATTCAGGCAATCCCGTACACAGTTCCCTTTGTCTCGTCGGTATGTTACTTGCCCGAGATTCGATCGTCGGTATCTCTATACCTAGTTCAATCTCGTTACCGGCAAGTCTCTTTACTCGTTACTGTAATACATAATCCCGTGACCAACTACTTAGTCACTTTGAGCTCATTGAGATGACGTATTACCCAGTGGGCCCGGAGATACCTCTCCATCACAAGGAGTGACAAATCCCAGTCTCGATCCATGTCAACTCAACAGACACCCTCGGAGATACCTGTAGAGTACCTTTATAGTCACCCAGTTACGTTGCGACGTTTGGCACACACAAAGCACTCCTACGGTGTCAGTGAGTTACATGATCTCATGGTCATAGGAACTTATACTTGACATGCAGAAAACTATAGCGATAACTGACACGATCAAAAGCTATGTTAACGTTTGGGTCTCGTCCATCACATCATTCTCCTAATGATGTGATCCCGTTATCAAATGACAACTCATGTCTATGACCTGGAAACCGCGGTCATCTTTGATCAACGAGCTAGTCCTGTAGAGGCTTCACTAGGGACACAAAATCTGTCTATTCATCCACACGTGTATTTGAGTTTCCAATCAATACAGTTATAGCATGGATAATAAACGATTATCATGAACAAGGAAATATAATAATAACTCTTTTATTATTGCCTCTAGGGCATATTTCCAACACTTTAACCCAGGTGGACCAGTACACCTACATTCCCCCTACATCTGCTAGTCCACCACGAAAGAGCTCACACAACTTACTCAAACTATGCCAGTGCCCATAATGGCTTGTGGCTGCACATGGAAGTTTCTAGACATGAAAATATCATATGATCCCTTTGAGCCTGGGTGGCATTCCATAGGAAAATCACATGGTAACCCCGAGATCTCCTTGGACAACACTGGTAACCCCAAGGTGCCACAACCAATCCACCCAGATGTGTATTAAAGTAGCCACCTTAAGTTGAACCATTAATTAACATCTCACATCTGTCATGGATACTCTCAAACCCAATCCACGTCTACGAGCATAGCATGGCAACCTAAGCATAACGTAGAAGTAACTCTCAAGGGTTTGAAAATAATGTAGGTAATAGGTTCTACCTCAATCTACTTCTCAGTCCACAAGTTAAGAGATCCTACTCATGCAATATGTGAGGGTTTGATCTAATGCACAAAAACTGGGTAATAAAGGGTATGATCAAAGTGTGAACTTGCCTTGTACTGTTGATGTAGATTCTTCGCACTCATAACTCGTGATAGATCTACTCATCACACTCCGATCAATCTATCGTAAGCAAACAATAGTAACCACACATAAGCAATCACTCAGAAGGTCGGAGGGAACAAAGAAAACACTTCGAAAAACTTCGAAAACAAGCGAATAACTCTTGCAACAGAAAACAATCTCTAACAGTACCAAAATTGAATGAATTTGGCCTTATCAGAAAGTTTAGGTCAAGAGCTTCGATTTGCAAAAAGAATCAACTAAATCGGAGTTATAAAACTCAAGTTATGATCAAACAAAGTTCAAATTCAAATCTGGTTGAATTCAAATTTAAAACTTTCAAAAACATGTTTAAGTTGTATTACTGGAAAGAGGGGATCGTAACGAAGAAGTGTGCGTTGGTTTCGTTGGATTTGGACCAACGAGTAAAAAGTTGTGGCCGTCTGAAGTTCAGGGGCTAAACTGTAAATACAATATTTACATCTAAGTCCCTGGCCGAAAATAAACATAAAAAGAAAAGGCTACCGAACGAACGCTCGCTATTAAGACCTAAACAGCGAACGATCTCTAAATAACTAACCTAAAAAAACAAAGATCTAGGTCTAGGGTTTTCAAAATAAAACCGATCTGATTTTAAAAAGAAAACCTAAACTAAAAAGAAACGGAAAAAAACCGGGCGGGTTTTCTACAGATTATACCGGTTCGTTGGGATAAAGCCGGCGGGCGGATCAGACCGGGGCGGAGCGGGTCGGGTCCGGCGCGGGCGAGCTCGAAGCTCCGGCGAATCGGGTCCGGCTCCGGCGGCCAACTCCGACGCGGCGGGGCTGCTACGGTGGGCAGCGCGGGGCGGCGAGGGTGAGGCGCGGGTGCGAGGAGCAGCGCAGGGCAGCGGCGGGAGGCAGCGAGGCGGCGGCGACAACTGCGCGCGACGGCGGAGCTCGTAGGCGGTGGCGGCGGGATCGCGGGGCGGCGGCGGCGAGAGGAGAGAGGGAGGGGCGGCGACGCTTTGTAGGCGGAAGGGGCGAGGCGAGACGTGCGGAAGGGGCACGGCGCGAGGAGTCCGCGGCGGGGGTGCGAACGTCGAGGCGGCGGCGGCGTCCGTCTCGCGCACGCGAGGGAGAAAGGTGGCACGGTGCTGGGCTGGGCTCGGCCCGGCTGGAGCTGGGCCGGCCAAGTTCGGCAGAAGAAACATTTTTTTAAACAAACAAAAATAAATAAAACAAACTAAATAATAATATTATATAGACATATAATATATCAAAATTTTCAGAAAAAGATTTCCTACAACGTGAACATTTTCAACATTTTCTTACAGTCAAATAAAATACCCACAAATTTAAATAAATCAAATAGGGCTACTATTGCAATAAAATCCAGTGAAAATCATTTTAAAATACCAAAATGATTTCAAATTTATTTCTCTCCAATTTTCTATTGTAGGGAATCATGTTACCCTATTTTCCATATATTTTATTTTTGGACAAAAATAATTTGAATAAAACCCATAATAACTCAAATTTTGAAAATGAGTTTTAGAATATTTCAAAAGAACTTCCAACTCATATTTTCTCTAATTTGAAGAAGTCATTTTATCTTCTCTCGGGAAAATTATTGAGTTGCATAAAGTTTCTGAATTTAAAATATTTCAAGAATGGAATTCAAAATCCTTTCAAAGCCCTTTTCATTTATTTAAATGGAAGAAGTCATATCATATTCACTCTAGGGTTTGGTGTTGAAAATAATTTGAATTCCCGGAGATAATAAATGCAAAATGAAAGTTTGGGAAAGTCATTTCCTTCCCTCTCATTTAACTTTCCAAAGTTTCAAATTTCACTCAATTTCACACAGCACATCACACAAGCAATTCAAAACTATCTATCTATTATACATTCCAAAATTTAGAATTTTGGGATGTTACAAACCTACCACACTTAAAAATGAATCTCGTCCTCGAGATTCGGAGAGGCTAGCAAGAAAATGGTTAGGGTTTGGGGGTCTTCTAGCAAATCCATGGATCGGTCTGAACTAGTGTGCTACCACACTTAGAAACATGGATATAGTTCCATCGAAAACTCATACACTCCATCCTTATGGTTTGACGGGTTCGGTCTTCTCAATCTTCAGCATAGTTCCTTCTCTGGGCTCTTTCGGTAGTGGCATAACTTTTGCCCTCCATTCTTGTGTCCTTTCAGCTTGGTAAGGTTCTTCTGAGACTGGTTATTCTTAGCTGACAGGTATGGCGCCAATACTAAACACATACCGATATCTCATGGTGGTCTTCAAAGAAATTAATTGGGTCCTTGCAGAAAACGGGTCTGGTCTTCATTCTCACTGTATATCCTACGGTTGGCAACAACTGCCTTGTACAAGGGAATTTTTTATACCATTCTAAGGTTTAAACAAGGTTTTGACATCGCCGTCTCTCTACTATAGGTAAGTCACTCAGATTTACCATCCCTATAACAGATGCGAATAATAAGAGTAAGTCGGTATGGTGATCAATCCATTCCGCACCCCAATCATTACCTTGTATATGGTTTAGTGAATCTCGCATTCTAACACTCGGTCATCCTCACAGGCATTGTGATACGTCTCCAACGTATCTATAATTTTTGATTGTTCCATGCTATTATTTATGAGGTCTTGGATGTTTAATGGGCTTTATCATTCACTTTTATATCATTTTTGGGACTAACCTACTAACCCAAAGGCCCAGTCCAGATTGCTGTTTTTTGCCTATCACAGGGTTTTGCAGAAAAAGAATATCAAACGGAGTCCAAAAGGAATGAAACCTTCGCGAGAGATATTTTTGGAGAAAAACACGCACGTGAAGCTTTAGGACCAAGTCAGGGGACAGAGAGGTTGCCCTCGAGGGTGGGAGGCGCGCCCCCCTTCCCAAGGCGCGCCCCCTGCCTCGAGGCTTCCTCGTGTGGCCCCCGGTGCCCTCCTTCTTCCTATATATGTCCACGTACCCCATAAACTCCATACGCAGAGAGAAAACCCTAATTCCACCGCCGTAGCTTTTGTTCCCGTGGAGATCCCATCTTGGAGCCTATTCCGGAGCTCCATCGGAGGGGGATCCACCACGGAGGCCTTCATCATCATCATCATTGCCCTCACCATGAGTTGTGAGTAGTTTACCACAGACCTTCGTGTCCATAGCTAGTATCTAGATGGCTTCTTCTCTCTCTGGATCTCAATACAAAGTTCTCCTCGATCTTCGAGGAGATCTATTCGATGTAATCTCTTTTTGCGGTGTGTTTGTCGAGATCCGATGAATTGTGAGTTTATGATCAAGGTTATCTATGAAAGATATTTGGTTCTTCTCTGAACTTTTTATGTGTGCTCATAATATCCTTGCAAGTCTCTTCGAATTATTGGTTTGGTTTGGCCTACTAGATCTATAGTTCTTGCAATGGGAGAAGTGCTTGGCTTTGGGTTCAATCTTGCGGTGTCCTTTCCTAGTGACAGTAGGGACAGCGAGGCACGTATTTTATTGTTGCCATCGAGGATAAAAAGATGGGGTTTACATCATATTGCTTGAGTTTATCCCTCTACATCATGTCATCTTGCTTAAGGCGTTACTCTGTTCGTATGAACTCAATACACTAGATGCATGCTGGATAGCGGTCGATGTGTGGAGTAATAGTAGTAGATGCAGGCAGGAGTCGGTCTACTTGTCTCGGACGTGATGCCTATATACAATGATCATGCCTAGATAGTCTCATAATTATTTGCTTTTCTATCAATTGATCGACAGTAATTTGTTTACCCGCCGTAGAATATCGCTATCATGAGAGAAGCCACTAGAGAAAACTATGGCCCTCGGGTCTAGTCTCAACATATCAATCTACATCTACTTTACTTTTACCTCTTTTATTTGCTGTTTTATTAAACCAAAAATACCAAAAATATAAACTATCATCTCTATCAGATCTCACTCTCGTAAGTGCCCGTAAAGGGATTGCCAACCCCTTATCGCGTTGGCTGCGAAGTTCCTATTTGTTTGTGCAGATGCGAGGGACTCGCGCGTGGTCTCCTACTGGATTGATACCTTGGTTCTCAAAAACTAAGGGAAATACTTACACTACTGTGTTGCATCTCCATTTCCTCTTCGAGGGAATACAACGCAAGCTCAAGAGGTAGCAAGAAGAATTTATGGCGCCGTTGCCGGGGAGGCTTACGCAAAAGTCATATACCAAGTACCTATCACAAACCCTTATCCTTCGCATTACATTTATTTGCCTCTCGTTTTCCTCTCCCACACTTCACCCTTGCCGTTTTATTTGCCCTTCTTCTGCCGTGTGGTTATCGTTCGCTTGCTTGTTGTTCACTTGCGTGTGTTGGATTGCTTGCTTGTCACTATGGCTCAGAACAATACCAAATTGTGTGACTTCTCCAATACCAACAACAATGAATTTATTAGCACTCCGATTGCTCCCATTACCGATGCTGAATCTTGTGAGATCAATGCTGCTTTGTTGAATCTTGTCATGAAAGATCAATTCTCCGGCCTTCCTAGTGAAGATGTCGCTACCCATCTAAACAACTTTGTTGATTTGTGTGATATGCAAAAGAAAAGGGATACGGATAACGATATTGTTAAATTGAAGTTATTTCCGTTTTCACTTAGAGATCGTGCTAAAACTTGGTTTTCCTCTTTGCCTAGAAATAGTATTGATTCGCGGAATAAGTGCAAAGATGCTTTTATCTCTAAGTATGTCCCTCCTGCTAAGATCATCTCTCTTAGAAACGATATTATGAATTGTAAGCAACTAGATCATGAGCATGTTGCATAGGCTTGGGAGAGAATGAAATTGATGATACGTAATTGCCCTACACATGGTTTGAATCTATGGATGATTATTCAGAACTTTTATGCTGGCTTGAATTTTGCTTCTAGAAATCTTTTATATTCGGCCGCCGGAGGCACTTTTATGGAAACCACCTTAGGAGAAGCTACCAAACTCCTAGATAATATTATGGTTAATTATTCTCAATGGCACACCAAAAGATCTACTAGTAAAAAAGTGCATGCTATCGAAGAAATTAGTGTTTTAAGTGGAAAGATGGATGAACTTATGAAATTATTTGCTGCTAAGAGTGCTTCTTCTGATCCTAATGATATGCCTTTCTCCACTTTGATTGAGAATAATAATGAATCTTTGGATGTGAATTTTGTTGGTAGGAATAATTTTGGTAACAATGCTTATAGAGGTAATTTTAATCCTAGGCCCTTCCCTAGTAATTCCTCTAATAATTATGGTAATTCCTACAACAACTGTTATGGAAAGATGCCTTCTGAATTTGAAACTAGTGTTAAGGAGTTTATGATCTTGCAAAAGAATTTCAATGCTATGCTTGAAGAGAAATTGCTTAAGGTTGATGAATTGGCTAGAAGTGTGGATAGAATTACTCTTGATGTTGATTCTTTGGAACTTAGATCTATCCCACGTAAGCATGATATCAGTGAGTCTCTCAAAGCCATGAGAATTTCCTTTGATGAATGCAAAGAAAGAACCGCTAGAATGCGTGCTAAAAGAGAAGATTATATTAAATCGTGTTCTTCTAGTTATCATGAAAATAAAGATGAAGATCTGAAAGTTATTGATGTGTCTCCTATTAGATCCTTGTTTTCTAGTATTAATCTTGATGAGAATAGGATTGGAGATGATTCTGCTTTAAGGTGTCCCAATAATTTAGAGTTTTTAGATCTTGATGCTAAAATTGCTAAAAGTGGGAACGAAGAGATTAAAACTTTGCATAGTGATGAACCCACTACTTTGGATTTCAAGGGATTCAATTATGATAATTGCTCTTTGATTGATTGTATTTCCTTGTTGCAATCCGTGCTAAATTCTCCGCATGCTTATAGTCAAAATAAAGCTTTCACTAAACACATAGTTGATGCTTTGATGCAATCTTATGAAGAAAAACTTGAGTTGGAAGTTTCTATACCTAGAAAGCTTTATGATGAGTGGGAACCTACTATAAAAATAAAAGATCATGAATGCTATGCTTTGTGTGATTTGGGTGCTAGTGTCTCCACCATCCCAAAAACTTTGTGCGATTTGCTAGGGTTCCATGAGCTTGATGATTGTTCTTTAAATTTGCATCTTGCGGATTCCACTATTTAGAAACCTATGGGAAGAATTAATGATGTTCTTATTGTTGCCAATAGGAATTATGTGCCCATAGATTTCATTGTTCTTGATATAGATTGGAATCCTTCATGTCCTATTATTCTTGGTAGACCTTTCCTTAGAACGATTGGTGCAATTATTGATATGAAGGAAGGAAATATTAGATTCCAATTTCCGTTAAGGAAAGGCACGAAACACTTTCCTAGAAATAAAATAAAATTACCATATGAATCTATCATGAGAGCCACTTATGGATTGCCTTCCAAAGATGGCAATACCTAGATCTATCTTGTATCGTGCCTAGCTAGGGGCGTAAAACGATAGCGCTTGTTGGGAGGCAACCGAATTTTATGTTTTTTGTTTTTGTTGCTGTTAGGGAATAAATTATGCATCTAGCCTCTGATTAGATGTGGTTTCATGTTTTGTTTAGTGTTTGTGCCAAGTAGAACCTTTGGGAAGACTTGTGTGAAGTTTATATGATCTTGCTGTGAAAAACAGAATCGTTAGCGCTTGCTAGAATGGTCATCAGATTTTACTGGAGCGTGCTATTTAGTTGATTCTTTTTGCAGATGATTAATAGACAAATTCCTCATGTTTACCAATTTAGTTCGATTTTTTTGGAGTTACAGAAGTATGCGAAACCTGCGTATTACTACAGACTGTTCTATTTTTGACAGATTCTGTTTTTCGTGTGTTGTTTGCTTATTCCGATGCATCTATGAGTAATATAGGAGGATATGAACCACAGAGAACTTGGAGTACAGTAGGTTTAACACAAATATAACAAAGAATGAATTCATTGGTGTACCGTTGAGTAGTGGTTTGCTTTCTCATACTAACGGAGCTCACGAGAATTTTTGTCTAAGTTTTGTGTTGTGAAGTTTTCATGTTTTGAGTATTGCTTTGATAGACTATGGAACAAGGAGTAGCAAAGGAATAAGCTTGGGGATGCCCATGGCACGCCAAGTAAATTCAATATAATCAAAAGCCTAAGCTTGGGGATGCCCTGGGAAGGCATCCACTCTTTCGTCTTCATCCATCGGTAACTATACTTGGAGCTATATTTTTATTCGCAACATGATATGTGTTTTGCTTGGAGCGTCTTGTATAATTTGAGTCTTTGCTTGTTAGTTTGCCACAATCATCCTTGCTGGACACACCTATTTGAGAGAGTTAAATATGGCCTAGAAATTATTAGAACACTCTATGTGCTTCACTTATATCTTTTGAGTTGAATCGTTTTTGCTCTAGTGCTTCACTTATATCTTTTAGAGCATGGTGGTGGTAATATTTTGTAGAAATTGTTGAACTCTCATGCTTCACTTATATCTATTTGAGAGTCTATTAAAACAGCATGGTAAAGTGTTTAGGCTAAAGAAACTAGTCTTCACTTGATAAACATCCAATGTCAATGTAGTAAAACAATTCACACCAAGTGCATTGAATAGAATGAGATGTTGGATGCTTGATAATTGTTTTGAGACATGAGGATAGTGATATTAGAGACATGCTAGTGGAGTTATTATGAAATTGAGAAATACTTGTGTTAAGGTTAGTGATTCCCGTATCATGCACGTATGGTGAACCGCTATGTGACGAAGTTAGAGCATGAGGTATTTGTAAAGTGCCAACCTTGGTGTGGAGGTCGGGGGCGCGCGATGGTTAACTCCTACCAACCTCCCCCCTAGGAGCATGCGTTGATTACTTTGTTTTGATGACTCATAGATTTTTGCAATAAGTATATGAGTTCTTATGACTAATGTTGAGTCCATGGATTATACGCACTCTCACCCTTCCACCATTGCTAGCCTCTCTTGTACCGTGCAACTTTCGCCGGTGCCATAAACCCACTATATATCCTTCCTCTAAACAGCCACCATACCTACCTATCATGGCATTTCCATAGCCATTCCGAGATATATTGCCTTGCGACTTTCCATCGTTCCGTTTATATGACACGCATCATATTGTCATATTGCCATGCATGATCATGTAGTTGACATCGTATTTGTGGCAAAGCCACCATGCATAATCTTTTCATACATGTCACTCATGTTTCATTGCACATACCGGTACACCGCCGGAGGCATTCATATAGAGTCATACTTTGTTGTTGTAGTATCGAGTTGTAATTTCGTGTTGTAATGAAAGTGTGATGATCATCATTATTAGAGCATTGTCCCATGGGAGGAAAGGCTGAATCTATAAAGCCCCTCCGCAAAAAGAAAAAAGAAAAAAAGAAAGGACAAAGAAAAGAAAAAGAAAGGCCCAAAAAAAGAAAGAAAAAAAAGAAAGAAAAGAAAAAGGGACAATTGCTACTATCTTTTTCCACACTTGTGCTTCAAAGTAGCACCATGCTCTTCATTGTAGAGAGTCTCATGCTTAGTCACTTTCATATACTAGTGGGAATTTTCATTATAGAACTTGGCTTGTATATTCCAACGATGGGCTTCCTCAAATGCCCTAGGTCTTCGTGAGCAAGCAAGTTGGATGCACACCCACTAGTTTCTTTTGTTGAGCTTTCATTCATATTTAGCTCTAGTGCATCCGTTGCATGGCAATCCCTACTCACTCACATTGATATCTATTGATGGGCATCTCCATAGCCCGTTGATACGCCTAGTCGATGTGAGACTATCTCCCTCCTTTTTTATCTTCTCCACAACCACCTCTATTCCATCCATAGTGCTATGTCCATGGCTCACGCTCATGTATTGCGTGAAAGTTGAAAGGTTTGAAAAGATAGAGTATGCAAACAAATGCTTGGCTGAAATCGGGGTTGTGCATGATATGAATATTTTGTGTGATGAAGAGGGAGCATAGCCAGACTATTTGATTTTGTAGGGATAACTTTCTTTAGCCATGGTATTTTGAGAAGACATGATTGCTTTGTTAGTATTGCTTGAAGTATTGTTATTTCTTATGTCAATATAGACTTTTATCTTGAATCTTTCAGATCTGAACATTCATGCCACAATTAAGAGAATTACATTGAAAAACTATATTGGTTAGCATGTCACATCAAAAATTCTTTCTTTATCATTTACCTACTCGAGGACAAGCAGGAATTAAGCTTGGGGATGCTTGATACGTCTCCAACGTATCTATAATTTTTGATTGTTCCATGCTATTATTTATGAAGTCTTGGAGGTTTAATGGGCTTTATCATTCACTTTTATATCATTTTTGGGACTAACCTACTAACCCAAAGGCCCAGTCTAGATTGCTATTTTTTGCCTATTTCAGGGTTTTGCAGAAAAAGAATATCAAACAGAGTCTAAAAGGAATGAAACCTTCACGAGAGATATTCAAGGCCACAAATACGATGTCAACTACATGATCATGCATGGCAATATGACAATATGATGCCTGTCATATAAACGGAACGATGGAAAGTCGCAAGGCAATATATCTCAGAATGGCTATGGAAATGCCATGATAGGTAGGTATGGTGGCTGTTTTGAGGAAGGATATATAGTGGGTGTATGGTACCGGCGAAAGTTGCGCGGTACAAGAGAGGCTAGCAATGGTGGAAGGGTGAGAGTGCGTATAATCCATGGACTCAACATTAGTCATAAAGAACTCATATACTTATTGCAAAAATCTACGAGTCATCAAAACAAAGCAATCAACGCATGCTCCTAGGGGGGAGGTTGGTAGGAGTTAACCATCGCGCGCCCCCGACCTCCACACAAAGGATGACACTCTACAAATACCTCATGCTCTAACTTCGTCACATAGCGGTTCACCATACATGCATGCTACGGGAATCACAACCTTTAACACAAGTATTTATCAATTTCATAATAACTCCACTAGCATGACTCTAATATCACTATCCTCATATCTCAAAACAATTATCAAGCATCCAACTTCTCATCTCTATCAATGCACTTAGTGTGGAAGTTTTTACTACATTGATCTTGGATGCCTATCATGTGAAGGCTAGTTTTATAGCCAAAGCACATTACCATGCTGTTCCAATAGACTCTCAAAAGGATATAAGTGAAGCATGAGAGTTCATCTATTTCTTCAAGATAAAACCACCGCCATGCTCTAAAAGATATAAGTGAAGCACTAGAGCAATAACAAACTACTCCGAAAGATATAAGTGAAGACCAATGAGTAGTTGAATAATTATGTAACTATGTGAAGACTCTCGAACATTTAAGAACTTCAGATCTTGGGATATTATTCAAACAGCAAGCAAAACAAAATAAACTAAATTGTCGCTCCAAGCAAAACACATATCATGTGGTGAATAAAAATATAGCTCCGAGTATAGTTACCGATGGATGAAGACGAAAGAGGGGATGCCTTCCCGGGGTATCGCCAAGCTTAGGCTTTTGGTTGTCCTTGAATTTTACCTTGGGGTGCCATGGTCATCCCCAAGCTTAGGCTCTTACCACTCTTTGTTCCATAGTCCATCAAAGCAATACTCAAAACTTGAAAACTTCACAACACAAAAATTAGACAAAAATCTCGTGAGCTCCGTTAGTATAAGAAAACAAACCACTACTCAAAGGTACTGCAATGAATTCATTCTTTGTTTATATTGGTGTTAAACCTACTGTATTCCAACTTCTCTATGATTCATACTTCCCAATACTACTCATAGATGCATTGAAATAAGCAAACAACACACGAAAAACAGAATCTGTCAAAAACAGAACAGTCTGTAGTAATCTGCAGGTTTCGCATACTTCTGTAACTCCAAAAAATTCAACCTAAATTGGTAAATGTGAGGAATTTGTCTATTAATCATCTGCAAAAAGAATCAACTAAATAGCACGCTCAAGTAAAATCTGATGACCATTCTAGCGAGCGCTAGCGATTCTATTTTTCACAGCAAGATCATATAAACTTCACACAAGTCTTCCCAAAGGTTCTACTTGGCACAAACACTAATTAAAACACAAAACCACATCTAAACAGAAGCTAGATACAATATTTATTCCTAAAAAGAAGCAAAAGCAAATAAAATAAAATAATGTTGGGTTGCCTCCCAACAAGCGCTATCGTTTAACGCCCCTAGCTAGGCATGACGATTTCAATGATGCTCACATAAAAGATAAGAATTGAAACATAAAGAGAGCATCAAGAAGAATATGACTAGCACATTTAAGTCTAACCCACTTCCTATGTGATACGTCCAAAATGCATCACTATTTTGTATCATAATTTATCCTTATTCATTGATATATTTCACATTACGATGATGTTCTTATGTTGTTTTGGCCTATTTTACACAGTTCGCAACTTTCCGGTGCCGAAGCAGCAGACGCAGGACTCAGCGGTAAAAAGTGGACGCTGAGTTGCTGAAGAAGAATACCTCCAAATTACCTGAAAATCGACGGAGAGTATTTTCCCGATGGATCACGAGGGCACGCAAAAGGGCAACCAGAGGGGGGCCACAGGGCGTCCAGGCGCCCTGGGGGCGCGCCCCCCTGGCCGCGCCGGGGGGGCGCCTGGAGCCCCTGGCCCACCTCCGGCTGCCCCCTTTTGCCTATATACTCCTCGTTACCCGAAAACCCTAAAAAACAGAGTTTTGACGGAATTCCGCCGCCGCTCCGTGGCGGAAACCTACAGAGAAGAAAAAGCCATCTCCGGCGGGTAGATTTCGCCGGGGAGATCACCTCCCGGAAGGGGAGATCATCGCCATCGTCATCACCATCGTCACGGGCATCATCGAGATCATCATCAACATCATCCCCAACATCAGCACCATCTCCATCTTCATCCAAATCTCATCTTACAATTGCAACTTGTGTTGTAACCCGTACTACCTATCCTCTCTACTCCATCGGTGTTGATTACTACTTTGTGGTGAATGCTATTGAGTTTTGTTGGAGAAATATCATTATGTCCAGATTGTTTATCATCCATTTATCTCCACTGATCATGATCTCTTTTATGTCTTGTGAGTAGTTACCCTAGTTCTTGAGGACATGGGAAAAGTCTTGTTGTTAGTAGTCATATGATGTTGAAGTAATATGTGTTGTTTGATACTTAAGTTGTGTTGTCATTCTACTAGTGGTGTTGTGTGAGTCGAACACTCAACACTTCGCCTTATTAAGGACCTAGGGGAATACATTGTGTATAAAGAATGCTTACGGTGGGTTGCCGGAGTGACAGAAACCTGAACCCCAGTTCGCACGCTTTTGCACAAGGGAACAATGGATCATAGATCGTATTGCTATGGTTAGGCTTTTGCCTTAAATTCTATCTTGTATTTGCGGATGCTTGCAAGGTGTTTAATCATAAGAGTGCACTCATCTTAGTCTAGAGAGTGCACTAGCATAGATCCACCCACTCAACACTTATCAACACATAACATAGTACCGATACGGAATATGGCGAAAGCACATGACTACCTCTCCCGTGTGTCCTCAAGAACACTTTAGCCTTTATAAGTTCAGTTGCTAGGCCTCTCCTTTGCTCAGGAAGGATTGGGCCACTTGTTACTCCTCAGTGCCTTTTTACTTTGTTTGCTTTTACTTTCCTGTTGCTTATATCAAGAAAATCCCTAAAAAGTTATCTTCCAGTGCTTGCAGTAATTCCTTGCTCAGAATCGCTTATCAATACCTTATGCTCCTCGTTGGGTTCGACACTCTTACTTATCGAAAACGCTGCAATAGATCCCTTACGGTTGTGGGTCATCAAGTACCGTTTTCTGGCGCCGTTGCCGGGGAGCGTAGCGCTATTGGTAAAGTGAAACTGGTAAGGAAGTTTTAATAATTCTGTTTTTATTTTTGCTGTTGCTGCTCTTTATCCTTATGGACAACCTTGCTATTGGATCGTTGCTTGTGGGAAGATGCCCCACACCTGTGGTGGTTGCTCCTCCCCCTACTGAAATTGTGCCCTATAAAATACCATCTGGTATTATCGATTATGTATTGGCTAATCGTTATGCAGGAGACAGACATCCCGGTGAACACTTGCTATATCTGTCACAACTATGTTCATTATTTAAGCTTGCAGGTGTATCAATGGAGTTTGTCATGAGGAAATTGTTCGCCGTATCACTTATAGATAAAGCTTCAGATTGGTATAAGCTTCTTGATAACTCGCACTTGCTTGATTGGCAAGAGCTTATGTCTCTCTTTTATACTAAGTTTTATCCTCTTCATGAAATTCATCGAGACAGGAACTATATCTATAACTTTAGGTCTCGTGACGGAGAAAGCATTGCTCAAGCTTGGGGGAGATTGAAGTCCCTAATGCTCAAATGTCCTATTCATGAGCTCCCCAAGGAAATTATACTTACAAATTTTTATGCCAGGCTTTCTCGTCAGGATAAGGAGATGCTGGATGCCTCCTCTAGTGGGGTATTTCAGACGAAGAGTGTTGAAGAAAGGTGGGAGCTCATTGAAAGGATCCAGAGGAATAACGAAGATTGGGAAATCGATAAAGGTATTGAACCCGCTATAAATTATGAACATGATTATATTGAGAGCTATGTGAAAAATGATTACTTCAATACTTTTTGCTCTAAGATTGGTCTTGATTCCCATCTAATGATTGATTTCTGTAAGGATTTCGCCTCTCACGTTGATTCTTTTAAAAAGAAGAGAGACCAGCATCATGAACCTTTCAAAGAGCTACCTGTTGATATTCATGTTGCTGACCCTATTTTGCCTGCAGTTATATATGAAAAGCCTCCTTTTCCTGCAAGGATAAGGGAGCACTCTCTTGTGACAGGTGTAATAAATAAAAGTGAGAGAAGAATTGATGATCCTGAGGACCAGATCAAGGTCGATCCTCAAGTTGCATTGGTTAAAGACCTTGTTACTAATGATGTTTTGGATTCCAATGTAAATTTTTGTGCTGTTTCCACTAACCTTGTCACAGCCAAGAATAAAGGCCCAATTTCAGGTACTCCAGTAGTATCTGTTAAAATAGGAGATCACAATTATTATGGGCTATGCGATTTGGGATCGAGTGCTAGTGATATCCCCTATTCACTTTATGAAGAGATCATCGGTGAGATTTCCCCTTGTGAACTTGAAGAAGTTGATGTTACCATTCATCTTGCAAACAGAACAACTATCTCTCCTATCGGAATTGTGAGGGACGTTGAAGTCCTATGTGGAAAGGTAAAATACCCTACCGACTTTCTAGTACTTGGTTCAGAGAGGGACAATTTTTGTCCTATTATTTTTGGTAGACCTTTTCTTAGAACTTGTGGAGCTATAATAGATTGCAAGAAAGGTAAAGTTTCTGTTGAATTCAATGGTGAGCCATATGAATTTAATTTTTCTAAGTTCTCTAAGCAGCCTCGTGGTACCGATTTACCTAGTGATGATAAACTTATTGAAAGTATTGCTTCTATTGCTATTCCCCCTAATGATCCTTTGCAGCAATATATGGAGGACCACGAGAATGATTTGCATATGCAGGAAAGAAATGAACTAGATGAAATATTCTTGAGGCAACCTGCTATCCTGAAGCACAACCTTCCGGTTGAACCTTTGGGAATTTTATCAAAACCAAAAGAAGACCCGGTGTTCGATCTTAAACCTCTTCCCGATACGCTCAAGTATGCTTATTTAGATGAAAAGAAAGTATATCATGTTATTATCAATTCTAACCTATCGGGAAATGAAGAAGAGCGACTATTGGAAGTACTTCGTAAACACCGAGGCGCAATTGGCTATACCCTTGATGACCTTAAGGGGATTAGTCCATCTATCTGTCAACATACTATCAACCTTGAGCCTGATGCTAAACCAGTTGTTGATCATCAACGACGATTGAACCCGAAGATGATGGATGTTGTAAGAATTGAGATTCTCAAGCTTCTAGCCGCAGGTATTATCTACCCTATAGCTGATAGTAAGTGGGTAAGCCCGGTACATTGTGTTCCTAAGAAAGGAGGTACAACTGTGGTTCCTAATGATAAGAATGAACTAATACCTCAGAGAACTATTATTAGATATAGAATGTGTATTGATTACAGGAAGCTGAACAAGGCAACCAGGAAGGATCACTACCCGCTGCCGTTCATCGACCAAATGCTTGAAAGGTTATCCAAAAACACCCACTTTTGTTACCTCGATGGCTATTCTGGCTTCTCTCAAATTCATGTTAACACTGCTGATCAAGAGAAGACCACTTTTACTTGTCCCTTTGGTACCTATGCTTACATGCATATGCCTTTTGGTTTATGTAATGCCCCTGCTACTTTTCAAAGGTGTATGTCTGCTATCTTTCATGGTTTCTGTGAGGAGATTATGGAAGTCTTCATGGACGATTTCTCCGTCTATGGAACTTCCTTTGACCATTGTCTCCACAACCTTAATAAAGTTTTGCAGAGATGTGAGGAAACAAATCTGGTACTCAACTGGGAGAAGTGCCACTTCATGGTTAACGAAGGAATTTTTCTTGGTCACAAGATTTCCGAAAGGGGAATTGAGGTGGACAAGGCCAAGATCGAAGCAATTGAAAGGATGCCCTACCCAAGGGACATCAAAGGTATTCGCAGTTTTCTTGGTCATGCTGGTTTCTATAGAAGATTTATTAAAAACTTTTCTAAGACTTCGAGGCCCCTCACTAATCTTCTCCAGAAGGACGTTCCTTTTGTATTTGATGAGGATTGTAAGGAAGCTTTTGAAGTTCTTAAGAAAGCTTTAATAACCGCTCCTATAGTACAACCACCTGACTGGAATTTACCTTTTGAGATTATGTGTGATGCTAGTGATTTTGCTGTTGGAGCTGTTTTAGGACAAAGAGTTGATAAGAAATTGAATGTTATACATTATGCTAGTAAAACCCTTGATAGTGCTCAAAGGAATTATGCTACTACTGAGAAGGAATTCTTAGCTGTAGTATTTGCTTGTGATAAGTTTAGGCAGTATATTGTTGATTCCAAAGTTATTATTCATACTGATCATGCTTCCATTAAGTACCTTATGACAAAGAAGGATGCCAAGCCAAGTCTTATCAGATGGGTACTCCTTTTTCAAGAATTTGATTTGCAGATTGTTGATAGGAAAGGAGAAGACAATCCAGTGGCGGACAATCTTTCAAGGATGGAAGATATACCGCATGATCCCATCCCAGTCAACGACAGTTTTCCAGACGAGCAACTTGCCATCGTAAAAGTACAATCTCTTTCCGATCCTTGGTTTGCAGATTATGCTAATTTTATTGTTGCAAAGTATTTGCCTCTAGGTTTAACATTTCAGCAAAGGAAGAAGTTCTTTCATGATTTGAGGCACTACTTTTGGGATGACCCGCATCTTTTCAAGGAAGGCCCCGATGGGATCGTGAGAAGATGCATACCGGAACATGAGCAGAAGGACATTCTCAGACAGTGTCATGATAGTCCCTATGGAGGACATCATGCCGGTGAGAGGACTGCACATAAGGTTCTTCAATCAGGTTTTTATTGGCCTACTCTCTTTAAGGATGCTAGAAATTATGTTTTAGCCTGTGATAAATGTCAGAGAGTTGGTAACATTAGTAGAAGGAATGAGATGCCTATGAATTACTCACTAGTGATTGAACCTTTTGATTGTTGGGGTTTTGATTTTATGGGTCCTTTTCCTTCTTCGCACAAGTACACTCACATTTTAGTAGCTGTTGATTATGTGACCAAGTGGGTTGAAGCAATCCCCACTGAAAGTGCCGATCACAAGACATCTTTGAAAATGCTCAAAGATGTAATTTTTCCTAGGTTTGGTGTACCTAGGTATCTCATGACTGATGGAGGATCACACTTCACGCATGGAGCTTTTAGAAAAGCTTTAGCCAAATACGATGTCAATCATAGAATTGCTTCACCATATCATCCTCAAACTAGTGGGCAAGTTGAGCTCACCAATAGAGAGATTAAGTTGATCTTGCAGAAGACAGTAAACAGAAATAGAAAGGATTGGTCAAATAAGTTAGGAGATGCTTTGTGGGCGTATAGAACTGCTTACAAAAACCCCATGGGCATGTCCCCCTATAAGATGGTGTATGGCAAGGCTTGCCATTTGCCATTAGAGTTAGAGCACAAAGCTTTCTGGGCTGTTAGAGAGCTTAATGCTGACCCAAAATTAGCTGGTGAGAAGCGTCTCATGAACTTGACTTCTCTAGATGAATGGAGAAGTGAAGCTTACGAGAGCGCTAAAATGTTCAAGGAAAAGGTAAAGAAGTGGCATGATAGGAGGATTCTGAAACGTGAATTTAATGTTGGTGATAAAGTTTTGTTGTTTAGATCCCGTTTCAGGTTTTCTCCAGGCAAACTACTTTCCAGGTGGGAAGGGCCATTTCATATTGAAGAAGTCTATCGGTCTGGTGCAATTAAGATTAACAATTTTGAAGGCACCAAACCTCAAGTTGTGAATGGGCAAAGACTTAAGCATTACATAGCGGGAGATCCTGTCAATGTTGATGTGAATATGATATACACAACAACTCATGAAGAACATGTTGCAGCCCTGTTTCAGACACCAGCAGAAGCAGAATAAAGAAAAGGTATGTATTACGGTAAGGAAACATCGCAAACCGCCATAAAAGTTCTATATTACGAGTTTTTGCAAAATTAGTAAAATTCTAAGCCTAAGTGGAGCCGGAGACGAGCTCCAGGGGGTCCAGGCGCCCCCCTGGAGCGCCCTACCCCCTGGCCGCGCCGGGAGGCCGCCTGGACACCCGGGAGTCCGTCTCCGATCCCGCTTTAGCCTGTTACCTTCCTTTCTGTGCATAAATTTTTGCTATATATTTGCCCGGATTGTTTCGGCAACGTATCTTGCGATTTCGTGTGTTTTCTTTTCGATCTGTTTCTGCCAGGGAATCTTTCAGCTGAATCTAGGTGCCATGGCTTCTCCAAGTTCCCCCAAGGACAAGTTCGTCGTCAACGTCATCAACCCTTACCTCGCTGAGGTGAAGAAGCACCCTCAGGTTGTTCGGATGGAGGACGGTGTCCTCCATCAAGAAGATCTGAAGGGACCTATCAAGGAGGGGAGCATCCAGGCCAGGCTAGAAGAAGTGGAGCAAGAAGTCTTCAAGTACAAGAAGATGATCGAGCGTTGTGTTGAAGCTAACTTTGACATCATCAACGAGCTGAAGACCTACTTCCTGAAGGAGATGTGGAAAAGCATCACCGCGTCTGAAGAAAGAATTAAAGAGCTCCAAGGGCAAATTTATGATCTACATCACCAGAACTGTGAGTATGAACTAAGGTTTATGCGCATGGGTATGGGTGTTGCATGCAGGATTCAGGAGACAAACTTCTCATATGAGACTGGGGAACCCCTTCCATGGAAGCGCTTCGCCGAGGACTACGTGATCAACGTCAACAAGAATGAGGAGTGCAATATCCTTGGGTAACGGCATCCCCTTGGCTTGTTCCAAGCTTGGGGGAGTGCCCGGTATCTTTATCTTTATCTTTTGTCTTTTAGAGTCAAGTAGAGTCATATCATGTCTAGGGAGATTATTATATGAAATAGGTGTGTGCATTGAGGTCTATCACTCCTTCGGTGGAGAGATTGTATCCGTGAGTGTGGAGTCGTCTATGATGGAATATTAATGAGAAGTCTATTGGTTCCTTTGCTGCACTCGGTATCCTCTTCATGCAATCGACCTTATATGATGATTCTTATGGGGAGTATTGACCTTATACCAGGTATGGTTGTGAAAGCTTTATTTAATTTTGGCAAACATAGCTTTGGTCATAACAACAAGCATGATTTTCTTAAAGTATCGACATAGCCAAAACCTTTATGTTATTATGCTTGAAGTGTTATGCTGACAAGGAAGACAACTTGATGTGTTATGCTTATTTCAATGTTTATGCTTTATATTGCTTTGCATCTTAGTCATCATCAATTGTCTGTTCTCTCAAAACCTTTGCTAGCCTAACTCTGTACTAAGCGGAATTCTGCTTGTGCATCCATACCCCTAAACCAATACCTTCCATATGAGTCCACCATACCTTCCTATTCGTGGTATTCCACTACCACCTCCTAAAGTATAGAATTTATGTGTTATCCTTAAATGTTCAAAATCTTTTATTTTGTGCCTCTGTTTTAGCTCATGAGGAAGTAATAGTTAATTCATGGTCTTTTTGAGTTGGACAAGTTTCACCCCGGGATTGCATGTCTAATCTGCAAACCCCTAATACGAGAAGGAACTGGCAAAGAGTGCGCCCGGCTCATTAAAAAAATATACAACAAACAAACCCTCCTTCACGCTTTGTTCATGAGAAATCAGAAAACTTTGGCAGTGATAAACAAAGGAGATTAAGGGGATGTGATCGTCCCCGTACGGGAGCCGTTCCTCGAAACTTGTCCAGCTCGAGAAGTAATTGAGTTATCTATTAGCATTCGTTGACAAATCATGCACCTCTCAAAACTTGTTTTCATTCTGTTTGATTTAAGGATAGCACATGAGTTTTCCCTACTCCCCTAGAGCAGGGCCTATCTTTCAATTTTAGGTTGAGTCAGTTATTCCTACTTCCTTCTATTCTTAAAGAGAGCAGACATTTGATGTTGACAAGGATTCATTCATATAAAGTTGCATTAAGATTTGTCATATCATATCCTTGTTGATATTATCATTTGATAAGTAAGTTGTTTGTCAACCCCAGCTAAGGCAAACATCTTCCTTTGTGTTAACACTTTCACTTCTTACCTAATAACATGTTCTTTCAAAAGCTTCAATTAATCTCATCAAAACATAAAGAGAAAGAGCAAAAGTTAAAGCTATTTGTTGTTCTTTGACCAAAGGACATGTTTGCCATGATTTGATGAGTTTCCTTAGCCCTACTTCCGAATATAAGTGTTACCACTCTTTTATAAGGGCCTTATGAGTTGAAGATTGCTGTTGAGGATATTTTAGTAGGTGAAGAAGCTGTGATGCTTCTTGTCCGTATTCTATTTATCGACACTTCACTCTCTAAACTTGTGGACAGGTTTACCGAGCTCACTATTCGCTTGGGGACAAGCGAGGTCTAAGCTTGGGGGTGTTGATACGTCCAAAATGCATCACTATTTTGTATCATAATTTATCCTTATTCATTGATATATTTCACATTACGATGATGTTCTTATGTTGTTTTGGCCTATTTTACACAGTTCACAACTTTCCGGTGCCGAAGCAGCAGACGCAGGACTCAGCGGTAAAAAGTGGACGCTGAGTTGCTGAAGAAGAATACCTCCAAATTACCTGAAAATCGACGGAGAGTATTTTCCCAACGGATCACGAGGGCACGCAAAAGGGCAACCAGAGGGGGGCCACAGGGCGTCCAGGCGCCCTGGGGGCGCGCCCCCCTGGCCGCGCCGGGGGGGCGCCTGGAGCCCCTGGCACACCTTCGGCTGCCCCCTTTTGCCTATATACTCCTCGTTACCCGAAAACCCTAAAAAACAGAGTTTTGACGGAGTTCCGCCGCCGCTCCGTGGCGGAAACCTACATAAGAGAAAAAGCCATCTCCGGCGGGCAGATTTCGCCGGGGAGATCACCTCCCGGAAGGGGAGATCATCGCCATCGTCATCACCATCGTCACGGGCATCATCGAGATCATCATCAACATCATCCCCAACATCAGCACCATCTCCATCTTCATCCAAATCTCATCTTACAATTCCAACTTGTGTTGTAACCCGTACTACCTATCCTCTCTACTCCATCGGTGTTGATTACTACTTTGTGGTGAATGCTATTGAGTTTTGTTGGAGAAATATCATTATGTCCAAATTGTTTATCATCCATTTATCTCCACTGATCATGATCTCTTTTATGTCTTGTGAGTAGTTACCCTAGTTCTTGAGGACATGGGAAAAGTCTTGTTGTTAGTAGTCATATGCTGTTGAAGTAATATGTGTTGTTTGATACTTAAGTTGTGTTGTCATTCTACTAGTGGTGTTGTGTGAGTCGAACACTCAACACTTCGCCTTATTAAGGACCTAGGGGAATACATTGTGTATAAAGAATGCTTACGGTGGGTTGCCGGAGTGACAGAAACCTGAACCCCAGTTCGCACGCTTTTGCACAAGGGAACAATGGATCATAGATCGTATTGCTATGGTTAGGCTTTTGCCTTAAATTCTATCTTGTATTTGCGGATGCTTGCAAGGTGTTTAATCATAAGAGTGCACTCATCTTAGTCTAGAGAGTGCACTAGCATAGATCCACCCACTCAACACTTATCAACACATAACATAGTACCGACACGGAATATGGCGAAAGCACATGACTACCTCTCTCGTGTTTCCTCAAGAACACTTGAGCCTTTATAAGTTCAGTTGCTAGGCCTCTCCTTTGCTCAGGAAGGATTGGGCCACTTGTTACTCCTCAGTGCCTTTTTACTTTGTTCGCTTTTACTTTCCTGTTGCTTATATCAAGAAAATCCCTAAAAAGTTATCTTTCAGTGCTTGCAGTAATTCCTTGCTCAGAATCGCTTATCAATACCTTCTGCTCCTCGTTGGGTTCGACACTCTTACTTATCGAAAACGCTGCAATAGATCCCTTACGGTTGTGGGTCATCACTATGCATAGGGATTTTGTGAGCAAACAACTTATGGGAACAAGAATCAACTAGCATAGGAAAGCAAAACAAGCATAGCTTCAAGATTTTAAGCACATAGAGAGGAAACTTGATACTATTGCAATTCCTACAAGCATATGATCCTCTCTCATAATAATTTTCAGTAGCATCATGAATGAATTCAACAATATAACCGGCACATAAAGCATTGTTTTCATGATCTACTTGCATAGAAATTTTACTACTCTCCACATAAGCAAAATTCTTCTCATTCATAGTAGTGGGAGCAAACTCAACAAAATAACTATCATGTGAAGCATAATCCAATTGAAAACTAAAATCATGATGACAAGTTTCATGGTTATCATTATTCTTAATAGCATACAAGTCATCACAATAATCATCATAGATAGCAACATTGTTCTCATAATCAATTGGAACCTCTTCCGAAATAGTGGATTCATCACTAAATAAAGTCATGACCTCTCCAAATCCACTTTCATAAATATAATCATCATAAATAGGAGGCATGCTTTCATCATAATAAATATTATCATCAAGACTTGGGGGACTAAAAATATCATCTTCATCAAACATAGCTTCCCCAAGCTTGTGTCTTTGCATATCATTAGCATCATGGGTATTCAAAGAATTCATACTAACAACATTGCAATCATGCTCATCATGCACATATTTTATGCCAAGCATTCTATGTAATTCTTCTTCTAGTACTTGAGCACAATTTTCCTTCCCATTTTCACGAAAGATATTAATAAGATGAAGCATATGAGGTAAACTTAATTCCATTTTTTTGTAGTTTTCTTTTATAAACTAAACTAGTGATAAAACAAGAAACTAAAAAGATTCGATTGCAAGATCTAAAGATATATCTTCAAGCACTAACCTCCCTGGCAACGGCACCAGAAAAGAGCTTGATGTCTACTACGCAACCTTCTTCTTGTAGACGTTGTTGGGCCTCCAAGTGCAGAGGTTTGTAGGACAGTAGAAAATTTCCCTCAAGTGGATGACCTAAGGTTTATCAATCCGTGGGAGGCGTTGGATGAAGATGGTCTCTCTCAAACAACCCTGCAACCAAATAACAAAGAGTCTCTTGTGTCCCCAACACACCCAATACAATGGTAAATTGTATAGGTGCACTAGTTCGGCGAAGAGATGGTGATACAAGTGCAATATGGATGGTAGATATAGGTTTTTGTAAACTGAAAATATAAAAACAGCAAGGTAGCAAGTGGTAAAAGTGAACATAAACGGTGTTGCAATGATAGGAAACAAGGCCTAGGGTTCATACTTCCACTAGTGGAAGTTCTCTCAACAATAATAATATAATTGGATCATATTACTAGCCCTCAACATGCAACAAAGAGTCACTCCAAAGTAACTAATAGCGGAGAACAAACAAAGAGATTATGGTAGGGTACGAAACCACCTCAAAATTATTCTTTCTGATCAATCTATTCAAGAGTCCATTGTAACGTTCAATCTATCATAGAGTTCATACTAGAATAACACCTTAAGACACAAATCAACCAAAACCCTAATGTCACCTAGATACTCCATTGTCACCTCAAGTATCCGTGGGCATGATTATACGATATGCATCACACAATCTCAGAAACATCTATTCAACCAACACATAGAACTTCAAAGAGTGCCCCAAAGTTTCCACCGGAAAGTCAAGACGAAAACGTTTGCCAACCCCTATGCATAGATTCCCAAGGTCACGGAACCCGCAAGTTGATCAACAAAACATACATCAAGTGTATCACATGATATCCCATTGTCACCATAGATAAACACGTGCAAGACACACATCAAGTGTTCTCAAATCCTTAAAGACTCAATCCGATAAGATAACTTCAAAGGGAAAACCGAATCCATTACAAGAGAGTAGAGGGGGTGAAGCATTATAAGATCCAACTAGAATAGAAAAGCTCGCGATACATCAAGATCGTGCCATCTCAAGAACACGAGAGAGAGATATCAAACACATAGCTACTGGTACATACCCTCAGCCCCGAGGGTGGACTACTCCCTCCTCGTCATGGAGAGCGCCGGAATGATGAAGATGGCCACCAGAGAGGGATTCCCCCTCCGGCAGGGTGCCGTAACGGGGTCTAGATTGATTTTCGGTGGCTACAGAGGCTTTCGGCGGCGGAACTCCCGATCTAGGTTAATTTCCGAAGGTTTCAGTATTTATAGGAATTTTTGGTGTAGGGCACAAGTCAGGGGGCCCTCTGGACCGTCCACGAGATAGGGCAGCGCCACCACCTGCCCAGGGCGCGCCCTACCCTCGTGGGCAGCCCGTGGCTCACCTGGCCCAACTCTTTTACTTCGAGGGCTTCTTTTGGTCCAGAACAAATCATCAAAAATTGGCACGTCAATTGGACTCCGTTTGATATTCCTTTTCTATAAAACTCAAAAACAAGGAAAAAACAGAAACTGGCACTGGGCTCTAGGTTAATAGTTTAGGCCCAAAAATAATATAAAAGTGTATGACAAAGCCCATTAAACATCCAAAACATCATAAATAATAGCATGGAACAATAAAAAATTATAGATACATTGGAGACGTATCAATAATATCCTTGCAAGTCTCTTCGAATTATTGGTTTAGTTTGGCCTACTAGATCTATAGTTCTTGCAATGGGAGAAGTGCTTGGCTTTGGGTTCAATCTTGCGATGTCCTTTCCCAGTGACAGTAGGGGCAGCAAGACACGTATTGTATTGTTGCCATCGAGGATAAAAATATGGGGTTTATATCACTATGTTTGAGTTTATCCCTCTACATTATGTCATCTTGCTTAAGGCGTTACTCCATTCTTATGAACTTAATACTCTAGATGCATGTTGGATAGCGGTCGATGTGTGGAGTAATAGTAGTAGATGCAGAATCGTTTCGGTCTACTTGTCTCGGACGTGATTCCTATATATAATGATCATGCCTAGATAGTCTCATAATTATTCGCTTTTCTATCAATTGCTCGACAGTAATATGTTTACCCGCCGTAGAATATCGCTATCATGAGAGATGCCACTAGAGAAAACTATGGCCCCCGGGTCTATTCTCAACATATCAATCTACAATCTACTTTACTTTTCCGCTTTTACTTTCTGTTCTTATATCCAAAAATACCAAAAATATCAAACTATCATATATATCAGATCTTCGTAAGTGACCGTAAAGGGATTGACAACCCCTTATCGCGTTGGCTGCGAAGTTCTTATTTGTTTGTGCAGGTGCGAGGGACTCGCGCGTGGTCTCCTATTGGATTGATACCTTGGTTCTAAAAAACTGAGGGAAATACTTGCTCTACTGTACTGCATCACCCTTTCTTCTTCAAGGGAATACCACGCAAGCTCGAGAAGTAGCACGACCCGACCCGAATGGATCAAGTCTCTATGCTTAAGTGTCATCCCTAGATCGGTATGCTGACACACACAGCACTCGAGGATTTATAACAGAGGTAAATCACATGTATAAAGTAACGTAAATACTATTACCTTGATCAACTGATACGTCCAAAACGTATCTATAATTTCTGCTTGCTCCATGCCTCTTTTGGGTGATATTGCTATGATATTTATACACTTCCATACACTTTTGATCATATTTGGACTAACCTATTAACTCAGTGCACCCTAGTGCCAGTTTCTGTTTTCTGCTGTTTTTGTATTTCAGGTTTTCCCGTCACGAAAAATGCCAGAAAAATCCCGGAAAAATTATATAAAAAATCAGCGTTCCGGAAGCTTCCACACGGCCGAAGTAGGGCCGGAGGGGGGCCACCAGGGCTCCAGGCGCCCTGGTGGCGCGGCCCCCCTCCTGGCCGCGCCGGGGGGGGGGGGGGGCGCCTGGGCCCCCCAGGCCTCCGCTGATGCCCCCGTTTGGCATATATTTAACACGCGTCCCGAAACCCTCGAGGACGGAACCCTTTTTCGCGATCTCATCTCTGTTCCGCCGCCGCCGCGCTTCCAAGATTGGGAGCACCAGGAGAACCCTTCCCGGCACCCTGCCGGAGGGGAGGATCACCACCGGGAGCCTCTCCACCACCATGGACGCCTCCCGGATGAGTTGTGAGTAGTCTCCCTTGGACCATGGGTCCATGACCAGTAGCTATGTGATGTTCTCCTTCCCTTCTTGTGCTTCACTAATTAGACCTCGTGAGCTGCCCTACATGATCGAGGCACATATGTAATCCTTATGCTGTTGCTATGTTGAGTTTGCTGGGATCCGATGGATTGTGAGATTATGTTCAGATTGTGTTTGAGTAATATATTTGATTTACCTGTTTTATATTTATGTTCTTAAGTAATTCTTGCATGTTCTCCGTTGCTATTTATTGCTTTGGCCAAGTAGTAGGTAGTGACTCCAAGAGGGAACGTTATGCTCGATTGTGGGTTCATGCCCCTCGATGACTAGCTTGAGTGACAGAAACATGAGTCTAGGGGATGTGCTGTTGCCACAAGGGGGAAAACAACGGTGCTTGTACTCGCGGGTGCAAGGATTGTTTACTTTACGCAAAGTTCTTTTAATGCAGTTGTCTGTTGCTTTGAGTTTACACTATGGGTGGGACTCGCAACTTAATACCAGCGAGATGTTCTGGATAGATATCTCAAGGTGGATGATTAGTAGTAGATGCAGATGGATTTCGGTCTACTTACCTTGGCGTACCGCCCATGCTTTGAACCTCTACCTTTCTTGCAACATAGTTAGCATTGGTTTGCGCACATAATTCTGTCAATTGCCCAGCTGTAATTCGTTTACCTCACATAGCTGTTTTATCGTCTTTTGGGAGAGAGACATCACTAGTGAACATCATGGGACCCCGGTCCATATTACCATCACTGATCACATCTGCTATTTACTTTCTGTTTTGCTTACTAGTTACAGCAATATCTATCACTATTATCTCTTGCGTTTGATCCTTTGTAAAAGACAAGGCCGGAGGGATTGACAACCTCTTTGTACTCGTTGGGAGCAAAGTTATTTGTATCTGTGTGCAGGTCCAAGTTGATTGCTAAGTATCTGGCGCCGTTAGCAGTTAACACCTTCTTGTTGAACCTTGGAGTCTCAGGGGAAAAATCGATCCTTGGTATCTTTTACCAAGGGAAAACTACCGCTACACTGCATCTCAAACCTTCCACTTGGGGTAACCAACGAGGGGCGAGAAGCCATCATCAACACAGCGGAAGTAACAAGGTTGTGGAGTCCATCAACACCAACGGCAAAGTTGAGTGTAGACAGCGCAACCCTAACGTAACACTTACTCGACAAATAATTCCTGCAACATGAGACGTTGCAGCCAGGTAGGTCAGTACATTGAATGTACACGCAAATTCACACTGTAATGATAATGATGAACAATGCCTACAACTACATGCATATTTGGCTGGTGGAGGCTGTAAGGCTGTTTTTGCATAAAGCTGATTTTCCCTACCACAAAGGAATACATTTTTAATTACTACTCAGTTGAATTAAGCAATATTGAGAATGGTACCCCATCTCAATTCCCAAAGTTACCAAAGTCATTAATAACCCAACAAGTTAATTAATTAGAGTGATGAGATCAACAAATAATCCACTTCTAGATACTCAAAGATGTCCATAACCGGGGACATGGCTACTCATGAATAGTTTGTACACTCTGTAGAGGTTTGTGCACTTTTCCCCACAAGACTGGATCTCCTCCGTTGGATTTCTCGCACTGCATGGTGTTTGAGAAACGGATGACCGAGACACAGTCTTTCAGAAGCATTTACTCTTTACCCCAGGTGGACCGGTACACCTACATTCCCCCTACATCTGCTAGTCCACCACAAAAGAGCTCACACAACTTACTCAAACTATGCCAGTGCCCATAATGGCTTGTGGCTGCACATAGAAGTTTCTAGACATGAAAATATCATATGATCCCTTTGAGCCTGGGTGGCATTCCATAGGAAAATCACACGGTAACCCCGAGATCTCCTTGGACAACACTAGTAACCCAGGTGCCCTGAGAAACCACTAGTAACCCCAGGGTGCCACAACCAATCCACCCAGATATGTATTAAAGTAGCCACCTTAAGTTGAACCATTAATTAACATCTCACATCTGTCATGGATACTCTCAAACCCAATCCACGTCCATAGCATGGCAACCTAAGCATACGTAGAAGTAACTCCCAAGGGTTTGAAAATCATGTAGGTAATAGGTTCTACCTCAATCTACTTCCCAGTCAACAAGTTAAGAGATCCTACTCATGCAATGTGTGAGGGTTTGATCTAATGCACAAAAACTGGGTAATAAAGGGTATGATCAAAGTGTGAACTTGCCTTGTACTGTTGATGTAGATTCTTCGCACTCATAGCTCGTGATAGATCTACTCGTCACACTCCGATCAATCTATCGTAAGCAAACAATAGTAACCACACATAAGCAATCACTCAGAAGGTCGGAGGGAACAAAGAAAACACTTCGAAAAACTTTGAAAACAAGAGAATAACTCTTGCAACAGAAAACAATCTCTAACAGTACCAAAATTGAATGAATTTGGCCTTATCAGAAAGTTTAGGTCAAAAACTTCAATTTGCAAAAAGAATCAACTAAATCGGAGTTATAAAACTCAAGTTATGATCAAACAAAGTTCAAATTCAAATCTGATTGAATTCAAATTTAAAACTGTCAAAAACATGTTTAAGCTGTATTACTGGAAAGAGGGGATCGTAGCGAAGAAGTGGGCGTTGGTTTCGTCGGATTTGGACCAACGAGTAAAAAGTTGTGGCCGTTTGAAATCCAGGGGCTAAACTGTAAATAAAATATTTACATCTAAGTCCCTGGCCGAAAATAAACAGAAAAAGATAACCTAAAAAAACACAGATCTAGATATTGGGTTTTCAAAATAATGATATGCTCGTAGACGTGGATTTGATTGAAAAGAGTTGATTCGAAGAGACTTGATGAACATGATGAATATGCTTTGAAAGAAAATAATGATATGCATGAATCTATAGATAATTATGATTCCGATGATTTGATTGAAATATCCCTTGATGAAGATGATGCTTGCTATTCTTGTGGCCATGATGCCAATATTTATTAAGATGAATTTGCTATAGTTCCCTATGTTAAACATGAGATCGTTGCTATTGCACCCATACTTGATAGTTCCTTCGATGAAAAGCATGATTGCAATGATGTTATTATAAATTCTATTAATGTCAATTGTGTTAATGATATGCAAAACCCTAAGCTTGGGGATGCTAGTATTGCTATGTCCACTACTTGTTGCAATGACCATGATTGGGGTGATTCTTCTTATGATCTTGAAAATTTATTTAAGCCCCATGATGAATATGAGATTGATAATAATGTTTGCTATAATATTGAAAGTTGGTTTGGAAGAGTGTCAACTCTAGATCCCACATATTTGGAGAATGTTCAATCTTATGATTTTTTTTTTGATAAAAGTGGGTTTGGAGAGGTCATGACTTTAGTTAATGTTAATCCCACTATTTTGGAAGAGTGTCAACTTTGCATGCATGTGGATCGTGTTGAGAATATGTTATGTGATAGCTATTTTGTTGAATTTGATCATGATCCTACATGCAATTATTATTAGAGAGGGAAATATGGTTGTAGAAATTTTCATGTTACTAAAGTACCTCTCGTTATGTTGAGATTGCTATTGATTCTTTCTCCTTCCTTGCATATGCTAGATCTTGCTTGTCTCGGTAATTTGTTTGCTTATAAAATGCCTATGCATAGGAAGTATGTTAGACTTAGATGTGTTTGTCACATGTTTTATGATGCTCTCTTTGTGCTTCAATTCTTATCTTTCATGTGAGCATCATTGAATTCGCAAGCCTATCTTAATGGCTATAAAGAAAGAGCTTGTTGGGAGGCAACCCAATTATATATTTTTGTTTTTGCTGCTGTTAGGGAATAAATATTGCATCTAGTTGCTGTTTAGATGTGGTTTTGTGTTTTGTTTAGTGTTTGTGCCAAGTAGAACCTTTGGGAAGACTTGTGTGAAGTTTATATGATCTTGCTTTGAAAAACAGAATCGTTAGCGCTCGCTAGAATGGTCATCAGATTTTACTGGAGCGTGTTATTTAGTTGGTTCTTTTTGCAGATGATTAATAGACAAATTCTTCATGTTTACCAATTTAGTTTGAATTTTTTGGAGTTACAGAAGTATGCGAAACCTGCAGATTACTACAGACTATTCTGTTTTTGACAGAATCTGTTTTTCGTGTGTTGTTTGCTTATTATGCATCTATGAGTAATATTGGGAAGTATGAACCATAGAGAAGTTGGAATACAGTAGGTTTAACACTAATATAAACAAAGAATGAATTCATTTCAGTACCTTTGAGTAGTAGTTTTCTTTCTTATACTAACGGAGCTTACGAGATTTTTGTCTAAGTTTTGTGTTGTGAAGTTTTCAAGTTTTGAGTATTGCTTTGATGGACTATGGAACAAAGAGTAGCAATGGCTTAAGCTTGGGGATGCCCGAGGCACCCCAAGTAAAATTCAAGGACAATCAAAAGCCTAAGCTTGGGGATGCCCCGGGAAAGCATCCCCTCTTTCGTCTTCATCCATCGGTAACTATACTTGGAGCTATATTTTTATTCACCACATGATATGTGTTTTGCTTGGAGCGTCTTGTATAATTTGAGTCTTTGCTTGTTAGTTTACCACAATTATCCTTGCTGGACACACCTGTTTGAGAGAGTTAAATATGGCCTAGGCATTGATAGAACACTCTATGTGCTTCACTTATATCTTTTGAGTTGAATAGTTTTTGCTCTAGTGCTTCACTTATATCTTTTAGAGCACGGTGGTGATAATATTTTGAAGAAATTGTTGAACTATCATGTGATACGTCCAAAACGTATCTATAATTTCTGCTTGCTCCATGCCACTTTTGGGTGATATTGCTATGATATTCATACACTTCCATACACTTTTGATCATATTTGGACTAACTTACTAATCCAGTGCACCCCAGTGCCAGTTTCTGTTTTCGGTTGTTTCTGTATTTCAGGTTTTCACGTTTTGAGAACTATCCAGAAAAATCCAGAAAAATTATATAAAAAATCAGCGATCCGGAAACAACACTGCGTCCGAAGGGCAGCCTGGGGGGGGGGGG
>LR738712.1:884541615-884553638 GCA_902687465.1 Secale cereale | reverse complement strand
TATGCTCGATTGTGGGTTCATGCCCCTCGATGACTAGCTTGAGTGACAGAAACATGAGTCTAGGGGATGTGCTGTTGCCACAAGGGGGAAAACAACGGTGCTTGTGCCCGCGGGTGCAAGGATTGTTTACTTTACGCAAAGTTCTTTTAATGCAGTTGTCTGTTGCATTGAGTTTACACTATGGGTGGGACTCGCAACTTAATACCAGCGAGATGTTCTGGATAGATATCTCAAGGTGGATGATTAGTAGTAGATATTGATGGATTTCGGTCTACTTACTTTGGCGTACCGCCCATGCTTTGAACCTCAACCTTTCTTGCAATGTAGTCAGCATTGGTTTGCGTTCGTGGTCCTGTGAATTGCCCAGCTGTAATTTGTTTACCTCACATAGCTGTTTTATCGTCTTTTGGGAGAGAGACATCACTAGTGAACATCATGAGACTCCGGTCCATATTACCATCATTGATCACATCCACTATTTAATTTCCGTTATTATTTACTATTGCAAAAACTATCTATCACCACTATCATTGCTTTTAACCCTTTGTGAACTGCAAGGCCGGAGAGATTGACAACCTCTCTGTACTCGTTGGGAGCAAAGTTATTTGTATCTGTGTGCAGGTCCACGTTGGTTGCTACTAATCTGGCACCGTAGCAATTGACACCTACTTGTTGAACCTAGGAGTCTCTGGGGAATCGATCCTTGGCATCTTTGCTAGGGAAAAACACTTCTACTTACTGCATCTTACACCTTCCACTTGGGGTAACCAACGAGGGGTTCGAGGCCCATCATCATGCTTCACTTATATCCTTTTGAGAGTCTATTAAAACATCATGGTAATGTGTCTAGGCTATAAAACTAGTTTTCACATGATAGACATCCAATATCAATGTAGTAAAAAAATTCACACTAAGTGCATTGAATAGGATGAGAAGTTGGATGCTTGATAATTGTTTCGAGATATGAGGATAGTGATATTAGAGTCATGCTAGTGGAGTTATTATGAAATTGAGAAATACTTGTGTTAAGGATAGTGATTCCCGTAGCATGCACGTATGGTGAACCGCTATGTGACGAAGTTAGATCATGAGGTATTTGTAAAGTGCCAACCTTTGTGTGGAGGTCGGGGGCGCGCGATGGTTAACTCCTACCAACCTCCCCCCCCCCTAGGAGCATGCGTTGATTGCTTTGTTTTGATGACTCGTAGATTTTTGCAATAAGTATATGAGTTCTTATGACTAATGTTGAGTCCATGGATTATACGCACTCTCACCCTTCCACTATTGCTAGCCTCTCTTGTATCGCGCAACTTTCACCGGTACCATACACCCACTATATATCCTTCCTCAAAACAGCCACCATATATATTCCTCAAAACAGCCACCATACCTACCTATCATGGCATTTCCATAGCCATTCCGAGATATATTGCCATGCAACTTTCCACCGTTCCGTTCATATGACACGCTTCATAATTGTAATATTGCCATGCATGATCATGTAGTTGACATCGTATTTGTGGCAAGGCCACCATGCATAATTTTTCATACATGTCACTCTTGTTTCATTGCACAACCCGGTACACCGCCAGAGGCATTCATATAGAGTCATACTTTGTTGTAGTATCGAGTTGTAATATCGAGTTGTAATGAAAGTGTGATGATCATCATTATTAGAGCATTGTCCCTTGGGAGGAAAGGCTAAATCAATAAAGCCCCTCCACACAAAAAAGGAAATAAAGAAGAAAGGCCAAAAAAGGGACAATTGCTACTATCCTTTTTTTTCACACTTGTGCTTCAAAGTAGCACCATGTTCTTCATGATAGAGAGTCTCATGCTTAGTTACTTTTATATACTAGTGGGAATTTTCATTATAGAACTTGGCTTGTATATTCCAACGATGGGCTTCCTCAAATTCCCTAGGTCTTCGTGAGCAAGCAAGTTGGATGCACACCCACTAGTTTCTTTTTGTTGAGATTTCATACATTTTTAGCTCTGGTGCATCCGTTGCATGGCAATCCCTACTCACTCACATTGATATCTATTGATGGGCATCTCCATAGCCCGTTGATACGACTAGTCGATGTGAGACTATCTCCCTCCTTTTTGTCTTCTCCACAACCACCTCTCTATTCCACCCATAGTGCTATGTCCATGGCTCACGCTCATGTATTGCGTGAAAGTTGAAAGGTTTGAAAGAATAGAGTATGAAAACAAGTGCTTGGCTGAAATCGGGGTTGTGCATGATATGAATATTTTGTGTGATGAAGAGGGAGCATAGCCAGACTATATGATTTTGTAGGGATAACTTTATTTAGCCATAGTATTTTGAGAAGACATGATTGCTTTGTTAGTATGCTTGAAGTATTATTATTTCTTATGTCAATATAGACTTTTATCTTGAATCTTTCAGATCTGAACATTCATGCCACAATTAAGAGAATTACATTGAAAAACAATGTTGGTTAGCATTCCACATCAAAAATTCTGTTTTTATCATTTACCTACTCGAGGACGAGCAAGAATTAAGCTTGGGGATGCTTGATACGTTTCCAGCGTATCTATAATTTTTGATTGTTCCATGCTATTATTTATGATGTTTTGGATGTTTAATGGGCTTTGTCATACACTTTTATATTATTTTTGGGACTAACCTACTAACCCAAAGGCCCACTCTAGATTGCTGTTTTTTTTGCCTGTTTCAGGGTTTTGCAGAAAAGGAATATCAAACGGAGTCCAAACGGAATGAAACCTTCGGGAGAGATATTTTAGGAGAAAATCACGCACGGGAGACTTGAGAACCATAGAGTAGGGGCCATGAGGTACCCACGAGGGTGGGGGCGCACCCCCTGCCTCGTGGGTCCCTCGTGAGGCCCCTGGTGTCCTCCTTCCTCCTATATAAGCCTACGTACCCCGAAACCATCAGACGAACAGAGAAAACCCTAGTTGCACTGCCGTAACCTTCTGTTCCCGTGAGATCCCATCTTGGAGCCTGTTCCGGAGCTCGGCCGGAGGGGGGATCCATCACGGAGTGCTTCTACATCATCATCATCGCCCTCACCATGAGTTGTGAGTAGTTTACCACAGACCTTCGGGTCCATAGCTAATATCTAGATGGCTTCTTCTCTCTCTTTGGATCTCAATACAAAGTTCTCCTCGGTCTTCGAGGAGATCTATTCGATGTAATCTCTTTTTGCGGTGTGTTTGTCGAGATTCGATGAATTTTGAGTTTATGATCAAGATTATCTATGAAAGATATTTGGTTCTTCTCTGAACTTTTTATGTGTGCTCATAATATCCTTGCAAGTCTCTTCAAATTATTGGTTTGGTTTGGCCTACTAGATCTATAGTTCTTGCAATGGGAGAAGTGCTTGGCTTTGGGTTCAATCTTGCGGTGTCCTTTCCCAGTGACAGTAGGGGCAGCAAGGCACGTATTGTATTGTTGCCATCGAGGATAAAAAGATGGGGTTTATATCATATTGCTTGATTTTATCCCTCTACATCATGTCATCTTGCTTAAGGCGTTACTCTGTTCTTATGAACTCAATACACTAGATGCATGCTGGGTAGCGGTCGATGTGTGGAGTAATAGTAGTAGGTGCAGGCAGGAGTCGGTGTACTTGTCTCGGACGTGATGCCTATATACAATGATCATGCCTACGTAGTCTCATAATTATTCGCTTTTCTATCAATTGCTCGACAGTAATTTGTTTACCCGCCGTAGAATATCGCTATCATGAGAGAAGGCACTAGAGAACTCTATGGCCCCCGGGTCTATTCTCAACATATCAATCTACATCTACTTTACTTTTTCCTCTTTTACTTTATGTTCTTATAAACAAAAATACCAAAAATATAAACTATCATCTCTATCAGATCTCACTTTCGTAAGTGACCGTAAAGGGATTGACAACCCCTTATCGCGTTGGCTGCGAAGTTCTTATTTGTTTGTGCAGGTGCGAGGGACTCGCGTGTGGTCTCCTACTGGATTGATACCTTGGTTCTCAAAAACTAATGGAAATACTTACGCTACTGTGCTGCATGTCCCTTTCCTCTTTGAGGGAATACAACGCAAGCTCGAGAAGTAGCACGACCCGACCCGAATGGATCAAGTCTCTGTGCTTAAGTGTCATCCCTAGATCGCTATGTTGACACACACAGTACTCGAAGATTTATAACAGAGGTAAATCACATGTATAAAGTAACGTAAATACTATTACCTTGATCAACACAGCGGAAGTAACTAGGTTGTGGAGTCCATCAACACCAACAACAAAGTTGAGTGTAGACAGCGCAACCCTAACGTAACACTTGTCGAATAATTCCTGCAACATGAGACGTTGCAGCCAGGTAGGTCAGTACATTGAATGTACTGGCAAATTAACACTGTAATGATAATGATGAACAATGCCTACAACTACATGCATATTTGGCTGGTGGAGCCTGTAAGGCTGTTTTTGCATAAAGCTGATTTTCCCTACCACAAAGGAATACATTTTTAATTACTACTCAGTTGAATTAAGCAGTATTGAGAATGGTACCCCATCTCAATTCCCAAAGTTACCAAAGTCATTAATAACCCAACAAATTAATTAATTAGAGTGATGAGATCAACAAATAATCCACTTCTAGATACTCAAAGATGTCCATAACCGGGGACACGGCTACTCATGAATAGTTTGTACACTCTATAGAGGTTTGCGCATTTTTCCCCACAAGACTCAATCTCCTCCTTTGGATTTCTCGCATTGCATGGTGTTTGAGAAACGGATGACCGAGACACAGTCTTTCAGAAGCATTTACTCTTTACCCCAGGTGGATCGGTACACCTACATTCCCCCTACATCTGCTAGTCCACCACGAAAGAGCTCACACAACTTACTCAAACTATGCCAGTGCCCATAATGGCTTGTGGCTGCACATGGAAGTTTCTAGACATGAAAATATCATATGATCCCTTTGAGCCTGGGTGGCATTCCATAGGAAAATCACACGGTAACGCCGATCTCCTTGGACAACACTGGTAACCCCAGGTGCCCTGAGAAACCACTGGTAACCCCAGGTGTACTGTTGATGTAGATTCTTCGCACTCATAACTCGTGATAGATCTACTCGCCACACTTCGCTCAATCTATCGTAAGCAAACAATAGTAACCACACATAAGCAATCACTCAGAAGGTCGGAGGGAACAAAGAAAACACTTCGAAAAACTTCGAAAACAAGTGAATAACTCTTGCAATAGAAAACAATATCTAATAGTACCAAAATTGAATGAATTTGGCCTTATCAGAAAGTTTAGGTCAAGAGCTTCGATTTGCAAAAGAATCAACAAAATCGGAGTTATAAAACTCAAGTTATGATCAAACGAAGTTCAAATTCAAAACTGGTTGAATTCAAATTTAAAACTTTCAAAAACATGTTTAAGTTGTATTACTGGAAAGAGGGGATCGTAACGAAGAAGTGGGCGTTGGTTTCGTCGGATTTGGACCAGCGAGTAAAAAGTTGTGCCGTTTGAAGTTCAGGGGCTAAACTGTTAATAAAATATTTACATCTAAGTCCCTGGACGAAAATAAACAGAAAAAGAAAAGGCTACCGAGCGAACGCTCGCTATTAAGACCTAAACAACGAACGATCTCTAAATAACTAACCAAAAAAAACACAGATCTAGATCTAGGGTTTTCAAAATAAAACCGAAAATAAAAACGATCTGGTTTTAAAAAGAAAACCTAAACTAAAAAGAAACGAAAAAAATGGGCGGGTTTTCTACAGATTATACCGGTTTGTTGGGATAAAGCCGGCGGGCGGATCGGACCGGGGCGGAGCGGGTCAGGTCCGGCGCGGGCGAGCTCTGAGCTCCGACGAATCGGGTCCGGCGACGGCGGCCAACTCCGGCGCGGCGGGGCAGCTGCGGTGGGCAACGCGGGGCGGCGAGGGTGAGGCGCGGGTGCGAGGAGCAGCGCGGGGCAGGGACGGGAGGCATCGAGACGGCGGCGGCAACTGCGCACGGCGGCGGAGCTCGTAGGCGGCGGCGACGGGATCGCGGGGCGACGGCGGCGAGAGGAGAGAGGGAGGGGGCGGCGACGCTTTATAGTCGGAAGGGGCGAGGCGAGACGTGCGGAAGGGGCAAGGCGCGAGGAGTCCGCGGCGGGGATGCGAACGTCGAGGTGGCAGCGGCGTCCGTCTCGCCCACGCGAGGGAGAAAGGTGGCACCGTGCTGAGATGGGCTGGGCCGGCCCAGTTCGAGAGAAGAAACTTTTTTTAAAACAAACAAAAATAAAGAAAACAAACTAAGTAAGAATATTATATAGGCATATAATATATCAAAATGTTCAGAAAAAGATTTCCTACAACGTGAACATTTTCCTACAGTCAAATAAAATACCCGCAAAGTTAAATAAATCAAATATTGCTACTGTTGCAATAAAATCCAATGAAAATCATTTTAAAAATACCAAAATGATTTAAAATTTATTTCTCTCCAATTTTCTACTGTAGGGAATTATGTTCAAGTGTCGCTACACGATTCGGCAATGGAAGTCTCTCATTGAGTTGCTTGGTCTCGCGCACATGGATACATCCGAGTGGCACATGGATGAATCTGTCTTCGAATGGTGGGACAAGAGAACCAACAACCAGAACCCCAACCGGCAAGCTTTGGCCTCTCTCACCAAGCTATGGAAGTCTCTCAGTGCGTCTAATATCATCGAAGGGTGTTTCGAGGTGTGTCTCCAGCGGATCTATCATGATTCGGTAGGTAGTTGTCTTTAGTGGATCTACTCGGATCCAGTCTTCGTCCGTCTATGTTTGTGTGTCGGTAGGTTGGATCCTTCCAATCTACGCGTCTCTTCCTTAGTGGCGGTTGCTATTCTGGTGCGCTGGTCCCATGGGTCCTTAGCATGACAAGTTCTTGACTGTCTACTACAATAAGTTTTGCCCGACCCTGGTGAAGGAGGGGCGATGACAGTGACGTGCCTTAGGTTCGCTTCAATGCTTGTAGTCGTTGCTAGATGGTATATGGGTCTAGATGTTCATTGTACTATCATGATTGAAAATAAATAGATCAAAAGATTTTCCAAAAAAATATATCAGAAGAACCAATAAAAGGACAAACCACCATATATAATCGTGTGGTCTCCCTAGATGGTCCTTGGAGGGAGCGATGTAACTTCATTTCTTCTTTATTGCATTCGCATGAATCTATGGGGTACACAGAGCTGGAATATCCATGCGTTATATACGTTTGGAAAAGATGAAGCTCCAGAGTTTGGACTTGGTATTTTTCTCTTCCCTGATCTAATGTCGTTGTTACATTACAATGACTAGATGCATTCGTGATAACCAGAGAAGACTATATACGGTGATTATATTGTGGCTATCATATTTACTTATTTTACAAAGAATGATCGGATATAGTTTACTGGTACAATCCATTGTGTGCCTTTCACGCTTTCATTAGTTTTATTTCATCACACTAACCGAAAAAGGGTTTCCTCCCGCTTTGTATACAAAGCAACCAACCAAGCCGTACAAGGATAGGTGCTGGGGCGGAAGCAGCACAGTCACACCCAAAAGAAACGACAGAGAAAGAGCAAAAAAAAAAAAAAAACAAATGCCGATAACGGCGGATCAACGAAAACGAAGAAGGCTTGCGATCGCTGCGCCCATCGGGATTTTCCACTAGGCTCCAAGACTCCGAAGCGCCGGCACCAATCAACACCTCCAAGAAGGATCGCGGCGATGACGATGCTGCTGCCAAGGGTTCCCCCGGTACACGACAAGGCGAGAGGAAGGGTAGCCCCCGACGCCCTCCTTTAAGTAGTCGTGTGATCAGGTAGTAGCTCACAATATTGCTTTCTGTAATGAATATAGGCTTTTTGGTCCAACGAGTAAAACATAAACTTGGTGCCCCTCAAAATGGAAGATATTTTACATAATGCCGAGTAAATCATGATATCCTTGGATATTTCTTACGAGTATTTCTTCTTTGAGTGAATTCCGGTATTTACCCCTATTTTCACATTTTTGACACTAATTACCCTATTTAACAAGATTTCATCCGTTTTACCCCATTTAGCAAAAGTGTTGCCATAAATTTATTCTATTTAATATTTGTTGTGCATTCTGACCGGCTGGTCCCAATTGTCAGGTACAGCTGGCATGCCACATCGACGGGTTTTCCCTGCCTATTTTTGTTACTGATATAATCTGAAATCATGTATGTTTTTCTTCAGTATTATCATATACGACCTTAAGTATGATTCCATGTATCAGATTAAAAGTGGTGTAAATATACTACTTTACTAACTCTAATGCACCTACGTATCTGAATATTTGGACGGGTGATGCAATCGATTAGGAGTGAGCAACGCAAGCTAGACACGACCGGAGGCGAGCAACGTAAGCTAGAAGCGACTGGAGGCGAGCGCGGCACGAGGCTGACTCGGGCATTGTGACGCGACGCGCGCGACCTCCATCGGCCCTGGCCTGTCGGGAGAAGCTGGGAGGACTGGTTCATCAAGGAGAAAAAATAGGCAGGGAAAAATCTGTTGATGTGGCATGCCAGCTGCACTTGACAATTGAGACATGTTGGTCAGAATACACACAAAATTTTAAACAGGGTAAATTCTAGCAAAACTTTTGTTAAACGGGGTATAACAGATGAATCCTCGCCAAATGAGGTAATAAGTGCCAAAAATATTAAAATCGGCGGTAAAAACTGGAATTCACTCTTCTTTTCTGTGGAAAAGTTTCTTGTCCTCTGAACTCTTGGATGTGGGCAGAACTACTTCCATGCATGTGGCGACGTGAAGTTTTCAAGTGCTACATGTAGAAGGACGCTGTAGTGGCTGGAATCTTGCTGCTAAATGACACGTACTGTGTCACCCTATTTCTAACAGGAAAAACTGAAGAACAATGACTCATTTAAACATATTGTTTAATTTTGTGCTTCATGAGCCTTTTATTCAAAGTTTACTTAAAAGTTGGGTTATTAGGTAAAAAATGGTTTATTTACTTTTGTGGTTGCAATTTATTGTCCTGTGAAGACACTTTTTGTTGCGGTGCTAAAGAAAATGCGTCTACTACTTAACTGAAATAAATACTAGTGATAGCAAATGCCCTCTCAGAGCGTATTTGTAGATTCAAGGTGAGGAGACATGCCAGCATACAGACCAGCCTTGAAAATAGCCAGATAGACATTGCAAGATGTTGACAGAAATACATACATTGCACATGTATGATGTTCTAACAAGAGCGTAAAGTTGATTGATTATTGATAGCATCACCTGAATATATCACTCATGGATTCATGGATGTTCTCCATTGCAACGCACGGCAACTCACCTAGTAAAGGCAATGATTTGTTGGTAGTAGAGGTATCTCGTTTTTTAAAGGGTTAAACCCTAGCCGCCGTGACCCGGCTGGCTCAATCTCACACCTCCATTGGTGCCGAAACCATAAACAAATTCCCCCAAATCTCTTGTTGTTTCTATTGACCGACTGAAAGTGAGGAGTGATAGTAGATAAATAACTCTGATCTAACAAAGGAACAAAAAGACATGAAGCAAAGTTGGTGAAAGTATCAAGTGGTACATCTACTTTTGATAACATCACATGAAATCGGGGAAAGGGAAAGCCAACCCAACGGAGAAACCGCATAGGGGACCTATCCGGAGTGAACATTGCCTGGATGCCGGCGGCCGCATCTCATCGTCTTGTTGTCCAGAAGAAGAAGAAGTGACCATTGATGCTGCCGCTGCCTCCAAATCTTTGACATTACCGTCCAAGTCCGCAATAGCAACAACATGCAGCACTTGAGCACGGGAGAAGAGCTGACCGGGGAAATTGCCTTTCTTGATGACGGGAGAATTAGTGATGGGCGACTTCATCTGTGTGGCCGACTTCAACATTGGAGACGACTTCTCGTGTTCGTTGCTCATGTCACACCTTGCTCACCATGGCAGCAAGCTGTTTTGCGTCACGTCACTTGCCACCACATGAATGCACCGCACGGATACACATGCACCTACAGCCGTGCATGGTGGTCGTCGGAGTTCGCACGCGTCCCTAGGGGCTCCCATTCCAGTACGAGGAGAAGGACCTCATGGTCTGGGCTGGAAGTCATGTGAAGGTACCTACAACAATCTCAGAAAGAGCAAAATGCCTGGATTTCGAGAGCATCTGAGCTCGCGCTCAGAAATGAATTTTTGTTCCCACGGTCTATATATAGAGAGAAACCAGAAAAGAAAACACAAAACAAACATGCATGCTTCCACAAATGGGTCACCACACGCCTTGTGGGGCTCTAGCGACCTCATATTCATTGTTGACCTCTTACGACCTCACATTCATGGGAGAGATCTCCTGACCTCACATTGCCTCTATAAAAGCCTATGGCCTCTATGTGTCTCATGTGTCTCCACCATTTCAAATCCTCCGCGCGCCTAAGATACCACTTGAGAAATCACTTACAAATGGCCAACGAAAAGAATGTCGTGGCCATGTTATTTCTCACCACCATTGTGGCGGTGGCGGCCATAAGGCCAGCCGAGACCTATGGCGCTGCGGAGGAGAAAACATTGAAGACGGCTACCCCCAGCAGGAAAGGAGTTGACGCTACCTTAGAAGCTACACATGTTGTTGCCGCCGAGAAGTCCATCAAGAAGAAGGCCGAAACCTCCACCACACCTGAAGAGGCCGCGGCTGCCAAGCAAGATGGAGCAAAACCTGCTTCTGCTGCATCAAAGTACAATGCCATCTCTCACCAGGCAACTGGCAAAGGTTCTTCTACCTCCCCCAGTAGGAAAGAAGCAGCCGCTACATTAGCCGCCGCGCACTATGCTGATGCCGAGAAGTCGATCAAGAAGGCCGAAACTGCCACGACACCCGAAAAGGCAGCGGCCGCCAAACGAGACGCGGCAAAGTCTATTGCCGATGCGTTAAAGTATGGCGCCATCTCTCGGAAAGCAGCTGGTACTAGTTCTTCTACCTCTCCCAATGGAAAAGAGGCCACCCCTGACCTAGCAGCTATGCACATTGCTGCTGCTAAGATGTTCACCAAGAAGGCTGAAACCGCTACCACGCCTGAAGAGGCCGCGGCTGCCAAGCGAGCTGCGGCCAAGTCTTCTGCTGCCGCATTAAAGTATGATGTCAGGAAAGAAGCTGGTGCAAGTTCTTCTACCTCCCCCAGCAGGAAAGAAGCTGTTGCCGCTACCTCGGCAGATGCGCGCATAGCTGCCGCCGAGAAGTCCATCAAGAAGGCTGAAACCGCCGCGAGACCCGAAGAGGCAGCATCCGCTAAGAAGGATGCCGCGAAATCTGAGGCTGATGCAATGAAGTACGGGGCCATCTCTCAGCAGGCCGCCGAGAAAAATGGTGCCTAAGTGGTGCCTTAAACACTTATTCACGCGCAACATCATCTGCATACTATTACCATGCATGCTAATTCTCATGCATGCACACTTTGTTTCTAATGTCTTGCTTGTTTTACTTTTAGTAGCAAGACAAGCTTGACTTGCTTAAAAAAAATACAATGGTCGATGTATACATGTATTGTCTGAAAATTAATAATATGAGTTGCACCGCAATTTGTGTTTTTTGTCGTAATTTGGGTGCAATCAATGCACACATCCAATACACAAAATTGGACGAGTCAATGTATTATGGCTCCATGGAGCGGCGGATCATGTTATGTCTTGCTTGTTTTGCTTTTAGTAGTAAGATACACTTGACTTGCTTTAAAAAAATACAATGATCGATTTATACATGCATTATGTGAAAAATTAATAATCTGAGTTCCACCGTAATTTGCATTTTTGTTATAATTTGAGTGCAATCAATGGACAAATCCAATACATAAAATTGGAGGAGTCAATGTATTATGGCTCCATGGAGCCGCACAATGATATACGGTATATCTTCACTTACTTTAGAAAGTATTTAAGGTTTCGTCATACATCTGCCCTTCATCCAACCTCCCTACCAATCCTTCCTGTTTTGAAATTTTTTTCTCCCATCTTTGATC
>LR738712.1:884530450-884541553 GCA_902687465.1 Secale cereale | reverse complement strand
AACCCCCCCAATCGATTGTACCACCTCAAATGTCACATGTTTACTGTACATGTCAAGTGGTTGTGATGAGACGGTGGTTGGGCGCTTCAGATTGTCAAATTGAGTCATTTGCCGTCCTTTCGATTACTGTAAGAAAGTAACCGATTATCATTACCGGCCACAAAGTTATATTTTCTTGTCTTAACGAAGGGTTGCATACAATGCGTGTAGGTCTTGACGCCAACCTTGTCAACTCCATGTACAATCAATCAATCAATCACAAATCATGATTTTTTGTTCATCAACTTGTGTATTTTTTTGCAGAAAGAACCTCAAAATTTCAAAATATGTCAAACAGTGATCAGGTGCACATGATATATTCTCCCTAGTGGGCGACACAAGGGGCGCGTCAATGGGCGATGGGTCGAGGTTACAAAGCATGAATACGAGAAGGATTCAAACAATTGAAATTATAAATATGATTAAACTGCGCAACCAAATTTTGAACTAGCATGTGCCGGTCTCTTATGTTCGTGGAACTTAAGATCCTCGTAGTTACAACTCGAATATCACCACCCATCAGGCATTTGCATCATGTCAGACAAATTGGTATATCTATGAACAATTGGTATCCCATTGTTTGTCAGCCTTATTCCATCCGGTGGTCAGTTGATATGCGGTGGTCAGCCGAGGGGATTGATCAATGCTCCTCTTAAAATTCAAAACCTAAAGTTGACGCGTTACTCGAGAAACAAAAGACCAACGCGTAGATCGTACCAACATCTCACATTTGAATTTGAAACTATGCACATCCATAATTGTCTTTTTTGCTCATCGGATTATGCATCTTACATAAATGTTGTAAAAGATGAATATTTATAATAATTTTCGGGGTGCAGTTCAGTGCATGTGTAACCCAGAATAACCATAGCCGCCGCATCCTCTCCAAAAAAGCTTAGGGTTTCTCTGCCTCTCGCCGGCGCCGCCGCCAGTCTGCCTCATCTTCAGTGCCCCTAGGGCCATGGGGACGCAATACATCCTGGTTCTTGCCGGCCCGAGGGATCTTGTTTTTCATATGTTTCTTCGAGTTTATTAAGGTTTGTGTCCTGCCCAGGAGGGCGAGACGACGACGGCTTCTTGAAGATGGAATAAGGTTCTCCCCGTCGAGCCTCGTCTCAGTGCATCTAAAAGCGTCGTAGGATGTTTGGAGGTGTTTCTCCGGTGGGTCTCTCGGGATTCGGTAGGTGGTTGTCTTTAGTGGATCTACCCGAATCCGATCTTTGTTCGTCTATGTTTGTGTGTCGTTAGATTGGATCATTCCAATCTACGCGTCTCTTCATCGGCGGCGGTTGCTATTCTTGTGCACTGGTCCTACGAGGCCTTAGCACGACAAGTTAGTGATTGTCTACTACAATAAGTGTTGCCTGGCTCCACGCGAGGGAGGGACGATGATAGTGACGCGACTTTGGCTAGCTTCAATACTTGTAGTCATTGCTAGATGGTCTATGGATCTAGATGTAATTTGTATTATTCCTATTGTTCATTGTACTGTCATGATTGAAAATAAACATATCGAACTTCCCACAAAAATAAAAGTTCGGAAGAACCATTAAAAGGACAAACCACCGGATATAATCGCGTGGTCTCCCAAGATGGTCCTTGGAGGGAGTGATGTAACTGCATTTATATTTTACTAGCAGAACGACCCATGCGTTGCAATAGTAGAATAAAATTTCATAATCTTCAATGGCCATGACCACATTTTGCTGCATCACCGACATACACTATCACTCTCATTTTCATGAAATTGTGAACAATTTTTGAAAATCATGAACATTATTTAAACTCGTTAACATCTCGGCAATCATTATTTTTTAAGTATATTTTTGTTCATTTTCTAAAATCATCAACATTTTTTGAATTCATGAACATTTTATGCTATTTGCAAACAGTTATTTCTAAATTGTGAACATTTTTAGAAACATTATTCTTGAATAGGAGAACATTTGTAGAATTGACGAACATTTTTTTTTGGAAATTGGTGGAACAATTTTTGAAATTCATGAACATTTTTTTCATTTAACAATTTTTTAAATGCATGACAATTTTTGGAATCAATAAAATATTTTGTAAGTCATGAACAGTTTTCGAATATTTAGGATACTTTTCAATTCATCATCATTTTTTGAATTGGCGAAATTTTGTACAATTTCATTGACGTTTTTTAATACACAAACATTTTTAAAAATTATGATTTTCCTTTCTATTTCGCGAACATTATTTTTCAAAATTGCAAACTTTTTTGAATATCCATTTTTTGTTTAAAACCGGGAACATTTTCTGAATCCACAAACATTTATGTATTATTCGGCATTTTTTCCAAAATTCTCACTTTGAAATTTTTTGGTACACTTTTTAAGTCCAAAATTATTTAAAGTAGAAAAAAATGAAGATGGAAAAGGAAAACGATAACTAAAAACCGAAGTTTAGAAAACAGGCCGTCTGGACATGGCCCTGTCCAAACAGGTGTGTTGTGTCTTCTCCCAATGCGCAGAGCGCAGTAGAGAAGGTCCCAACCGCATGGGCCGGCCCAGGCGAAGATTCCCCTGTGCGAAACAATTTTTTTTCACTTATGGCATCGGTGAGTAATATGTTGCAACTTTGGTGATAATTTTGATGACATACCGACAGAAGCAATAATCCCTTTATTATTAGGTATAGATATAGATTGGATTCTCATGAATCTATGTGATACACAGATTTGGAATATCTATGCGTTATATAGGTTATTTTTAGAAAAATGTCTTAAGTTTTTTGGTCCAATGAGTAAAACATAGACTGGGTGCCCCTCAAAAGGGAAGATATTTTACATAATGTTGAGTAAATCATGATGTCCTTCGATATTTCTTATGAGTATTTCTTCTTTTCTCTGGAAAAGTTTCTTGTCCTTTGAATTCTTGGATGTGGGCAGAACTACTTCCATGCGTGTGGCGACATCTGATGAGCCGGGGCACCCCCAGCATGCCACTGTGAGTCAAATTTGCCATTATTTGATGGGAAGTTTTCAAGTGCTACATGTAGAAGGACGTTCTAGTGGTTGCAATCTGCTAAATGACACGTACTCTCACCCTATTTCTAATATATATATATATGTAGCCGGTCTATTCTCATAACATTATGAGAATAATATTCTCATAACACTTCCGAACTGCATTGTTTTATTGCATTGGAGAGCTATGCGCACTGCTTCCTTCTTCTGTTCTGAACCACATAGAGGGGCAGTAGCAAACCTTCTCGGAGCAGCGTTTCTGGCTAGTTTGATCGGTTTCTATTGTTTTATTTGTGTGTGCGCTGATTTAATATGTGATTAAACACGCAATTCTGCGAGAAAACGACGGAAATCGTTGGATTTGGTGGATCTGCCTCTGTTCTTCCACACGTGCAGGAGCTTCGCATCCTGCTGGCGGGTTCATATTCGTTTTTATAGCTTGATCCTAGTGTGTTACTAATTTCGCGTTCTTGTTTGTGTTATTCCGCGACAGATTAATTTGCTAATAGGATTGAAATTTTAGGATAATTGGTCGAGTATCTCTCTGTTTCTAGCGCAAAAACGGCAAGGTGTCTGTCCTCCCCCTTCCGGATCGAAATTGTTGTGTTTTTTATGTAATTTTTATGTTGTTTTCGGAAATTAAGTGCTGCCTTGCACCTATCCGTATGAATTGCACCGTATTAAGTTGTTAATTTTGAAGAATTTAACTTTTCTCCATGTTTTTTGTGTTCGAGCGGGCGCCACTGGCTTTGGTCGTTACTCAATATGTTTTTTGAGTTTTTGCGCATTATAGAGTTGTTAGAACTGCATTACAGTTTGTGTTTTTCGTCTGTGAATCGTGGATGGGTGAACTGCAGTAATATGCAATGCGCGGTGAATATTGTAGCGCGGTGAACTGCAGTAATATGTAATGCGAGCCTGTATGAACTGCATTACAGCCACGGGGTGGGGGGGAGGGGGTGGACTAGTTTAATAAGTTTTTTTTTGCTTGGTCAAGCGCGGTTGACTGCAGTAATATGCAATGCGAAATGCACCTTGTCATGTTACCGCAGTGCTTTATTTGTCGTTTTACTTTTTTTGGGTTGTGTCTGTACATATATATATTGGTGGGTCAATTGGCTCCCCTCCCACCTTATCCCTGGCGGCTCCCCTCCCACCTTATCCCTGGCGACGAACATTGCCTGCTCTTTTTGCCACTCCTCCTCGATCTGTCTTCTTCCCAACCAGACCCTACGCCTGGCAATGGATTGCGCGTGCGGCTGCCTAGCAAGGTTGGAGCCCATGCTGGAGACATGCGTTTTTTCTAAAGGGTTGGTTCTGAACCAGAGTCAGCGGCACAACGCGCTCTGTTCCCTTCTCTATTCTTCAGGTATTGGATTTCGGGCTCCATTCGTCCATCAGATGACTGACGATGATGTCAATGATTTATGGGTATGTATTTCTCGCATAGTCTTTTTCATGTGTCGTGTGTATTTAACACTATCTGAATATTTGTAGCAGTATTAGTTTTTGAAGAAACATTTTTCATTAAGTATAAGTGAACTGCTTTTTACATATAGTTTTATTATGAATATTGTAGGAGCAGCAGCAATTTTGCCTAGTCAATATTATTATATGTTGACATCAATATTTATTATAAAGATTGTAGCAGCAATTTAGTTTCTAAAGATTGTAACCTTGTTCTTATTTGTTCTTATTTTCTGTTCTTGTTGATTTGCTTGCAGAAATTCCCTTCTGGTCTAGTCAGGGTAACAGAAAGCTGTGTTAATTTGGTCTTGGTTAGCAAGAATGGATATCATGATGTTGATGTTATGTATTCTGTTGGCTCTGATGATTGTTTGGTTCTCAAAGATGGCTGGAAGGAATTTGTGGAGGAAGCTGGTCTTCTGGCTGGGGATGTTGTCATGGCTATGTTCTATAGGCATGCAAAGTGTTTGGAAATCAAGTTAAATTTGCTTTAGATCAGTCTTGCTTGAGCAGCAGCAGCATGAGACAATTTTGTTGTAATAATTCGACATTTTTGTGTGGCTTCTAGTTTATTTTCTATAAGAAATCTGAGTATAAGTGAACTGCTTTTCACAGATAGTTTTTCATGTGCATCCTATCAGCAGCAGCAGTTGAAGCAATATACAGACTGGAAACACCCACTGAGTTTTTTTCTTTTAACCCACATACGGAACTAGAGTGCTTAATTAAAGAGGACTGCATCAACCATTATAGTAGTAGCAGTTTTGTGAAAGAAAACTATATGTGAACTACATTCATAGATAGTTTTTTATGTGTATCCTAGCTACAGCAGCAGTTGAAGCAATATACATACTGAAAACAAACTACTGAGAACTTCATATTGTTGATAGATACAAACCAAGGTTCTGCGCTCATGATTAACAAAGTACATCATCAAGCAAACTAATGCAACATAAGCAAACATTGTGCCAAAGCAAATTACAACGAAAGCAAACTAATCTACATAAGCAGAAGGAAACAAATCGAGCAATTGTGACAGGAATCCTTGGCTATCAGCATCTGGCCTGCTTCATCAGTTCCACCCGTGGGAGGTGGAGGTGGAAGTTGATCCCCCTTGCCCGCCACCCTCTAGGATGATCTCGGGCGCTTCCTCGTCTTCTCTTTTGCAGAGTGGGTGAGGCCTTTATGCACTGTGGTGATGCGGTTCCATATCTCGAACGCAGTGTAGGCGTTCTTGGCAGCATACTCAATGTGCCTTGTGCTGAGAATCGAAGTCCACTAGCGGTGGTCGTGGTCTGTCATCTTTTTCTTCATGTCTGCGTATTCGTCGTCGATGATGGCAACAGATACATCGCCAAGTTAGTCCAGTGGCTTCGTTCCATCAGGCACCCTCCAGTTCGCCTGAATGTCGACGAAGTTGGGGATGTGGAGGTTGCAGCGTGAAAGCTTCTCCTTGTCCTGGTCGATGCAGAAACCAGCGAACTCGTACCTAAGCGAAGTGAACCACAAGTTATACTTTTCGGAACTGCATACAGAGACATATAGAACTGCAACACAGATGAAAAGGAGAGACCCATCGGCCTGCAACTATATTTTACTCAGCAGAAAGAATGGCTTACCTTGGGTCGCCGAGGAACTTGTCGAAGGTGATGCATCTATCGCCCATTGTAGCGCATACTTGGAAAAGCAGCACTGGGTGATATTTGCCGATGGAGAGTTGAATCACGGCCGCTTTGCTCTTGTCTGGTGTGTACTCGAGGTCGATGCCGACGATCTTCTCGCGGCGCCCCCGGAGAACTGCCTTGTACTCTTCGACGTATGTCGCCATGGCGTGCACGTCGTTGGTGTAGACCACCTTGAGCTTGGTCTTTCCGTCACTACTAGGAAAAGGGCTATAGATGGAATTGATACTAATGGCGCACCAGACAGGAAGTGCGCCATTAGTATATAGTAATGGCGCACCAGCAACAGATACGCCATTAGAGTTCGAAGTACTAATGGCGCACCTTGCCCGGAGTGCGCCATTAGTATCAAGAAGTTTTTTTTTAACTAGCGCGCCTGTCCAAACATACTAATGGCGCATCCATGAATAGTGCGCCATTACTAGTTGTAAATAGTAATGGCGCACCTGCAGTGAAGTGCGCCATTAATGCTCTTTTTTTATGATATTTTTTATTCTTTTTTTACAAAACTACTAATGGCGCACTGTCCCAGAGTGCGCCATTACTAGTTTGAACTAGTAATGGCGCACTGTGCGGCAGTGCGCCATTAGTATGTTTTTTTTTTCGCAAAACTTGTAATGGCGCACGAACTATAAATGCGCCATTAGTAACTTTGATTACTAATGGCGCATTTGTAGTTGGTGCGCCATTAGTATGCGGGCAGCAACAAGATATTTTGGACAGCCTCTCTACCACACTCACTCCCCCCCCCCACTTCTTCATTCTCTCCACCTCCTCTCCTCTCGGGTCCCTCCTCTTTTCCACCTCATTTCCACCATATATTCATTCAAATTAAGTGGTTAAATTACCTTGTTTTGGTAGGTAAGTATGGGGGGAAGCTATATTTATGTTGTTCTCCATATATACAAACAATGTGCACATGCACTTTTATGGCCTAGCTAGATCTATGTATGTTTGTGGTGTTGCATAGGTTTGTTGTGTTGCATATGTGTTTGTGTTTGGAGGTGTACCGGTATTTGAAATGCGATAGTTGCCAATATTTTCCCGGAATGTTGATTCATTTCCGTTTCGGTGAGAATTTTGGCATTAAGCATTCATTTTTGTCCTATTTTTAGGGAAAGTCATGGCAAATTTTTTCTTGGTTCAAAAATATCGTTTTGCTCTACCCCGCAGGGCGACCATGGTGCGCACGATGACCGAAGGCATCGTGAATAGGTTTTTGAGGTCCGCGAAGGCCGAGATGCTTCAAAAGAACGAGACGGAGCTAAGATGTCCGTGTCGAAGATGCAAGCTGAAGAGCCTTATTGCGGACCCGGATTCCGGGCAGGTGCGGGACCACCTGCTCTTGCGTGGTTTCATGGATGGCTATCGGTGGCAAGGTGATGAAGATGACTACGAAGTCGTCCATGGGGGCTGGGCAAGAAATGAGGAAGGGCAGCAAGACAACCACCGCGGCTCGGGCGGGCGAGAAGACGAAGAATCCCCAGGAGATGATCACGACGGTGATGCTGTACACAGTCGTCATGTAGAAGATGCAGGACATGATGATGAGGAAGATGCCGGAGCAGACGACGGGCATGATCATGAAGATGATGATGCCGGCGGAGCAAACGACGCTGAACCATCGATGGGCTGGGTGCAGGACCCTCATATTCAAGAGCTGCTTCTCAAGCAGACCGATAACGCAAGAGCTGCCGCCCGAGAGAAAGCCAAGATGGATCAACTTGAGTTAGACGCGGTTACTCCATTGTATGAAGGATGCAGGCCCGAGGATACCCGCCTGAAAGTAACGCTCATGGCTCTGGAGATGAAGGTAAAACACAAAATGACCGACGCATGCTTCGACGAGAACATGTCATTCTGGCACGAACGTCTTCCGAAGGGGAACAAGTGCCCCACCAGTTTGGAGGAGGCGAAGAAAATCATGTGTCCTCTGGATTTACCGCACGTGAAATACCATGTGTGCATGAACAATTGCATCATTTATCGGGACGAGCACGCGGAGTCTACCATATGTCCGGTGGGCGGCGTCACTCGATACAAGAAGAGGAAGAAAGCTCCTCGAAAAGTGGTGTGGTACTTTCCGATCACTCCCCGTCTGCAGCGGTATTTCGCGGACCCTAAGGTAGCAAAGCTTCTGCGTTGGCACGCGGATAGGGAGGAGAAGAAGCGAGAAGATGACGCAAATGATCCGGAGATAGATAAAAAAGACAAGATGCTGAGTCACCCTAAGGATGCGAGCCAGTGGCAAGCGTTGAACTTCGAAGACCTAGAATTTGGGAACGATCCAAGGAACATCGTGCTGGGCGCGAGCACCGATGGAGTCAACCCGTTTGGCAGCCAGAGAAGCACACATAGCACCTGGCCTGTGTTTGTGTGGATGTACAACCTTCCCCCCTGGTTGTGCATGAAGAGGAAGTACATTCACATGAGTATGCTAATTGAAGGACCGAAACAACCAAGGAACGACATCAATCTGTATCTGGGGCTGCTGAAAGAGGAGCTAGACACGCTGTGGAAAACGCCAGCCAATACGTGGGACGCCGCAAAGAAAGAATATTTCCCTATGAGAGCCGCGCTGCTCACGACGGTGCACGACTATCTCGGTTACAGATATGTCGCGGGGCAGGTGGTCCACGGATTTTCTGGATGCGTCAGGTGCATGGATGACACAACGTATCGCCAGCTAGATAGAGATCCCGGGTCTTCGAAAACCGTGTTCATGGGACATCGAAGGTGGCTTCGCGACGATGACCTGTGGAGAAAACGCAAGGATCTGTTCGATGGTGAAACCGAACCCCGAGGACGCCCGCGTACGAGGAGCGGCAAGGAAATAGACGAGCTGTTGAAAAATTGGAAAGATTGCCCACTGCCGGGAAAGAAGCAAAAGGCGCCAGAGCCGGGAAAGAAGCGAAAGGCGCCAGAGCCGCTGCTGAAGGTATGGAAAACGAGGTCTGTTTTCTGGGACTTGCCGTACTGGAAGATCCACCGTGTGCCTCACAGCCTTGATGTAATGCATATCACGAAGAACGTGTGCGAGAGTCTGCTTGGTACCCTGCTCAACATGCCAGAGAGGACCAAAGATGGACCGAAAGCAAGGGCAGACTTGAAATCAATGGGCATCAGGCAGGAGCTTCACGCTATATATGATGATGATGATGATGATGATGATGATGATGAGGCGAAGCAGGACACGGAAAGTCGTCGCAAAGGCAAAAAGGCCAAGAAGACCGAAAATGACTACCCTCCCGCGTGCTTCACTCTAAGTCAGGAGGAGATCGAGCAGTTTTTCACCTGCCTCGTAGGAGTACAACTTCCTTACGGTTACGCGGGGAAGATAAGCAGATACCTAGACCGGGCGAAGCTGAAGTTCAGCGGGATGAAGTCTCACGACTGTCACGTGTTGATGACGCAGATACTTCCAGTTGCAATCCGTGGTATCATGGACGCGCACGTCCGTGAAACCCTATTTAGCCTATGCAACTTTTTCGACGTCATCTCTCGGAAGTCTGTTGGCGTGAGGCAACTCAGAAGGCTACATGAAGAGATCGTGGTGATACTATGCGAGCTTGAGATGTACTTCCCGCCTGCATTCTTCGACGTTATGGTGCATCTGCTGGTCCATATCGTGGACGATATCATCCAACTCGGGCCGACGTTCCTGCACAGCATGATGCCGTTCGAAAGGATGAATGGTGTCATCAAAGGATACGTTCGCAACATGTCACGTCCAGAGGGAAGCATAGCCAGGGGCTTTCTGACCGAAGAGTGCATCTCGTACTGCACGAATTATCTAGGCATCGAGAACCCCGTTGGTCTGCCCGTCAACAGGCACCTCGGCAGGCTCGCTGGATCGGGTCACCGTGAGGGTCGCCGCGAAATGCATGTCGACTTCGAGGGTCGACTCGCCGACTTTGAAAGAGCAAACCTAGTCGCGCTACAACACATAGACGTGGTCGATCCTTGGGTGGTTCAGCACAAAACCTTTATTGAGAAGACATACAATGACCGAGGCCAACAGAGGACGGACGGAGATATAATCAAAGAGCACAACTCATGTTTCACATGTTGGTTCAAGCAGAAGCTTCTGTCGTACCCTTTACATGATGATTCTTCCGCGGAAGAACAACTCATATTCGCCTTGTCACAGGGCGCCGAGCACAACCTGATGACCTATGAGGCGTACGATATCAACGGCTACACATTCTACACCGAGGCCAAGGACATGAAGAGCGATGGTTATCAGAACTCCGGGGTAACGATGGAATCCTACACCGGTAATGACAAGGACAGATACTACGGAAGGATCGAGGAGATCTGGGAGCTGAGCTACGCTGGAGAGAAGGTCCCGATGTTCCGTGTCAGATGGGCCAAGAGCGTCCTAAAAGAAGACCGGTATTTCACCACCATGGTTATACCCGAAGCCAAATCCAAGACCGCGGGCGCAAACGTCACCGCGAAAAATGAGCCATGGGTACTGGCTTCCCAAGTTGACCAATGCTTCTTCATTACCGACCCGTCAATGCCCAGTCGTGTTGTCGTGAGGAGAGGCAAAAGGAAGATCATCGGAATGGATGGAGTAGCCAATGAGCAAGACTTCGACAAGTACGGCGACCCGAGGATCGAACATGACGACGATGATGAAGTAGCAGCATACACCACAAGAAGAAGCAGGACCACCCTACCTAAAGGACGTCCGTTCCACAGAAGAACTCCATTTGCGAAAAAGAAGGGCAAGAAGATTGTGAACAGATAGCTAGCTAGCTAAGATCGTTTGTATTTAAATCGTAGCCTTCATTTCTCGATTGTATTTCATGGGCACTTTTTGAACTATCATGAATATTTTTAAATTTCATGGACACTCGATCTCGATCCCCCTCGTCGCCGAGAGCACCCCCCGGTCCACCGGCCGCCGCCGCCGACCCC
>LR738712.1:884499700-884529797 GCA_902687465.1 Secale cereale | reverse complement strand
TTCAACCTCGCCGCCGCCAGGTAACCACTCCGTCTCCTCCCCCCTTCCTTCCTCCCCCTCCCTCCCTCCCTCCTTCCCCTACCTCCATGTTTCTGAAATTTCAACTGCTAGTTCTGCATCCATGCCCGCCGTGGGTAGTGAGTTCTGCATCCATGCCCGCCGTGGGTAGTGATTTCAGCTATGTTTTTTTTTACCGCGTGTGTGAGGAGGTCATCGATGGCGAGTAATTTGGGGAACTGAGAGAGAGGTCACTCCAGGATCAGCATCAAGGGCAGCTATACACCTGCCAAACATAGTTTTCTAAATGCTGGTTTTTCACAAAATAGTTGGTAAAACCGATTTTGCTAAAAAGCGGCTAAAAACTCGTTTACAAAATAGTTGTAGAACCCTCATAGTTGTAGAACCGACAGGGTTTTTTTCTACCCGCGTGCGTGGGTAGTGAGTTCCTGAGCTGTTGTAGAACCCTAAATGAAGATTCCAATATCTTAGATGCTGATTTTTCTTCTTCTAAAATACAGATATGCACATGCTAGTTGGCACACACAGTAGGAAACACATTGTTTATACGAAACAAGCACCTCATACAGATCTGACATAGGAGTATTTCTCAAAGGAAGATGACCAACTCTTCATATTTGATAAATCCTCTCTTGCTCAACCACTCTCACGTATCTCACTCGTTTAGGTTAACTTCTATTTTTCTGTGTGGAAAGAAATCATCTTATTGGAGGCTCTGCCCTTATGAGGTCAAGGATAGCCACTGTTACTTAAATATGCCATATTGCTGCTGCTTTCTAATTAATACTGGCAGCAACATCAATTTTTGAGTTGTTGTCAGTTTGCTATCAAGCCGGGGTATTCACTGCTGTTGTTTTACAAGCTTCAAACTATTGTTTTACAAGCTTCAAACTATTGTTTTACACATCAATTTTCTGTGTGGAAAGGAATATGGTGGTCATGTATTTGGTTCCTTGTTGTAAATATTTGAACTTCAAACTATTGTTTTACAAGCTTCTGCAACTTTTTCTTAACTGTTGATGCTGCTGTTATGCCTGTATTCACTGCTGTTGCTACTGTACTTGTCATGATGTTGTACTTGTGATGATGCTACTTGTGATCTTCTGAAATGACCCATTGGCGACTTCATCAGGCGGGGAAAATGATTTTGCAGGTACCCCGAGAGGCCCTTGAGTTTGCTGGAATGTTGATTAACTTCCGTTCCGGCAAATTCGGGTACTCCATATGTCCTATTTTCAGCAAAGGTCATGCTGAAATTTTCCGTGAATTTTAGCATGACTTTGCTAAAAATAGGACATATAGGGTACTTGTGACTAATGCATGGGCCGGGGTATCTTAGTGGTTAATTAGGTAGGATCAAGTGCCCCTTTATTCTAGCTGCATTAAACCATAGGCGGCAATAGAGCCAAGTGATTAGGCCCAACTTACAATTCTCCTTCCTAGCTTAGCTTTTAGGATGCCTCGGTGTCGACAAACCATAAATTATGAAACCTTGGCTTTTAGGGTCCCTCGGTGTCGATAAAAACCGAAATGATGAAAGCTTAGGCTTTTAGGGTGCCTGGGCGTCGAAAAACCCTCAATTATAAAAGCTTAGCTTTTAGGATGCCTCGGTGTCGACAAACCCTAAATGATGAGACCATGATCTTGTTCCTTGACAATAACCAACTTTTTGACCAAACTTTGTTCCTATTTAGAGAGAAACATGGCCAACAACGATGAGGCCGGCGGTTCGGGCGGGAAGGCATTCTGGGAGCTGTCCCAGGAGATGGAAGAACAACCTCACTTGTATGAGGACGCCGCCTTCCACACCGATCCTGAGACCACTGATGGTACCGCGGAGGATGACCCCACTGATGCCACCACTGATGGTGCCGCCGAGAATGCCACCACTGATGATGGCGGCGCACGCACAGATGGCAGCCAACCGAAGAGGCAACGGAAGGACCGGCGCCCGACCGTGCTCCGCACCCTCAAGGAGGAAGTTACTGAAGTGGACCCCGACGGGAATCCAATGGCGCCCGAACGAATAGTCAAGGGGTACTCGATTCAGCTCGGGTGCATTCTCCGGAGCACCGTATCGATCAACAGCGAGAACCTGAGGCATCCTGACAACGCGAATTACCGCAACCTCCTCTTCACGAAGCTGCACGAACGATACAAGTTCCCCGCTCAATTTGATAACACAAGCCTCAAAGGGAATAAAGTGAACAGTGCTGCCCTCACGATGATGAGCAAGGCCCTGTCTACTTGGAAAACCAATGTGAAGATAATGATCAAGAAAGGTGAGAGTTATGAGACGATCAAGGAGAAACATCCTTCGATCACCGAAGATGACTACAACGAATTCAAGATCACTTGCTCGAGCGCCTCACACTCCGAATCAAGTCAGTGGGGGAAAGAAATGCGGGAGCTCAACTTAGGGGAACACACACTCGGTCCCGGCGGTTACAGAGTGGCGGAGCCTATATGGGACAAGGAGGAGGCGGACCGTGCCGAGCAAGGCCTACCGCCCCTCTTCGATAAATACGGTGACAAGCAGACCAGGAACTTTATCAGGGCCCGGTACAAGAAGGACCCGAAAACAAAGGAGCTGACCACGGATCCGAAGACCAGGGCGCTTGAGCTTGTTCTGGTAAGGAATACACCCCCGCGTAATTAGCTCCATATGGTTGCATTCTAATTAATGAAGCCAAATTTCTAAATGATTCACATTCCTTCCGCAGGCGACTGAAAGCAGTAGCGCGGGGTCGACTAAGAGCGGCCCTTGGGACACGACTCTAAATAGGGCGTTGAATGTAATGAAGAACAAGGATAAGCTCGAGAAGCCGACGTCAGCTGGTCGTGTGGCCGGCAAAGGCTTGTCGACAAAATGGTCGTCATACTATAACGCCGGTGGGCGAAAGGAGAAAAAGACCAGCTCGGAAATCCAGGCGCGCGAGGTTCAAGAACTCAAGGCACAGGTGGCGCGGATTCCGGAGATTGTCCAAGAGCAAGTGCAACAACAGATCGGAGCGACGATCACCGCCATTGTGCCTAGCTTGATCGAGGGGTTGCAGGCGTGGATTGCTGGCGGCCAACAGGGGCCGCCCCCGATTCCCAGCTTCACGGCCAGCAACTCGCAGAACGCGATGGCGGGGCCATTGGTGTCTCCGGCGGAGGCGGCATTGGTGTCTCCGACGCCGGCACGGGAGCTTAATGCACCCGTGTGTACGCCGGCCGGCACCTCTGCAGCAAGCGGCCCCTCCGTCAACTGCACGCCCGCCGTTGGCGGTGCCTCGACATTAGCCGAGCTCGACGCCATCATCACGGTAACTAATTAAGCCTCTCTCGGTCGAGGACTTCATCTCCTTGCCTTTGACTGGGCATCCCTGACGCCCTACATGTTTTCGCAGGGCGCCGCCGACGTTCCGTGCACTCTCCTGCACTTCGTGAACAACGAGTTGGTCGATGTCGCCAAGGGCAAAATCGTTCAACCGGGCCAGCCCTTGTTCCACGGTACCCAGATGCCACCCAACTTGTTTAGGGTTCAACTGGTTCGGGTGCTGCCAGGCTGCGACGACGTGTTACCTCCGATTCGACCCGTCGGGGCCGACAATGATGACGTCATGACCCTCAGCGCCTGCCTGAGCTGGCCCCTGCTTTGGCCGAAGAGCCAGATTCGTTTGGGGGCGGGGGAAACCACACCAAAGACAACACCGCCAGTCGTGCCGGCGCCAAGTCGTCCCCATGGCAAGTCCGCCGCAACGGTGCCGGACATCCCTATGCCACTGGATCCAAACATGCATATGGCACAGGATCAGAACGACGACGACGACGATACATTAGCCAACGTCGATCATTACTTTGTCGATCATGGGTACGGTGACGACTTCATGGGGGCTCCTTCTCAAGAACCCAACCCAACAAAAGACGTGCGCGATCAAGCCGGTACCGCGGAGAAGCCAAGTTGCAATAGGCGTCGTCTGCCGTTCAGCTCTCAGGAGACGCCTCCAGCTGCCGACTTCACCGAGCCTCAGATAGGCGAGGTGCGAAATATGATCAGCCCCAACACACTAAAGAAGGCGGTCTCTGAGCAGAACTCGGTCCCAATTCAGGAGATCAAGAAGAAGGCACGCAAAAGAAAAACTAACAAGGGTGCGAGCCAGCCGGCACCGAGTACGATCCATGCTCAGGACGGGCCACCTTCACCTGAGGATGTAATGAGGAGGGTGCATGTGGTGGGTAGGCCGATGCTACCGACAAATATGCTCGATGCTGCAACCGGTGCCATGCGGAGTCTGCATGACAGTGTTCTTTCTTTGGAGAAGCGGCGTCTCAGAGAGAAGGATGTGGCTTACCCGGTTTTCGTGGCCAAGGTGCCGGAGGGCAAGGGCTTTGTGGATAACTCCATCGGGGGTACTATCGTCCTGCGGTTTGATGACATCCACGCTATGTTGAACCTTCATCCGCTGCACTACACCTTCGTTCGGCTATTTTCGCTGAGTATGGAGATGCGGATCATTCGCGACAAGACCCCGGACATCGTGATAGTCGACCCCTTCTACATGCGTGCCAAGATCTTGGGCAGCGCTGGGGACCGGCAAGTCGCGAGTTCTTACCTCGGAGGCGTCATTCTGGCAAACCGAGATAAGGATAACTTCCTCGTGCCTTACTTTCCCGAGTAAGTCCTCCGCCTCAACCGCCCCTTAACATATGAAGTCTTAGATTTCGATCGTTCTTCTTTTAACATTCCGTGTTTTCTGCAGTGACACACAGTGCACGCTCATCCTACTAAGCCCCAAATATTCCATGGCCACGTATTTCGACCCGGACCGTAAGTCGGCTGTAGACTACACAAATGTCAAGAAGGTTCTTGATGATGTTCTCGCCGGCTACGCCAAATCTGGAGGCACCTTCACCAGGACAACTCGTAAGTACGGCAAGCACGTGTTCTCCCACAACACGACGTTCTGCTGCGTCAAGCAGCCACCTGGCGGTCAGAAGGGTGCCTACTACGCCATCCATCACATGAGGGCGATCGTACGGGACCATCATCAACTTCTGCTACCGAGTAAGCTCAAAGATTGGGCCGCGCGCGTGTCGGCAATCCAGGACGCGGACATCAGACAAGATTTCTTTCGCATCCAGTCGGAGTTTGCGGAAATCATCCATCAAGACGTCCTTCGTACCTCGGGGCTGTTCTACCTCAGAAATCAACCGTCGAACAGTGACATCGACACAATGCTACAAATGCAGGCTGATAACGCCCGTGATTTCATGACTCCCACGATAGACGGCGGCTTCATCCACGCTTCGGTGCATTGAGTCGAGTCGAAAGCAGTGATGCTGCGTCTAGTTCTGAAACATTGATTGGCTCTTGTTGTAATTAAACTTTAATGAACTTGTAGTATGTCTCTTTGGTTTCGAGAGTCGTTCAACTTAGATGTAATCGATGCTATTAATGTCTTGCTTTTCTCTTTCGATCGTTCTGTTGCATACTTATATATTGCTTATGAATTGTCTGTGAATTGGTACTAACGTTTCGTTTGGCTAGTGCATATATAGCGATGCCGTCGTATGTCGTGTACAAGGGTAAGGTTCCCGGAGTCTACGACGACTGGGAGGAGTGTCGGAGACAGGTTCACCGATTCAGCGGTAACAGTTACAAAGGGTACACCACTAGGGCCGAGGCCGAATCTAGATACGCCCGCTATCTAGCGGGAGAGGGGAGGGAGCGTTGGAGGAACCGGATGAAAACGAGTTTCATCGTGATGATGCTCATCGTGACGACCGCAGCTCTCTTCTATGTGATGGTAGTTTAGATGATCGATATCGACTTGTAATGTGAAGACAAACTTGCTACTCGCGGTCTCGAGACTTGTAATATATTGTTCTATCTTTGTTCGGTCTTTTCAATTCGGAGACTAATATGATGAATTGTATTCGGAGACTAATATGATGAATTGTATTCAGAGACTAATCTTCTATTGTATTCGATGAATGTGTTGTTGATGTGTGCTGTCTATATTCTGTGCAATTATACATTTTGTAATCTGTGCAAAAAAACAGAAAAATAATATTAAAAAAAACCTAATATTCATACTAATGGCGCATCAGAGCACAGTGCGCCATTAGTGTGCCAAAGCATACTAATGGCGCATTATCAGCCAGTGCGCCATTACTATGCGGACATTACTAATGGCGCATCATACCTTAGTGCGCCATTAGTATGCCAAAGCACCTGGATACACATGGCCCCTGGGAGGCATACTAATGGCGCACTACGGTGCACACTAATGGCGCATCTGCGGTGCGCCATTAGTATACCAGATACTAATGGCGCACCGGAGGTGCGCCATTAGTATCAAATACTAATGGCGTGCTAGTAATGGCGCACCACTAATGCGCCATTAATGGCCAAATTAGGTGCGCCATTAATAGGCCTTTTCCTCGTAGTTCGTGCACCAGGACATCGTCGTAGGTCTTGGTGAACGGCATGGCTGGAAAGAGGAGGAACAGGAGGAGGAAGCGCAGTGTTGTGTGTTTCTGCGAACGGTCAGGGTGATGGAGTGCGGAATTTAAAGGGGAGCGGCAGCAACTTCTGCCGAGGGCATGATCTCGTCCTCCAACCGTCATGGCGATCGTGTGTTCGTGATGATCGTGGCCTTCGCGCGTCTTCCAACCGGCCGGATAGAGGAGCGAGCGCGCGGCGCTTCGGGCGATCGTGGACGCGTATATTTCGGGCAGGCGAACCGATTCGTTTTCTGTAAGCGAACTGCATCATTTTAAAACCGAGACGATTTTTGTAACCGAACTGCATCGTGTTACAACCGAGCCGTTTTTTTATTTTTTGTCTATGACCTGTGGGCCTGTGGGCCTTTTATTCATTAAGCCTCTCTTTTCTTCTATGTTTCTTGCAGTCCCCCTTCTCCTTCCTCTCCCCCGCACAAAAATCCACTTCCCTCATGCTCTTGCGGTGGAGAGCGACGACGCCCGCAGCCGCCGCCGTCCGTAGTGGCGCCTCCTCCGCCGTCGCCGTCCGCAGCCGCCTCCTGCGGCCGTCACATCGTCTCACGGTGAGCCACAAATCGCCCCCAACCCGTTCCAGATCTTGTGCTAGGGTTATTTTTGGAGCCAGCATCCTCTTCTTAACTTTGTTTTGTATGCTTGAAATTGCAACGCCCCATGGATTGAAAGTTTTTCTCTGCATGTTTTTGGGGTTTGCTGTCTAGGGTTTAATTATTATCCCTTTCTGATTGCAGACACAACATGGCTTCTTCCCCCCCCAATTGATGCCTCACCAGTTAGCACGGCTTCCCCATCTAGTACTACATCATAGTGAACTGCATTTTTCATACACGGTCAATTGCTTTTTGTTGAACGAAATAGTGCACTGCATCGTAGATTCCTTTTTACCAAGGCCCATCTTTTCAGACATGTGGCAAACTGATATGAACTGCCTCAAGTTAATTGTTTTTATTTTTTTGGAATGACATTAAGTTACTTGTTATGTTTAATTCTTAAACATAAACTGCTAAAAGAGCACTGCATTTGGACATTGCTTTGTATTTTTTTTGTCTATCCACTATGCGGTTGCCAAATTGATATGAGCTGCATTAAGTTTTAGTTTTTGCCTCTCACAGAACTGCATGAATTTGTTTTGTTTTGTATATCTAAGCGCACTTCATTTTATATGTGGTCAATTGGTTACTGAACGAATTAGTGCACTGCATCATATATCCCTTTACCAATGTCCATTTTCAGACACGCGGCAATTTGATATTCAAGCGACATGAACTGCATTAGGTTTTCTGTTATGTTTTAATTATTAAACATTAACTGCTGAAAAGAGCACTGCATTTCTACATTGTGTTTCCAAGTTGATATGAGCTGCATTAAGTTTAGGTCTCCCTCTCACACACATATTTTTCTTACCCACAGTTTTATGTCCTGGTGGGTCCGGGGTGGTGGTGTTAACTATTTGATTACACGTTATTTCACAGCCGATGTTGTCGGTGGCGGGACATCTGATCAAGGCAGCATTCTACCTGAATTGAGTGAAACCCAGTCGCAATCTGTTGATGGCACAGAACCAGTTACACGGGATTGGATGGTCCCTGATCAGATTGCAGCTGATGTTGAGAAGAAAAGGCAGAAAGCGATTGCGCTCGGTAATACTTTCATGAAGGCTCATAAGGCGAAGCAAGTAAAGTTTGAGGAGGGTAAGGAGATAGGAAGGAGGATTGCAGATTCAAAGAAGTCTGCTAAGTTTGCCCCCGCAAAGAATCCTGTGAAGAGAAAACACAACACTGTTGCAGAGCAAGGTTTAAGTTCTCCACGGCGAAGCCCGCGTGTTGATTACTCAAAGAGGCCTAATTATGCCGAGGTTTATGTGGATGGGATTCAAGGAAAGCGCAGACGCGCGGACGATCACTCTGGTGTTGATTCTGAGCATCGATCTAAGCTGGCGCGGGAAAATGCAGCTGGAGAAGCGCTCGACAGTGATTCTGATGAGGAAGATGTTGATGTTAGGAAGGTATACACTGTTTATTTATTCTTCCTTCTGTATTTTAAGTTGTTTCGCATGAGTTTGCTGATGTGAACTGCATTTTTTATTCTTTTTTTTGTAGACTGCTAAGAGTACCAAGAGGAAGAGGTCTGAAGATGATGTTGCGCATGAATGGCGTTTTAACAAGACTGTTCGGCTGTCCATTCCAAACGTATGCAAAGCTGTCGCCTTGTTGGGTGAGCCGCACAGAACTTTGGTGCGGCAAGCAGGTTTTGGCATTGTCTTCGACCTGAAATTAGAGAAGAATGTTTCTCGTGTTCTTATGTGCAAGCTGATGGGAAAGATCGACCCTGATACGATGAGATTGGACTGCGGGTCAAACAAGGTTCTGGAAATCAATCGTGAGGCTGTCCATCACATTTTTGATTTCCCTATGGGTTCTCACACTGCTCCCAGGACTGCTGCCAGCGGCCATGATGATTCGCTGACTAATCTGAAGGATGAACTTGGTTTCAACCGTTCTCGTAGCATAGATGTGAAGGACCTGCTTATTTTACTTCGCACGCTGGCTGCGGACCCTGCGAAGGTTAATAAGATTGTGAAGGTTTTTTTTCTCATTGTTTTCCAGAGCTTGCTTTGTCCCAGCCCTGCAACTCGGTTGTCCAGGGTAGCTGCTATGGTTGAAAACTTGGATTTTGCATCTATGGCTAGCATGGACTTTTGTCAGCTTGTTGTCGACGAGCTGCAGGCCACTGTGTACAAGTGGAATTCTAAAGGGAGCAAGCAGAACTGCGCTGAGGGTTGCACCATCGTGCCCCTGTTCATGTACCTCGATTCGTTGAATCTTCGAAAAGTACCTGTTATGGATAGACGCACGCCACGCGCTGCAATACTGTCCCATGTGCAGTTGAAGAAGATTCACAACGCCGACATTATTGTCAGGGGAAAGATACACCTGGACACTTACAAGTTTGGCAAGCTGCCGGTTAGTGCATAGCCAGCCTTTGTGTTTGTTTATTTCCTTTTTTTCGCCATGCTAAATGTGAACCTCTTATGTACTTTATTTGTGAACTGCATCTTTTTTTTGTTAATTTGTTCAGTGGAAGGCGGAAGAGGACATTGTGTACAAGCGGACAGTAGTTGCCGAAGCGCCTGAAATGTTTTGTGAGCCTCTTGCTAGGGCGGCTCCAATTCGATGGGGTCGTGGTTTTGCTAGGGCGACTGTGATACGTCCAAAACGTATCTATAATTTCTGCTTGCTCCATGCCTCTTTTGGGTGATATTGCTATGATATTTATACACTTCCATACACTTTTGATCATATTTGGACTAACCTATTAACTCAGTGCACCCCAATGCCAGTTTCTGTTTTCGGCTGTTTTTGTATTTCAGGTTTTCCCATTACGAGAACTGCCAGAAAAATCCCGGAAAAATATATAAAAAATCAGCGTTCCAGAAGCTACCAGGCGCCCGAAGGACAGCCGGAGGGGGACCACCAGGCCCCCCCCCTGGGCCGCGCCGGGGGGGCGCCTGGGCCCCCGAGGCTCCGCTGATGCCCCCCTTTGGCATATATTTAGACCGTCTCCCAACACCCTCGAGACGGGAACTCTTTTTCGCGATCTCATCTCTGTTCCGCCGCCGCTGCCGCTTCCAAGATCGGGAGCACCAGGAGAACTCTTCCCGGCACCCTGCCGGAGGGGAGGATCACCACCGGGAGCATCTCCACCACCATGGACGCCTCCCGGATGAGTTGTGAGTAGTCTCCCTTGGACCATGAGTCCATGACCAGTAGCTATGTGATGTTCTCCTCCCGTTCTTGTGCTTCACTAATTAGTCCTCGTGAGCTGCCCTACATGATCGAGGCACCTATGTAATCCTTATGCTGTTGCTATGATGAGTTTGCTAGGATCCGATGGATTATGAGATTATGTTCAGATTGTGTTTGAGTAATATATTTGATTCACCTCTTTTATATTTATGTTCGTAAGTAATTCTTGCATGTTCTCCGTTGTTATTTATTGCTTTGGCCAAGTAGTAGGTAGTGACTCCAAGAGGGAACGTTATGCTTGATTATGGGTTCATGCCCCTCGATGACTAGCTTGAGTGACAGAAACATGAGTCTAGGGGATGTGCTGTTGCCACAAGGGGGAAAACAACGGTGCTTGTGCCCGCGAGTGCAAGGATTGTTTACTTTACGCAAAGTTCTTTTAATGCAGTTGTCTGTTGCTTTGAGTTTACACTATGGGTGGGACTCGCAACTTAATACCAGCGAGATGTTCTGGATAGATATCTCAAGGTGGATGATTAGTAGTAGATGCAGATGGATTTCGGTCTACTTACTTTGGCGTACCGCCCATGCTTTGAACCTCTACCTTTCTTGCAACATAGTTAGCATTGGTTTGCGCACATAATTCTGTCAATTGCCCAGCTGTAATTCGTTTACCTCACATAGCTGTTTTATCGTCTTTTGGGAGAGAGACATCACTAGTGAACATCATGGGACTCCGGTCCATATTACCATCATTGATCACATCCGCTATTTACTTTCTGTATTTACTTACTATTGCAGCATTACCTATCACTACTATCACTTGCGTTTGATCCTTTGTAAACTACAAGGCCGGAGGGATTGACAACCTCTCTGTACTCGTTGGGAGCAAAGTTATTTGTATCTGTGTGCAGGTCCACGTTGATTGCTAATATCTGGCGCCGTTAGCAGTTGACACCTTCTTGTTGAAACTGGGAGTCTCAGGGGAAATCGATCCTTGGTATCTTTGCCAAGGCAAAACTTCCGCTACACTGCATCTCACACCTTCCACTTGGGGTAACCAACGAGGGGCGAGAAGCCATCAAGCAAAGTTTTCTGGCGCCGTTGCCGGGGACTCCACTCTTCAGGATAGGGGAGTTGCACGCTATCTTTTACCTTTGGTTTTTAGTCTTGTTAGTTTACCTTTCAGTTTTTGCTTTAGTATCTTTTATCGAAAATCACAAAAATAGTTATCTCTTTCTTTAGTTGTCATTATGTCGGGTCCTTTTGTCTTTGACGAGGCAGAAGTTCTCACCTTTAAACAAAGAGGTGGGGAAAGTTTGAAAGATGCTTGGTATAGAATTAGTGATTCTCAAAAAAGAGCCACCAAGAAGCAACCTACTACTATCCTGCTTATAAATTTTTATGTTGGAATTACTTCTTGGAATAGGTTTATTCTAGATACTAATATCAATGGGAATTTCCTAGAGGCCCCAGTTTGGGAGTCTCTTAGTATTATTGAAAATCTTGTTGGGAGTCCCCCTGTTGTTTGCATTCAAGAGGACATCACCCTAGCTCACATTATGAAAAAAACTTGAAAAGATAGAGCTAGAGATGCCAAACATTAATAAGATAAATGAGTTGGATCGTAAGATCCAAGGGAATTTGAATAGGTTTGATAGCTCCATGCATAAAATTTTCAAAACTTTGGAGACCATCAAATCCCATGACTTGGACTCTTCTAGGATAGACAAGATTGAGGAAATATTTGATACTCTAGGAACTACTTTCTCCACAATCAAAACCAAAAAGGTAGAAACTCCAGCAAAGAGGGAGCCTAAGTTCGTTCACGTTCCAAAGGCTCCCCGTTCTAAAAGTAATCCATCTATTGCCAAAGGGGTTGAAACTGTAAAGACTTTGGAAGAAACACCTCTCTTTGATGAATTTATAAATGAATCTTCCTTTGACTTTTATCCTTTTGGTCTTCTTCCTAGAAGTATCTCTATGAGGCCTTTATTTGAAAGTCCTCTTAAGACTAGTTGTATTATTGAAGAGCTTTTTGATGATCTTGATGATGGTTCAATTGATACAACTTGATCTCTTTGCATTATGCCTAGCTTAAAGGCATAAAAGAAAGCGCTTTTGGGAGGCAGCCCAATGAATAAATTTATTTTGCTTTTGTCGTGTCTTGATGTTGTTACTACAGTAGCATCATCATTGTATCTTTGCTTTTCAATTTTGTGCCAAGTATAGCCTCTGATTGCAAGAAAGTTCAAAAGTTGTGACGTGCTGTCCAGGAAACAGATTCTGTCCTTGGATAGAAAAATTCGTATAAAATCACCAGATCATCTTTTTGGTCTGAATATTTTCGACAGCGTGCTCTATATAATTGTCTTTTGTGCGTCTGTTTTGAGTTTTTTGATTAGAGTTGCAGAAGTGCCCTGAAACAATCATTTACTACCTGCTGTTCTGTTTTTCACAGATTCTGTCCTGTTTTGCCTTTCCTTCATTTTGCAAACCTAGAGCTTGCTTTTTCTTTGCAAAAACCTTTTGTCAATCTTTAGAAACAGTAGATCTTCAAGAATATCCTTATTTCCAGCAAGGAACAATTATTTTATTAAGGGTACTAACCTCGCTAATCAGATTATGATGAGTTATGTATGAAGGGAGTTTTCAAGTGTGCGAGGGAAGATGATAAAAAGATTCAGGAGTGTCAAGCGCTCAAGCTTGGGGATGCCCCCGTGCACCCCCAAGAAATATTCAAGGAGACTCAAGCGTCTAAGCTTGGGGATGCCCCCGTGCATCCCCTTCTCCATCAACATTATCAGTTCGTCTTTCGTTCCACTATATTTTTATCACTTCATGTGTTATGTGCTATGCTTGGAGCGTCTTGCTTTTAGTTTTCCTTTTTAGTTTTCTTTAGCTTTTCATAACGAGTCGGAACTCAGCATTCTTTATGTGGGAGAGAAACACGCTCCACTTCTACCTAGAACATAACATAGAATTTTCATGTCTATCTTTGCTGTGTGTGTTCTTTGTCTTTTAATAGCTACTATCATGCTTAGCTCTTAACTTTCATGCTTATCTTTCTAAAGAGCTTTGTTTAGTTGGTTGCTTGAACTCTCTTTATCCATCATGATTATCTTATTAAGAGAGTTTGCTTCCGTTGCATTGGTTGATATGTCTATGATAAAGATGCTACGTGCATAATGGCGCTTAGTAGTTCATGTTTTCTTATGGTTAGTCTCAAATAGCTGGGGGGTTCCCAATGTGTTATTGGAGTACCAACATGATTTGTTTGCCTATGATGTGGTATGGTTTAGTAAATCTTCCTTCAAGAATTTATTTTGATTGACTTGGCATATGCTCACGCATATTTAAGACTGTAAAGAAAGTCTGCAAGCCTTGATGATCTTTTGTTTCTGAGTAGCGATATAACTTCCATGCCTGATTCAATGTTGCTCTGTCGCTCTGCATGATTATGACCGTCATTGCTCTCTTAGTTGGTCGCTCCCAGTCTTTTGCTAACCTCCACCTGTACTAAGCGGACTGACTGCTTGTGCATCCAAATTCCTTTATACCAGTTATGCCATATGAGTCCACCATACCTTCCTACATGGTATTTACCTGCCATTCCTAACGGAGACTTGCATGTACCATCTCGAAATTATTCAAAGAAAATGCATTCCTATTTTGTGCCTCTGTTGTAAGTTCATGAGGAAGTAGTAGTTAATTCATGATCTTTTTAAGTTGGACAAGCTTCACCCCGGGATTGCATGTATAATGTGCAAACCCATAATACGAGAAGGAACTGGCATTGAGTGCGCCCGGCTCAAAAAGATAATATAACAAACCAACCCTCCTTCACGCTTTGTTCATGAGAAATCAGAAAACTTTGGCAGTGATAAACAAAGGAGATTAAGAGGATGTGATCGTCCTCATTCGGGAGCCGTTCCTCGAAACTTGTCCATCTCAAGAAGTGATTGAGTTGTCTGCTAGCATTCGTTGACGAAACATGCATAATCTAAAAAAAATATTACCTCTGTTTTTAAAACCAAGAGCTCTGGTACATGTTTTGTCTTTGTTTCCGACTACGGGTTTTCAACCTTGCCAACAAAAGCCACGGTTCGAGAGTCTCCACCTTCTTTTAAAAGCACCAACTACTAAGAGCATGATTGTCATTCTGAGTGTAATGTGCATTGTCCCAAAGTAGCATTGTCTTTTGCATGATTGTGATATCGTTTATTTTGAAATCATTGTATCTAGTCATCACTTAAGCCTTGGAGGTGCCCCTGCATTTATGTTTTGCTTCACTAAAGGGGGCAAGCGAGATATTACTTTATCATATTTGCACACCATGTTCATTACAAATCTATTTGATGTTTCAGTATCATATTGTTAAACTTTCAGTTCTTTGTGATTTTCTCATGAGGCAACTTAATTACTATAGATTCATTGTCTCAGTAAGCTTTTGTCATGTGACTATGAAAAAGTCCTATATGGTTAATAGCATGTCACCGCAGAAATTATTCTTGTTATCATTTACCTACTCGAGGACGAGCATGAATTAAGCTTGGGGATGTTGATACGTCCAAAACGTATCTATAATTTCTGCTTGCTCCATGCCTCTTTTGGGTGATATTGCTATGATATTTATACACTTCCATACACTTTTGATCATATTTGGACTAACCTATTAACTCAGTGCACCCCAGTGCCAGTTTCTGTTTTCGGCTGTTTTTGTATTTCAGGTTTTCCCATTACGAGAACTGCCAGAAAAATCCCGGAAAAATTATATAAAAAATCAGCGTTCCAGAAGCTACCAGGCGCCCGAAGGACAGCCGGAGGGTGACCACCAGGGCCCCAGGCGCCCTGGTGGCGCGCCCCCCCTGGGCCGCGCCGGGGGGGCGCCTGGGCCCCCCGAGGCTCCGCTGATGCCCCCCTTTGGCATATATTTAGACCGTCTCCCAAAACCCTCGAGACGGGAACTCTTTTTCGCGATCTCATCTCTGTTCCGCCGCCGCCGCCGCTTCCAAGATCGGGAGCACCAGGAGAACTCTTCCCGGCACCCTGCCGGAGGGGAGGATCACCACCGGGAGCTTCTCCACCACCATGGACGCCTCCCGGATGAGTTGTGAGTAGTCTCCCTTGGACCATGAGTCCATGACCAGTAGCTATGTGATGTTCTTGTGCTTCACTAATTAGTCCTCGTGAGCTGCCCTACATGATCGAGGCACCTATGTAATCCTTATGCTGTTGCTATGATGAGTTTGCTGGGATCCGATGGATTATGAGATTATGTTCAAATTGTGTTTGAGTAAAATATTTGATTCACCTCTTTTATATTTATGTTCGTAAGTAATTCTTGCATGTTCTCCGTTGTTATTTATTGCTTTGGCCAAGTAGTAGGTAGTGACTCCAAGAGGGAACGTTATGCTTGATTGTGGGTTCATGCCCCTCGATGACTAGCTTGAGTGACAGAAACATGAGTCTAGGGGATGTGCTGTTGCCACAAGGGGGAAAACAACGGTTCTTGTGCCCGCAGGTGCAAGGATTGTTTACTTTACGCAAAGTTCTTTTAATGCAGTTGTCTGTTGCTTTGAGTTTACACTATGGGTGGGACTCGCAACTTAATACCAGCGAGATGTTCTGGATAGATATCTCAAGGTGGATGATTAGTAGTAGATGCAGATGGATTTCGGTCTACTTACTTTGGCGTACCTCCCATGCTTTGAACCTCTACCCTTCTTGCAACATAGTTAGCATTGGTTTGCGCACATAATTCTGTCAATTGCCCAGCTGTAATTCGTTTACCTCACATAGTTGTTTTATCGTCTTTTGGGAGAGAGACATCACTAGTGAACATCATGGGACTCCGGTCCATATTACCATCATTGATCACATCCGCTATTTACTTTCTGTATTTACTTACTATTGCAGCATTACCTATCACTACTATCACTTGCGTTTGATCCTTTGTAAACTACAAGGCCGGAGGGATTGACAACCTCTATGTACTCGTTGGGAGCAAAGTTATTTGTATCTGTCTGCAGGTCCATGTTGATTGCTAATATCTGGCGCCGTTAGCAGTTGACACCTTCTTGTTGAAACTGGGAGTCTCAGGGGAAATCGATCCTTGGTATCTTTGCCAACGGAAAACTTCCGCTACACTTCATCTCACACCTTCCACTTGGGGTAACCAACGAGGGGCGAGAAGCCATCAAGCAAAGTTTTCTGGCGCCGTTGCCGGGGACTCCACTCTTCAGGATAGGGGAGTTGCACGCTATCTTTTACCTTTGCTTTTTAGTCTTTTTAGTTTACCTTTCAGTTTTTGCTTTAGTATCTTTTATCGGAAATCACAAAAATAGTTATCTCTTTCTTTAGTTGTCATTATGTCGGGTCCTTTTGTCTTTGACGAGGCAGAAGTTCTCACCTTTAAACAAAGAGGTGGGGAAAGTTTGAAAGATGCTTGGTATAGAATTAGTGATTCTCAAAAAAGAGCCACCAAGAAGCAACCTACTACTATCCTGCTTAGAATTTTTTATGTTGGAATTACTTCTTGGAATAGGTTTATTCTAGATACTGCTATCAATGGGAATTTCCTAGAGGCCCCAGTTTGGGAGTCTCTTAGTATTATTGAAAATCATGTTGGGAGTCCCCCTGTTGTTAGCATTCAAGAGGACATCACCCTAGCTCACATTATGAAAAAACTTGAAAAGATAGAGCTAGAGATGCCAAACATTAATAAGATAAATGAGTTGGATCGTAAGATCCAAGGGAATTTGAATAGGCTTGATAGCTCCATGCATAAAATTTTCAAAACTTTGGAGACCATCAAATCCCATGACTTGGACTCTTCTAGGATAGACAAGATTGAGGAAATATTTGATACTCTAGGAACTACTTTCTCCTCAATCAAAACCAAAAAGGTAGAAACTCCGGCAAAGAGGGAGCCTAAGTTCGTTCACGTTCCAAAGGCTCCCCATTCTAAAAGTAATCCATCTATTGCCAAAGGGGTTGAAACTGTAAAGACTTTGGAAGAAACACCTCTCTTTGATGAATTTATAAATGAATCTTCCTTTGACTTTTATCCTTTTGGTCTTCTTCCTAGAAGTATCTCTATGAGGCCTTTATCTGAAAGTCCTCTTAAGACTAGTTGTATTATTTGAAAGTCCTCCATTTTTGTTATCTATTTTTTCTGTGTGTTTGGCATTGACTATTTGTTTTCGCATCCTTTTGTTCTTTTCGCAGTGTGGAGGAGAATCTTCTAGTTCTAACACTGGTCGTGATGATGACCACCAGGACCACTACGGTGTTGATTCTGATTATTTGTTTGACAGGCCATTGTCCCCTGTTGACGAAGCTGCCAAAGACAATCCTCTTGACGAAGGCGTCATCGACAAGGTTTGATTTCTTCCTATTTTTTTGTTACAGTGAACTTCATTGTTTAATTTTTTGTAGTGTCCAAAACAAACAATCATATTTTTGCACCAGCAGTGGCAGCGAACTGCAGTTTTTAACTTTTTTGTAGTGTGCACCAGTAGTGGTAGTGCACTACAGTTGTTGTTTAGAGAAGAAGCATCATCTTTTAGCAGTGAACTGCATGATCTGGTGTTGGCTTTTTATTTGTAGAACTGCATTTTGGATAATAGTTTTATTTATGTTTTTTATTTTTTAGGACGACGAATCAAACGTCGAAATACATGGGAAGGAGGCAGAGGGTGACGCTGGCAAGGACGACGAGGCTGACAAGTGTAAAGAGATGGAAGGCGACGCTTCTCTGGTGAGTATAGAGAATTTTCATTTTGTGTTTTATTTTTATTTTTCATGCGAGCTTCATGGTCCGTTTTATTAGTGAACTGCATTCTCTCTTTTTGTGTAATGTGTTTTATTTTTTAACTCATTAGAACTGCGGATTAAATGTTGAAATCGAAGCGGAGCGCATCATGGAGGATGATAATGTGGAAGGGAGAGGAGGGGAGGAGCCTAATGCGGAGGTTGATAAGGCAGAAGGTAGAGAAGGAGGGGAGTGTCCTGTTGAGGCTGATAAGGCACAAGAGAGAGAAGGAAGGGAGGTGATACGTCCAAAACGTATCTATAATTTCTGCTTGCTCCATGCCTCTTTTGTGTGATATTGCTATGATATTTATGCACTTCCATACACTTTTGATCATATTTGGACTAACCTATTAACTCAGTGCACCACAGTGCCAGTTCCTGTTTTCTGCTGTTTTTCTATTTCAGGTTTCCACCATATTAAAAGTGCCCTAAAAATTCCGGGAAAAATACAGGAAAAATCAGCGTATCGGGAGCTTCCGGAAAAACCAAGGCAGGGCCAGAGGGGAGCCTGGGGTGGCCCAGGCGGCCACCCGGCGCGGCCCCACCCCTGGCCGCGCCAGGGGGGCGCCTGGGGCCCCACCTCCGCCTCTGGTGACCCCCTTTGGCATATATATTGCACGCGTCCCGAAACCCTCGAGGACGGAACCCTTTTTCGCGATCTCATCTCTGTTCCGCCGTCGCCACGCTTCCAAGATCGGGAGCACCAGGAGAACTCTTCCCGGCACCCTGCCGGAGGGGAGAACCACCACCGGGAGCTTCTCCACCACCATGGACGCTTCCCGGATGAGTTGTGAGTAGTCCCCCTTGGACCATGGGTCCATGACCAGTAGCTATGTGATGTTCTCCTCCCCTCTTTGTTCTTCATCGATTAGACCTCGTGAGCTGCCCTACATGATCGAGGCACATATGTAATCTTTATGCTGTTGCTCTGCTGAGTTTGCTGGGATCCAATGGATTATGAGATTATGTTCAGATTGTGTGTGAGTAATATATTTGATTCACCTCTTTTATATTTATGTTCTTGAGTAATTCTTGCATGTTCTCCGTTGCTATTTATTGCTTGGGCCGAGTAGTAGGTAGTAACTCCAGGAGGGAACGTTATGCTTGATTGTGGGTTCATGCCCCTCGATGACTAGTTTGAGTGACAGAAACATGAGTCTAGGGGATGTGCTGTTGCCACAAGGGGAAAACAACGGTGCTTGTACTTGCGGGTGCAAGGATTGTTTACTTTACGCAAAGTTCTTTTAATGCAGTTGTCTGTTGCTTTGAGTTTACACTTTGGGTGGGACTCGCAACTTAATACCAGCGAGATGTTCTGGATAGATATCTCAAGGTGGATGATTAGTAGTAGATGCAGATGGATTTCGGTCTACTTGCCTTGGCGTACCGCCCATGCTTTTGAGCCTCTACCTTTCTTTACAGCATAGTTAGCATTGGTTTGCGCACATAATCCTGTCAATTGCCCAGCTGTAATTTGTTTACCTTGCTTAGCTGTTTTATCGTCTTTTGGGAGAGAGACATCACTACTGAACATCATGGGACCCCGGTCCATATTACCATCACTGATCACACCCGCTATTTACTTCCTGTTCTTATTTCCTAGTTGCAGTCATACCTATCAATATTATCTCTTGTGTTTGATCCTTTGTAAACGACAAGGCCGGAGGGATTGACAACCTCTCTGTACTCGTTGGGAGCAAAGTTATTTGTATCTGTGTGCAGGTCCTGTCAAGCGAAAGTTTCTGGCGCTATTGACACCTTCTTGTCGACCCTCGGAGTCTCACGGGATTCGATCCTTGGTATCTTTGCCAAGGGAAATTTGCCGCTACGCTACATCTCAAACCTTCCACTTGGGGTAACCAACGAGTGGCGAGAAGCCATCAAGCAAGTTTCTGGCGCCGTTGCCGGGGACTCCACTCTTCAAGATAGGGGAGTTGCACGCTATCTTTTATCTTTGCTTTTTAGTCTTGTTAGTTTACCTTTCAGTTTTTGCTTTAGAGTCCCTTACCAAAAATCACAAAAATAGTTATCTTGCTTGCTGCTGCTAAGGGTTCCACCGAGAACACCAAGTTGTGTGACTTCACTAGTGATACGTCCAAAACGTATCTATAATTTATGTTTGCTCCATGCCTCTTTTGGGTGATATTGCTATGATATTTATACACTTCCATACACTTTTGATCATATTTGGACTAACCTATTAACTCAGTGCACCCCAGTGCCAGTTTCTGTTTTCTGTTGTTTTTGTATTTCAGGTTTTCCCATCACGTAAACTGCCAGAAAAATTCCGGAAAAATTATATAAAAAATCAGCGTTCCGGAAGCTTCCATGCGGTCAAAGTAGGGCCGGAAGGGACTCACAGGGGCTCCAGGCGGCCTGCCCACGCGGCCCCCCTCCTGGCCGCGCCGGGGGGGCGCCTGGGCACCCCTGACCCCCTCTGATGCCCCCCTTTGGCATATATTTACACCGTGTCTCGGAAACCCTGATTCCGGACCCCTTTTCTCCAGACGTGATTCCGATCTCCGCCGCCATCGCCATCAAGCTTCGGGGGACCAGAATTCCTGTGCCGGCACCCTGCCGGGACGGGGAAGTGCCCCCGGATTCATCTCCATCGACGTTGCTTCCTCCTTCCATGATGCGGGAGTAGTTCCTCCTCGGGGCTGAGGTTCTTACCAGTAGCTATGTGGTCAATTCTCTCTCCCATGATGTGATCTTCGTTGTGATCATAGGCTATGTTAATCTAGGGTGATCCCATGATATTTCCCCTTCCTCTATGTATTGGATTGATGTACTCACTTGTCTTTATCTAGTATAATCCCTGAGACCAAGGTGACAGCGGTCTATTGGACATGGATTAGAACAATATTTTCATGAGTGATTTCCTCTCTTGTGTGTTGATTGAAGATTGAGAGTCTCTTGGTGCTTGTCTTTGACTATCCTTTAGATATGTTGTGGTGATTGTGGGACTCTCTTTGGATGGCCGCGGTGACATTGGGAAATCCTTAGATTGAGAACTACGAACTTTGAGGTGTGCTTTTGTAGCCCTACATAATTCTCGTCCTCTCTTGACCACGAAGGAATGACCTCCGGGCGCGTCTCCATTGCATGTTTTATGGGAAATATCATGTGATTCGATTATGTTAATGTTGTTGGGAGTTGCCACTAGTGAAAGTATGAAGCCTAAGCCTTGTTTCCACCATTGCAATACCATTTGTGCTCACGTTTACCACTTGTTTGCTTGCTGCACTTTTTATTACAGATTTATATTACTTTGCTTTGCCACTCCTATCATCCATATTTTACCATCTCTTCGCCGAACTAGTGCACCTATACAACTCCTAGTTGTATTAGGTGTGTTGGGGACACAAGAGACTTCTTGTATCTTAGTTGCAGGGTCGCTTGAGAGAGACCATCTTCAACCTCTACTTCCCTGAGTTCGATAAACCTTAGGTCATCCACTTGAGGGAAATTGCTGCCGTCCTACAAACCTCTGCGCTTGGAGGCCCAACATAGTCTACAAGAGTAGAAACGTGTGTAGACATCAAGCTATTTCTGGCGCCGCTGCCAGGGAGGTGAGCGCTTGAAGGTATATCTTTAGATCTTGCAATTAAATCTTTTTGTTTCTTGTTTTTATTTCACTAGTTATGCTTATGGACAACCTTGCTATTGGATCGTTGCTTGCGGGAAGACGCCCCACACCTGTGGTGGTTGCTCCTCCCCCTACTGAAATTGTGCCCTATAAAATACCAGCTGGTATTATCGATTATGTCTTGGCTAATCGTTATGCAGGAGACATACATCCCGGTGAACACTTGCTATATCTGCCACAATTATGTTCATTATTTAAGCTTGCAGATGTATCAAGGGAGTTTGTCATGAGGAAATTGTTCGCCGTATCACTTATAGATAAGGCTTCAGATTGGTATAAGCTTCTCGATAACTCGCACTTGCTTGATTGGCAAGAGCTTATGTCTCTCTTTTATACTAAGTTTTATCCTCTTCATGAAGTCCATAAGAATAGGAATTATGTTTATAATTTCTATCCTCATGATGGAGAGAGCATAGCTCAAGCTTGGGGGAGACTGAAAACGTTAATGCTAAAAAGTCCTAACCATGGGCTCCCCAAAGATATGATTATTACTAATTTCTATGTGAGGCTCTCTCGACAGGATAAAGATTTGCTCGATGCTTCCTCTATGGGTTCTTTCACAAACGAAAAGACTGATGCTAAATGCGAACTCCTTGAAAGAATTCAATGCAACACTGAAGATTGGGAGATCGACAAAGGTAAAGAGTCAGGTATAATTTATGAGTATGATTGCATTAAGTCCTTTGTTGAAACTACAAGTTTTAATAAGTGTAGTGCTAAGTTTGGACTTGATTCTCAACTCCTTGTTGATTTCCTCAAATCTTTTGCTTCACATCTTAATATGCCTAAGGAGGATTGGATCAAGTACCATAAACCTTTTAAAGAGACTTGCAAAGAAAATGAAATTGTTCATAATGATTGCAACATGCATGATCCAATTCCTAAAAATGAAGTTTTATATAAGCATGTTAATTTTTGTGGAGTGGATAGACCTTGTGAAAGGCCTATGATTGAAGAAGAGAAGTATTGTAAGCAGCATAAGCATGAAAGAACAATCACTTGAGTCAGAAATTTAAATGAAATTGCTAGAGAATTGTGTGACCTTTATCCTTTTACTTGTGAACTTTGCCGTATAGAGGGTCACTTTAATTTTCAATGCATGAACTTTCAAAACATAACTGTTAACCGGTTGTGTGATAACATGATCACCTCTGATCTTTATGATGAGCTTATGTTATTTTTGATGTCTGAAGAGTTATCAGAAAAGACTTCTTGGCTAGATGTTATTGCCACAGGAATAAAAAACACTTTGCAAAATTGCCATCTCTATTGTGTTGTTAATTGCCATGAAAATGATTACATAAGTAAGATTAGAAAGGAGGGGACTTTACCAAAGTATAAAAATGTCTCTTATATTTCTGCTAATAAAAAGGAGAGTTTCTCCCAAGTTTCCCCTATTGTTTCTAATGATAAACCAGGATATGTGGAGAAGCTTCATCTCCAACCACTCCCTCCTAAGGTTAAGAAGAAGAAAAAGAAGAGGAGGAGGAAGAGGAGCAAGAAAGAAGAATAATGGGTATCAACCTGGCCTTAGCATATTCCTCCCATCAACTTTTATCCTAACGGTTGTAAGTTTAAAGAAGAAGGTGAAGTTTATTGCCTTAATTATCATCTTGATGATACGTCCGTAGGTACTATTGAAGATGATTTTGATTATGATATGCATGTTACTTATTGTGATTGGGAAAATGATGATAATGCTACTTATGATCTTGAAAATCTTTTTGGTACCAACTCTGAAAGTGATGATATGGGAAGCTCTAAGCTTGGGGATGATAGGATTGCAAATCCTTCACCCACTAGTGATGTGATAATTGATAATTCTTTTGCTAGTAAGAATAAAGACAACATGTTTACAAATATAGTTGCTAGCAATGATAATGCTCTTCTCTACCATGATGATGTTATAACTCCAATCTATAGTGATTATAAAGGTACCTATGACATAAGGAGAAATTATCCTTATGAAACTTGTCATAATCATGGAGAGAATTACTCCCTTGTTGAACACCATCTTCCTAATACACAATTAATCTATAGTGGTCAAGTTGTTTATGATAGTCCTACTCCCACTATTACCGATGAGAAAGATTATGCTTATGTGGAGAGTAAGAGTACCTATTTGCATGTGGATCATGGTAACAATGCTTTATGTGATGCTTATATTGTTGAGTTCATCCATGATGCCACTGGAATTTATAATGAGAGAGGGAGACTTGGTTCTAAATATCTTAATAATAAGAAGTTTCCTCTCTTTATGGTGAATATTTTGAAGTTGCACTTGTTTTGTCTTCCTATGCTTATTGCTTTGTGCTTCAATGAATTATTCTATTGCAATATTCCTATGCATAGGAAGCATGTTAGGCTTAAATGTGTTTGGTATTTGCTTCTTGATGCTCTCTTTTGTTCTTCAACTCTTATTCCTACGAGAGCATCATTAAAGTCTTATGCCTAGCTTAAAGGCATAAAAGAAAGCGCTTTTGGGAGGCAGCCCACATGAATAAATTTTATTTTGCTTTTGTTGTGTCTTGATGTTGTTTACTACAGTAGCATCCTCATTGTATCTTTGCTTTTCAATTTTGTGCCAAGTATAGCCTCTGATTGCTAGAAAGTTCAAAAGTTATGACGTGCTGTCCAGGAAACAGATTCTGTCCTTGGATAGAAAAATTCGTATAAAATCACCAGATCATATTTATGGTCTGAATTTTTTCGACAGCGTGCTCTATATTATTGTCTTTCGTGCGTATGTTCTGAGTTTTTTGATTAGAGTTGCAGAAGTACCCCGAAAAAATCATTTACTACCTGCTGTTCTGTTTTTCACAGATTCTGTCCTGTTTTGCCTTTCCTTCATTTTTAAAACCTAGAGCTTGCTTTTTCTTTTCAAAAACCTTTTGGCAATCTTGAGAAACAGTAGATCTTCAATAATATCCTTATTTCCAGCAAGGAACAATTATTTTATTATGGGTACTAACCTCGCTAATCAGATTATGATGAGTTATGTATGAAGGGAGTTTTCAAGTGTGCGAGGGAAGATGATAAAAAGATCCAGGAGTGTCAAACGCTCAAGCTTGGGGATGCCCCCATGCACCCCCAAGAAATATTCAAGGAGACTCAAGCGTCTAAGCTTGGGGATGCCCCCATGCATCCCCTTCTCCATCAACATTATCAGTTCGTCTTTCGTTCCACTATATTTTTATCACTTCATGTGTTATGTGCTATGCTTGGAGCGTCTTGCTTTTAGTTTTCCTTTTTAGTTTTCCTTAGCTTTTCATAACGAGTCGGAACTCAGCATTCTTTATGTGGGAGAGAAACATGCTCCACTTCTACCTAGAACATAACATAGAATTTGCATGTCTATCTTTGCTGTGTGTGTTCTTTGTCTTTTAATAGCTACTATCATGCTTAGAGGGTCCTCCGAAACCCTCAGAGAAGGAACTTTTTTCGCGATCCCGTCTCTGTTCCGCCGCCGCCGCCACTTCCAAGATCGGGAGCACCAGGAGAACTCTTCCCGGCACCCTGCCGGAGGGGAGGATCACCACCGGGAGCTTCTCCAACACCATGGACGCCTCCCGGATGACTCGTGAGTAGTCTCCCTTGGACCATGAGTCCATGACCAGTAGCTATGTGATGTTCTCCTCCCGTTCTTGTGCTTCACTAATTAGTCCTCGTGAGCTGCCCTACATGATCGAGGCACATATGTAATCCTTATGCTGTTGCTATGTTGAGTTTGCTGGGATCCGATGGATTATGAGATTATGTTCAGATTGATCTTGAGTAATATATTTGATTCACCTCTTTTATATTTATGTTCATAAGAAATTCTTGCATGTTCTCCGTTGTTATTTATTGCTTTGGCCGAGTAGTAGGTAGTGACTCCAAGAGGGAACGTTATGCTTGATTGTGGGTTCATGCCCCTCGATGACTAGCTTGAGTGACAGAAACATGAGTCTAGGGGATGTGCTGTTGCCACAAGGGGGAAAACAACGGTGCTTGTGCCCGTGGGTGCAAGGATTGTTTACTTTACGCAAAGTTCTTTTAATGCAGTTGTCTGTTGCTTTGAGTTTACACTATGGGTGGGACTCGCAACTTAATACCAGCGAGATGTTCTGGATAGATATCTCAAGGTGGATGATTAGTAGTAGGCATTGATGGATTTTGGTCTACTTACTTTGGCGTACCGCCCATGCTTTGAACCTCAACCTTTCTTGCAATGTAGTCAGCATTGGTTTGCGTTCGTGGTCCTGTCAATTGCCCAGCTGTAATTTGTTTACCTCACATAGCTGTTTTATCGTCTTTTGGGAGAGAGACATCACTAGTGAACATCATGAGACTCCGGTCCTTATTACCATCATTGATCACACCCGCTATTTACTTTTCGCTTTTACTTACTATTGCAAAACACTATCTATCACTACTATCTTGCTTTTAATCCTTTATGAACTACAAGGCCGGAGGGATTGACAACCTCTCTGTACTCGTTGGGAGCAAAGTTATTTGTATCTGTGTGCAGGTCCACGTTGATTGCTACTATCTGGCGCCGTAGCAGTTGACACCTACTTGTTGAACCTAGGAGTCTCTGGGGATTCGATCCTTGGCATCTTTGCTAAGGGAAAACACTTCTACAATACTGCATCTTACACCTTCCACTTGGGGTAACCAACGAGGGGTTCGAGGCCCATCAAGGAGTATTTTCTGGCGCCGTTGCCGGGGACTCCACTCTTCAGGATAGGGGAGTTGCATGCTATCTTTTACCTTTGCTTTTTAGTCTTGTTAGTTTACCTTTCAGTTTTCTTTATCTATTTCACTAGTTATGCTTATGGACAACCTTGCTATTGGATCGTTGCTTGCGGGAATACGCCCCACACCTGTGGTGGTTGCTCCTCCCCCTACTGAAATTGTGCCCTATAAAATACCAGCTGGTATTATCGATTATGTTTTGGCTAATCGCTATGCAGGAGACAGACATCCCGGTGAACACTTGCTATATCTGTCACAACTATGTTCATTATTTAAGCTATCAGGTGTATCAAGGGAGTTTTTCATGAGGAAATTGTTCACCGTATCACTTATAGATAAGGCTTCAGATTGGTATAAGCTTCTAGATAACTCGCACTTACTTGATTGGCAAGAGCTTATGTCTCTCTTTTATACTAAGTTTTATCCTCTTCATGACACTTATGTGGAGAGTAAGAGCACCTTTTTGCATGTGGATCATGGTAACAATGCTTTATGTGATGCTTATATTGTTGAGTTTATTCGTGATCCCACTGAAAATTATTATGAGAAGGGAACATATGCTTATAGATATTTCAATAATATCAAGTTCCCTTTCTTTATGTTGAAGGTTTTGAAGCTGCACTTGTTTTGTCTTCCTATGCTTATTGCTTTGTGCTTCAATGAATTATTCTATTGCAGTATTCCTATGCATAGGAAGCATGTTAGGCTTAAATGTGTTTGGTATTTGCTGCTTGATGCTCTCTTTTGTTCTTCAACTCTTATTCCTACGAGAGCATCATTAAAGTCTTATGCCTAGCTTAAAGGCATAAAAGAAAGCGCTTTTGGGAGGCAGCCCACATGAATAATTTTTTTGCTTTTGTTGTGTCTTGATGTTGTTTACTACAGTAGCATCATCACTGTATCTTTGCTTTTCATATTTGTGCCAAGTATAGCCTCTGATTGCTAGAAAGTTCAAAAGTTGTGAGGTGCTGTCCAGGAAACAGATTCTGTCCTTGGATAGAAAAATTCGTATAAAATCACCAGAACATCTTTTTGGTCTGAATTTTTTCGACAGCGTTCTCTATATAATTTTCTTTCGTGCGTATGTTCTGAGTTTTTTGATTTGAGTTGCAGAAGTATCCCGAACAGATCAATTACTACCTGCTGTTCTGTTTTTCACAGATTCTGTCCTGTTTTGCCTTTCCTTCACTTTGCAAATCAAGAACTTGCTTTTTCTTTGCAAAAACCTTTTGGCAATCTTGAGAAACAGTAGAACTTCAAGAATATATTTATTTCCAGCAAGGTATAATTATTTTATTAAGGGTACTAACCTCGCTAATCAGATTATGATGAGTTATGTATGAAGGGAGTTTTCAAGTGTGCGAGGGAAGATGATAAAAAAGATCCAGGAGTGTCAAGCGCTCAAGCTTGGGGATGACCCCGTGCACCCCCAAGAAATATTCAAGAAGACTCAAGCGTCTAAGCTTGGGTATGCCCCCGTGCATCCCCTTCTCCATCAACATTATCAGTTCGTCTTTCGTTCCACTATATTTTTATCACTTCATGTGTTATGTGCTATGCTTGGAGCGTCTTGCTTTTAGTTTTCTTTTTAGTTTTTCATAACGGGTCGGAACTCAGCATTCTTTATGTGGGAGAGAAACACGCTCCACTTCTACCTAGAACATAACATAGAATTTTCATGTCTATCTATGCTGTGTGTGTTCTTTGTCTTTTAATAGCTACTATCATGCTCTGCTCTTAGTATTCATGCTTATCTTTTCAAAGAGCTTTTGTTTAGTTGGTTGCTTGAACTCTCTTTAATTATCATGCTCACCTTATTAAGAGAGTTTGCTTCCGTTGCATTGGTTAATGTGTCTATGATAAAGATGCTACTTGCATAATGGTGCTTAGTAGTTCAGGTTTTCTTATGGTTAATCTCAAATAGCTGGGGAGTTCCCAATGTGTTATTGGAGTACCAACATGGTTTGTTTGCCTATGATGTGGTATGGTTTAGTAATATCTTCCTTCGATAATTTATTTTGATTGACTTGGCGTATGCTCACGCATATTTAAGACTGTAAAGAAAGTCTGTCAAGCCCTGATGATCTTTTATTTCTGAGTAGCGATATAACTACCATGCCTGATTCAATATTGCTTTGTCGCTCTGCATGATTATGACCGTCATTGCTCTCTTAGTTGGTCGCTCCCAGTCTTTTTGTTAACCTCCACCTGTACTAAGCAAACTAACTTCGCAATATATAGCTCATGGGAAAGTAGCTTAAAAACTATTGTGGTAAAGAATATGTTGCCTATGTATCTTATTTCTTATAAGTTGCTTGCTGAGCGGTAACCATGTTTCTAGGGACGCCATCAACTGTCACACTTTTGTTGAATATCATGTGAGTTGCTATGCATGTTCGTCTTGTCTGAAGTAAGGGTGATTTGTCGTGGGTTGAATGAATATGCATATTGTTAGAGAAGAACATTGGGCCGCCAACCAAAGCCATGTATCATGGTGGAAGTTTTAGCTTGGACGTTGATCCTCAATCTCTTATGAGAACATGCTTATGCATTAAAGAGGAGTCCATCATCTATTTTCTATGTTGTCCCGGTATGGATGTCCTCAAGTTGAGATCTATCAAAAACGAGAAATCAAATGCGATTTATCTCCTTGGACCTTTGTACAGGTGGCATAGAGGTACCCCTTTGTGACACTTGGTTGAAACATATGTGATGCAATGATAACCCATGGAAATCCGAGCTAATTAGGACAAGGTGCGAGCACTATTGGTATTCGATGCATGAGGCTTGCAACTTATAGGATGTCTTATGCATGACACATATGAAGTACTACTACCGTTGACAAAATTGCTTCCATGTTTTCAAAATAAAAAGCTCTAGCACTTAACCTTTCTTTTACTTTTATGTTAAAGCACCAACTACTGAGAGCATGATTGTCATTCTGAGTGTAATGTGCATTGTCCCAAAGTAGCATTGTCTTTTGCATGATTATGATAACGTTTATTCTGAAATCATTGTATCTAGTCATCACTTAAACCTTGAAGGTGCCCCTGCATTTATGTTTTGCATCACTAAAGGGGTCAAGCTAGATATCAATTTATCATGTTTTCACATCATGTTCATTGCAAATCTATTTGATGTTTCAGTTTCATGTTGTAAAACTTTCAGTCATTTGTGATTTTCTCATGAGGCAACTCAATTACTATAGAATCATTGTCTCAGTAAGCTTTTGTCATATGACTATGAAAAAGTCCTATATGGTTAATAGCATGTCACCACAGAAATTATTCTTGTTATCATTTACCTACTCGAGGACGAGCAGGAATTAAGCTTGGGGATGTTGATACGTCCAAAACGTATCTATAATTTCTGCTTGCTCCATGCCACTTTTGGGTGATATTGCTATGATATTCATACACTTCCATACACTTTTGATCATATTTGGACTAACTTACTAATCCAGTGCACCCCAGTGCCAGTTTCTGTTTTCGGCTGTTTTTGTATTTCAGGTTTTCACGTTACGAGAACTGCCAGGAAAAATCCAGAAAAATTATATAAAAAATCAGCGTATCGGAAACAACCCTGCGTCCGAAGGACAGCCGGGGGGGGGGGGGGGGGC
>LR738712.1:884455636-884499536 GCA_902687465.1 Secale cereale | reverse complement strand
GGGCCGCGCCGGGGGGGCGCCTGGGCCCCCCGAAGCCCGTCCGGTGCCCCCCTTTGGCATATATTTAGAGGGTCCTCCGAAACCCTCAGAGAAGGAACTTTTTTCGCGATCCCATCTCTGTTCCGCCGCCGCCGCCGCTTCCAAGATCGGGAGCACCAGGAGAACTCTTCCCGGCACCCTGCCGGAGGGGAGGATCACCACCGGGAGCTTCTCCACCACCATGGACGCCTCACGGATGACTCGTGAGTAGTCTCCCTTGGACCATGAGTCCATGACCAGTAGCTATCTGATGTTCTCCTCCCGTTCTTGTGCTTCACTAATTAGTCCTCGTGAGCTGCCCTACATGATCGAGGCACATATGTAATCCTTATGCTGTTGCTATGTTGAGTTTGCTGGGATCCGATGGATTATGAGATTATGTTCAGATTGATCTTGAGTAATATATTTGATTCACCTCTTTTATATTTATGTTCATAAGTAATTCTTGCATGTTCTCCGTTGTTATTTATTGCTTTGGCCGAGTAGTAGGTAGTGACTCCAAGAGGGAACGTTATGCTTGATTGTGGGTTCATGCCCCTCGATGACTAGCTTGAGTGACAGAAACATGAGTCTAGGGGATGTGCTGTTGCCACAAGGGGGAAAACAACGGTGCTTGTGCCCGCGGGTGCAAGGATTGTTTACTTTACGCAAAGTTCTTTTAATGCAGTTGTCTGTTGCTTTGAGTTTACACTATGGGTGGGACTCGCAACTTAATACCAGCGAGATGTTCTGGATAGCTATCTCAAGGTGGATGATTAGTAGTAGGCATTGATGGATTTCGGTCTACTTACTTTGGCGTACCGCCCATGCTTTGAACCTCAACCTTTCTTGCAATGTAGTCAGCATTGGTTTGCGTTCGTGGTCCTGTCAATTGCCCAGCTGTAATTTGTTTACCTCACATAGCTATTTTATCGTCTTTTGGGAGAGAGACATCACTAGTGAACATCATGAGACTCCGGTCCTTATTACCATCATTGATCACACCCGCTATTTACTTTTCGCTTTTACTTACTATTGCAAAACACTATCTATCACTACTATCATTGCTTTTAATCCTTTGTGAACTACAAGGCCGGAGGGATTGACAACCTCTCTGTACTCGTTGGGAGCAAATTTATTTGTATCTGTGTGCAGGTCCACGTTGATTGCTACTATCTGGCGCCGTAGAAGTTGACACCTACTTGTTGAACCTAGGAGTCTCTGGGGATTCGATCCTTGGCATCTTTGCTAAGGGAAAACACTTCTACAATACTGCATCTTACACCTTCCACTTGGGGTTACCAACGAGGGGTTCGAGGCCCATCACCATCTCGAAATTATTCAAAAAGAAAAGCATTCTTATTTTGTGCCTCTGTTGTAAGTTCATGAGGAAGTAGTAGTTAATTCATGATCTTTTTAAGTTGGACAAGCTTCACCCCGGGATTGCATGTATAATGTGCAAACCCATAATACGAGAAGGAACTGGCATTGAGTGCGCCCGGCTCAAAAAAGATAATATAACAAACCAACCCTCCTTCACGCTTTGTTCATGAGAAATCAGAAAACTTTGGCAGTGATAAACAAAGGAGATTAAGAGGATGTGATCGTCCTCATTCGGGAGCCGTTCCTCAAAACTTGTCCATCTCCAGAAGTGATTGAGTTGTCTGCTAGCATTCGTTGACAAAACATGCATGATCTAAAAATAATAATAATTATTACCTCTGTTTTTAAAACCAAGAGCTCTGGTACATGTTTTGTCTTTGTTTCCGACTACGGGTTTTCAACCTTGCCAACAAAAGCCACGGTTTGAGAGACTCCACCTTCTTTTAAAAAGCACCAACTACTGAGAGCATGATTGTCATTCTGAGTGTAATGTGCATTATCCCAAAGTAGCATTATCTTTCGCATGATTGTGATATCGTTTATTCTGAAATCATTGTATCTAGTCATCACTTAAACCTTGGAGGTGCCCCTACATTTATGTTTTGCTTCACTAAAGGGGGCAAGCGAGATATTACTTTATCATATTTGCACACCATGCTCATTGCAAATCTATTTGATGTTTCAGTATCATATTGTAAAACTTTCAGTTCTTTGTGATTTTCTCATGAGGCAACTTAATTACTATAGATTCATTGTCTCAGTAAGCTTTTGTCATGTGACTATGAAAAAGTCCTATATGGTTAATAGCATGTCACCACAGAAAATATTCTTGTTATCATTTACCTACTCGAGGACGAGCAGGAATTAAGCTTGGGGATGTTGATACGTCCAAAACGTATCTATAATTTCTGCTTGCTCCATGCCTCTTTTGGGTGATATTGCTATGATATTTATACACTTCCATACACTTTTGATCATATTTGGACTAACCTATTAACTCAGTGCACCCCAGTGCCAGTTTCTGTTTTCTGCTGTTTTTGTATTTCAGGTTTTCCCATCACGTAAACTGCCAGAAAAATTCCGGAAAAATTATATAAAAAATCAAAGTTCCGGAAGCTTCCATGCGGCCAAAGTAGGGCCGGAGGGGACCCACAGGGGCTCCAGGCGGCCTGCCCACGCGGCCCCCCTCCTGGCCGCGCCGGGGGGGCGCCTGGGCACCCCTGACCCCCTCTGATGCCCCCCTTTGGCATATATTTACACCGTGTCGCGGAAACCCTGATTCCGGACCCCTTTTCTCCAGACGCGATTCCGATCTCTGCCGCCATCGCCATCAAGCTTCGGGGGACCAGAATTCCTGTGCCGGCACCCTGTCGGGACGGGGAAGTGCCCCCGGATTCATCTCCATCAACGTTGCTTCCTCCCTCCATGATGCGGGAGTAGTTCCTCCTCGGGGCTGAGGTTCTTACCAGTAGCTATGTGGTCAATTCTCTCTCCCATGATGTGATCTTCGTTGTGATCATAGGCTATGTTAATCTAGGGTGATCCCATGATATTTCCCCTTCCTCTATGTATTGAATTGATGTACTCACTTGTCTTTATCTAGTATAATCCCTGAGACCAAGGTGACAGCGGTCTATTGGACATGGATTAGAACAATATTTTCATGAGTGATTTCCTCTCTTGTGTGTTGATTGAAGATTGAGAGTCTCTCGGTGCTTGTCTTTGACTATCCTTTAGATATGTTGTGGTGATTGCGGGACTCTCTTTGGATGGCCGCGGTGACATTGGGAAATCCTTAGATTGAGAACTACGAACTTTGAGGTGTTCTTTTCTAGCCCTACATATTTCTCGTCCTCTCTTGACCACGAAGGAATGACCTCCGGGCGCGTCTCCATTGCATGTTTTATGGGAAATATCATGTGATTCGATTATGTTAATGTTGTTGGGAGTTGCCACTAGTGAAAGTATGAAGCCTAGGCCTTGTTTCCACCATTGCAATACCATTTGTGCTCACGTTTACCACTTGTTTGCTTGCTGCACTTTTTATTACAGATTTATATTACTTTGCTTTGCCACTCCTATCATCCATATTTTACCATCTCTTCGCCGAACTAGTGCACCTATACAACTCCTAGTTGTATTAGGTGTGTTGGGGACACAAGAGACTTCTTGTATCTTAGTTGCAGGGTCGCTCGAGAGAGACCATCTTCAACCTCTACTTCCCCGAGTTCGATAAACCTTAGGTCATCCACTTGAGAGAAATTGCTGCCGTCCTATGAACCTCTGCGCTTGGAGGCCCAACATAGTCTACAAGAGTAGAAACGTGTGTAGACATCAAGCTATTTCTGGCGCCGTTGCCGGGGAGGTGAGCGCTTGAAGGTATATCTTTAGATCTTGCAATTAAATCTTTTTGTTTCTTGTTTTTATTTCACTAGTTATGCTTATGGACAACCTTGCTATTGGATCGTTGCTTGCGGGAAGACGCCCCACACCTGTGGTGGTTGCTCCTCCCCCTACTGAAATTGTGCCCTATAAAATACCAGCTGGTATTATCGATTATGTCTTGGCTAATCGTTATGCAGGAGACAGACATCCCGGTGAACACTTGCTATATCTGTCACAATTATGTTCATTATTTAAGCTTGCAGGTGTATCAAGGGAGTTTGTCATGAGGAAATTGTTCGCCGTATCACTTATAGATAAGGCTTCAGATTGGTATAAGCTTCTCGATAACTCGCACTTGCTTGATTGGCAAGAGCTTATGTCTCTCTTTTATACTAAGTTTTATCCTCTTCATGAAGTCCATAAGAATAGGAATTATGTTTATAATTTCTATCCTCATGACGGAGAGAGCATAGCTCAAGCTTGGGGGAGACTGAAAACGTTAATGCTAAAAAGTCCTAACCATGGGCTCCCCAAAGATATGATTATTACTAATTTCTATGCGAGGCTCTCTCGACAGGATAAAGATTTGCTCGATGCTTCCTCTATGGGTTCTTTCACAAACGAAAAGACTGATGCTAAATGGGAACTCCTTGAAAGAATTCAACGCAACACTGAAGATTGGGAGATCGACAAAGGTAAAGAGTCAGGTATAATTTATGAGTATGATTGCATTAAGTCCTTTGTTGAAACTACAAGTTTTAATAAGTTTAGTGCTAAGTTTGGACTTGATTCTCAACTCCTTGTTGATTTCCTCAAATCTTTTGCTTCACATCTTAATATGCCTAAGGAGGATTGGATCAAGTACCATAAACCTTTTAAAGAGACTTGCAAAGAAAATGAATTTGTTCATAATGATTGCAACATGCATGATCCAATTCCTAAAAATGAAGTTGTATATAAGCATGTTAATTTTTGTGGAGTGGATAGACCTTGTGAAAGGCCTATGATTGAAGAAGAGAAGTATTGTAAGCAGCATAAGCATGAAAGAACAATCACTTGGGTTAGAAATTTAAATGAAATTGCTAGAGAATTGTGTGACCTTTATCCTTTTACTTGTGAACTTTGCCGTATAGAGGGTCACTTTAATTTTCAATGCATGAACTTTCAAAACATAACTGTTAACCGGTTGTGTGATAACATGATCACCTCTGATCTTTATGATGAGCTTATGTTATTTTTGATGTCTGAAGAGTTATCAGAAAAGACTTCTTGGCTAGATGTTAATGCCACAGGAATAAAAAACACTTTGCAAAATTGCCATCTCTATTGTGTTGTTAATTGCCATGAAAATGATTACATAAGTAAGATTAGAAAGGAGGGGACTTTACCAAAGTATAAAAATGTCTCTTATATTTCTGCTAATAAAAAGGAGAGTTTCTCCCAAGTTTCCCCTATTGTTTCAGGATATGTGGAGAAGCTTCATCTCCAACCACTCCCTCCTAAGGTTAAGAAGAAGAAAAAGAAGAGGAGGAGGAAGAGGAGCAAGAAAGAAGAAGAATGGGTATCAACCTGACCTGAGCATATTCCTCCCATCAACTTTTATCCTAACGGTTGTAAGTTTAAAGAAGAAGGTGAAGTTTATTGCCTTAATTATCATCTTGATGATACGTCCGTAGGTACTATTGAAGATGATTTTGATTATGATATGCATGTTACTTATTGTGATTGGGAAAATGATGATAATGCTACTTATGATCTTGAAAATCTTTTTGGTACCAACTCTGAAAGTGATGATATGGGAAGCTCTAAGCTTGGGGATGATAGGATTGCAAATCCTTCACCCACTAGTGATGTGATAATTGATAATTCTTTTGCTAGTAAGAATAAAGACAACATGTTTACAAATATAGTTGATAGCAATGATAATGCTCTTCTCTACCATGATGATGTTATAACTCCAATCTATAGTGATTATAAAGGTACCTATGACATAAGGAGAAATTATCCTTATGAAACTTGTCATAATCATGGAGAGAATTACTCCCTTGTTGAACACCATCTTCCTAATACACAATTAATCTATAGTGTTCAAGTTGTTTATGATAGTCCTACTCCCACTATTACCGATGAGAAAGATTATGCTTATGTGGAGAGTAAGAGTACCTATTTGCATGTGGATCATGGTAACAATGCTTTATGTGATGCTTATATTGTTGAGTTCATCCATGATGCCACTGGAATTTATAATGAGAGAGGGAGACTTGGTTCTAAATATCTTAATAATAAGAAGTTTCCTCTCTTTATGGTGAATATTTTGAAGTTGCACTTGTTTTGTCTTCCTATGCTTATTGCTTTGTGCTTCAATGAATTATTCTATTGCAATATTCCTATGCATAGGAAGCATGTTAGGCTTAAATGTGTTTGGTATTTGCTTCTTGATGCTCTCTTTTGTTCTTCAACTCTTATTCCTACGAGAGCATCATTAAAGTCTTATGCCTAGCTTAAAGGCATAAAAGAAAGCGCTTTTGGGAGGCAGCCCACATGAATAAATTTTATTTTGCTTTTGTTGTGTCTTGATGTTGTTTACTACAGTAGCATCCTCATTGTATCTTTGCTTTTCAATTTTGTGCCAAGTATAGCCTCTGATTGCTAGAAAGTTCAAAAGTTGTGACGTGCTGTCCAGGAAACAGATTCTGTCCTTGGATAGAAAAATTCGTATAAAATCACCAGATCATATTTTTGGTCTGAATTTTTTCGACAGCGTGCTCTATATTATTGTCTTTCGTGCGTATGTTCTGAGTTTTTTGATTAGAGTTGCAGAAGTACCCCGAAAAAATCATTTACTACCTGCTGTTCTGTTTTTCACAGATTCTGTCCAGTTTTGCCTTTCCTTCATTTTAAAAACCTAGAGCTTGCTTTTTCTTTGCAAAAACCTTTTGGCAATCTTGAGAAACAGTAGATATTCAAGAATATCCTTATTTCCAGCAAGGAACAATTATTTTATTATGGGTACTAACCTCGCTAATCAGATTATGATGAGTTATGTATGAAGGGAGTTTTCAAGTGTGCGAGGGAAGATGATAAAAAGATCCAGGAGTGTCAAACGCTCAAGCTTGGGGATGCCCCCATGCACCCCCAAGAAATATTCAAGGAGACTCAAGCGTCTAAGCTTGGGGATGCCCCCGTGCATCCCCTTCTCCATCAACATTATCAGTTCGTCTTTCGTTCCACTATATTTTTATCACTTCATGTGTTATGTGCTATGCTTGGAGCGTCTTGCTTTTAGTTTTCCTTTTTAGTTTTCCTTAGCTTTTCATAACGAGTCGGAACTCAGCATTCTTTATGTGGGAGAGAAACATGCTCCACTTCTACCTAGAACATAACATAGAATTTGCATGTCTATCTTTGATGTGTGTGTTCTTTGTCTTTTAATAGCTACTATCATGCTTAGCTCTTAACTTTCATGCTTATCTTTCTAAAGAGCTTTTGTTTAGTTGGTTGCTTGAACTCTCTTTATCTATCATGATTATCTTATTAAGAGAGTTTGCTTCCGTTGCATTGGTTGATATGTCTATGATAAAGATGCTACGTGCATAATGGCGCTTAGTAGTTCATGTTTTCTTATGGTTAGTCTCAAATAGCTGGGGGATTTCCAATGTGTTATTGGAGTACCAACATGATTTGTTTGCCTATGATGTGGTATGGTTTAGTAATATCTTCCTTCAAGAATTTATTTTAATTGACTTGGCGTATGCTCAAGCATATTTAAAGACTGTAAAGAAAGTCTGTCAAGCCTTGATGATCTTTTGTTTCTGAGTGCGATATAACTTCCATGCCTGATTCAATGTTGCTTTGTCGCTCTGCATGATTATGACCATCATTGCTCTCTTAGTTGGTCGCTCCCAGTCTTTTGCTAACCTCCACCTGTACTAAGCGGACTGACTGCTTGTGCATCCAAATTCCTTTAAACCAGTTATGCCATATGAGTCCACCATACCTTCCTACATGGTATTTACCTGCCATTCCTAACGGAGACTTGCATCCACCATCTCGAAATTATTCATAAAGAAAAGCATTCTTATTTTGTGCCTCTGTTGTAAGTTCATGAGGAAGTAGTAGTTAATTCATGATCTTTTTAAGTTGGACAAGCTTCACCCCGGGATTGCATGTATAATGTGCAAACCATAATACGAGAAGGAACTGGCATTGAGTGCGCCCGGCTCAAAAAGATAATATAACAAACCAACCCTCCTTCACGCTTTGTTCATGAGAAATCAGAAAACTTTGGCAGTGATAAACAAAGGAGATTAAGAGGATGTGATCGTCCTCATTCGGGAGCCGTTCCTCGAAACTTGTCCATCTCCAGAAGTGATTGAGTTGTCTGCTAGCATTCGTTGACAAAACATGCATGATCTAAAAATAATAATAATTATTACCTCTGTTTTTAAAACCAAGAGCTCTGGTACATGTTTTGTCTTTGTTTCCGACTACGGGTTTTCAACCTTGCCAACAAAAGCCACGGTTCGAGAGACTCCACCTTCTTTTAAAAAGCACCAACTACTGAGAGCATGATTGTCATTCTGAGTGTAATGTGCATTGTCCCAAAGTAGCATTGTCTTTCGCATGATTGTGATATCGTTTATTCTGAAATCATTGTATCTAGTCATCACTTAAACCTTGGAGGTGCCCCTGCATTTATGTTTTGCTTCACTAAAGGGGGCAAGCGAGATATTACTTTATCATATTTGCACACCATGCTCATTGCAAATCTATTTGATGTTTCAGTATCATATTGTAAAACTTTCAGTTCTTTGTGATTTTCTCATGAGGCAACTTAATTACTATAGATTCATTGTCTCAGTAAGCTTTTGTCATGTGACTATGAAAAAGTCCTATATGGTTAATAGCATGTCACCACAGAAATTATTCTTGTTATCATTTACCTACTCGAGGACGAGCAGGAATTAAGCTTGGGGATGTTGATACGTCCAAAACGTATCTATAATTTCTGCTTGCTCCATGCCTCTTTTGGGTGATATTGCTATGATATTCATACACTTCCATACACTTTTGATCATATTTGGACTAACCTATTAACTCAGTGCACCCCAGTGCCTGTTTCTGTTTTCTGCTGTTTTTGTATTTCAGGTTTTCCCATCACGTAAACTGCCAGAAAAATTCCGAAAAAATTATATAAAAAATCAGCGTTCCGAAAGCTTCCATGCGGCCAAAGTAGGGCCGGAGGGGACCCGCAGGGGCTCCAGGCGGCCTGCCCACGCGGCCCCCCTCCTGGCCGCGCCGGGGGGGGCGCCTGGGCACCCCTGACCCCCTCTGATGCCCCCCTTTGGCATATATTTACACCGTGTCGCGGAAACCCTGATTCCGGACCCCTTTTCTCCAGACGCGATTCCGATCTCCGCCGCCATCGCCATCAAGCTTCGGGGGACCAGAATTCCTGTGCCGGCACCCTGCCGAGACGGGGAAGTGCCCCCGGATTCATCTCCATCGACGTTGCTTCCTCCCTCCATGATGCGGGAGTAGTTCCTCCTCGGGGCTGAGGTTCTTACCAGTAGCTATGTGGTCAATTCTCTCTCCCATGATGTGATCTTCGTTGTGATCATAGGCTATGTTAATCTAGGGTGATCCCATGATATTTCCCCTTCCTCTATGTATTGGATTGATGTACTCACTTGTCTTTATCTAGTATAATCCCCGAGACCAAGGTGACAGCGGTCTATTGGACATGGATTAGAACAATATTTTCATGAGTGATTTCCTCTCTTGTGTGTTGATTGAAGATTGAGAGTCTCTTGGTGCTTGTCTTTGACTATCCTTTAGATATGTTGTGGTGATTGTGGGACTCTCTTTGGATGGCCGCGGTGACATTGGGAAATCCTTAGATTGAGAACTACGAACTTTGAGGTGTGCTTTTGTAGCCCTACATAATTCTCGTCCTCTCTTGACCACGAAGGAATGACCTCCGGGCGCGTCTCCATTGCTTGTTTTATGGGAAATATCATGTGATTCAATTATGTTAATGTTGTTGGGAGTTGCCACTAGTGAAAGTATGAAGCCTAGGCCTTGTTTCCACCATTGCAATACCATTTGTGCTCACGTTTACCACTTGTTTGCTTGCTGCACTTTTTATTACAGATTTATATTACTTTGCTTTGCCACTCCTATCATCCATATTTTACCATCTCTTCTCCGAACTAGTGCACCTATACAACTCCTAGTTGTATTAGGTGTGTTGGGGACACAAGAGGCTTCTTGTATCTTAGTTGCAGGGTCGCTTGAGAGAGACCATCTTCAACCTCTACTTCCCTGAGTTCGATAAACCTTAGGTCATCCACTTGAGGGAAATTGCTGTCGTCCTACAAACCTCTGCGCTTGGAGGCCCAACATAGTCTACAAGAGTAGAAACGTGTGTAGACATCAACTAGTCATAACAACGATGACTTTATCTGCACGCCTATTGCTAGACCTGCCACTTCAGCACATTCTTATGAAATTAAACCTGCTTTACTGAACCTAGTTATGAAAGATCAATTCTCCGGTGCTGGAGATGATGCTGCTTTGCACTTAAATAATTTTGTTGAACTCTGTGATATGCAAAAGTACCAAGAAATAGATGGTGATATTGTTAAGCTTAAGCTTTTTCCTTTCTCCTTGAGAGGGGGAGCTAAAATTTGGTTTCAATCCTTGCCTAGAAATAGCATAGATTCTTGGGACAAGTGCAAGGATGCCTTTATTGGGAAGTACTATCCCCCTGCTAAAATTATCCAATTAAGGAGTAACATAATGAATTTTAAACAATTGGATAATGAACACGTTGCCCAAGCTTGGGAACGCATGAAATCTCTTGTCAAGAACTGCCCTACTCATGGTTTGACTAATTGGATGGTTATCCAAACTTTTTATGCAGGCTTGAACTTTACCTCGCGGAACTTGTTGGATTCGGCCGCGGGAGGAACCTTTATGTCAACTACACTTGGTGCTGCCACGATGCTTCTCGATGAGATGATGACCAACTATTCCCAATGGCACACCGAACGCGCTCCAACAGGTAGGAAGGTAAACTCTGTCGAGGAGATTTCCTCCCTAAATGAAAAAGTTGACTTGATCATGTCTCTACTTTCCAAGCAATCTCCTATTGATCCTCATGATGTTCCTTTAAATTCTTTGATTGCTCAAGATCAAGTAGATGTGAACTTTATCTCTAGAAACAATTTCAATAACAATGCTTATAGGAGTAATTTTGGTAGCAACCCTAGACCGTTCCCCTCTAATTCCTATGGGAACAACAATGCTTATCCTAACACCAAGATCTCCACTTCTGAACTAGAGATTATGCTTAAAGAATTTATCACTACCCAAAAAGCCTTCAATAAGAGTGTAGATGAAAAACTAGCCAAACTAGATAATCTCTCTTCGAAGGTAGACAATTTAGCCCATGAGGTAGAGTTGCTTAAAATTAGAACTTCTCCTCTTGAGGAGAGGAAGACCACTCCTATGAATGCTATTCAAGTGCAAATTAATGAAAACATTAGGATGATGGCTAAACTTAAAGAGAGATGGGCTAGAGAAAAGGAGGAAGAAGATAGAATTAAGAGCCTTCCTACCCAGCACACTGTTGCTACTATCCAAGTTGTTGAGGATATCCAAACTCTTAGCACCCAATGCACTCCTAGTCCCATTGGACCTATTAATGGTGATGCTATGACCTCAACCGAAGAAACTCCTATGACCATAGAAGCTACCAAACAAGTGAGCCTAAAGGACACCACTACCACTTTACTTGATAGTAGTGACCTTGATTTTGATAATTGCACCCTTTCTGAAGTTATTAGTTTTCTTTACAAGATGTCTAGAGATCCCCACACTAGCATGCTTAACCTTGCCTTCGCGGAGCATATCACTAATGCTCTCATCAAAGCTAGGGAGGAGAAGCTTAGGGTACAAGCCTCCATACCTAGAAAGCTAGAAGATGGTTGGGATCCTATGATTAAAATTAAGTTGAATAACTTCTCTTGCTATGCTTTATGTGATGTTGGAGCTAGTACCTCCGTTATGCCCAAAAGAATATATGATATGTTTAAATTGAAATCTTTTGATCCTTGTTCTTTTGGTGTTCGTCTCATTGATTCTTCCGTAAAGAAACCTTTGGGGAAGATCGACGATGTTCTTATCATTGTCAATGACAATTATGTTCCCGTTGATTTTACTATTATGGATATTGAATGTGAACCTTCATGTCCAATTATTTTGGGACGTCCTTTTCTTCGCACCGTTGGTGCTATCATTGACATGAAAGAGGGGAATATAAAATTCCAATTCCCTCTCAAGAAAGGAATGGAACACTTCCCTATAAAAAAGATTAAGTTACCTTTTGAGTCCGTTACACGGGCTAGCTATTCTTTTACTCTTGATAAAACTTGATCTTCTCTTTTTGCATCATGCCTAGCTTAAAGGCATAAAAGAAAGCGCTTTTGGGAGGCAGCCCACAACGAATAAAATTTTATTTTGCTTTTCTTGTGTCTTGATGGTTGTTACTACAGTAGCATCATCATTGTATCTTTTCTTTTCAGCTTTGTGCCAAGTTTAGCCTCCGATTGCAAGAAAGTTCAAAAGTTGTGACGTGCAGTCTAGAAAACAGATTCTGTCCTTGGACAGAAAAATTCGTATAAAATCATCAGATCATCTTTTTGGTCTGAATTGTTTTGACAGCGTGCTCTATACAATTGGCTTTCGGGCATCTGTTCTGAGTTTTTTGATTTGAGTTGCAGAAGTGCCCCGAAAAAATTATTTACTACCTGCTGGTCTGTTTTTCACAGATTCTGTCCTGTTTTGCCTTTGCTTTGTTTTGCAAACCTTGAGCTTGCTTTTTCTTTGCAAAAACCTTTTGGCAATCTTGAGAAACAGTAGCTCTTCAAAATTATCTTTATTTCCAGCAAGGAAAAATTATTTTATTATGGGTACTAACCTCGCTAATCAGAATATGATGAGTTATGTATGAAGGGAGTTTTCAAGTGTGCGAGGGAAGATGATAAAAAGATTCAGGAGGGTCAAACGCTCAAGCGTGGGGATGCCCCCGTGCACCCTTAAGAAATATTCAAGAAGACTCAAGCGTCTAAGCTTGGGGATGCCCCCGTGCATCCCCTTCTCCATCAACAATTATCAGTTCGTCTTTCGTTCCACTATATTTTAATCACTTCATGCGTTATGTGCTATGCTTGGAGCGTCTTGCTTTTAGTTTCCTTTTTAGTTTTCTTTAGCTTTGCTTGCTGTTCATAACGAGTTAGAACCCAGCTTTCTTTGTGTGGGAGAGAAACACACTTCACTTCAACCTAGAAAACAACATAGGATTTTCATGCTTATCTTTGCTGTGTGTGTTCTTTGTCTTTTCTTAGCTACTGTCATGTTTAGCTCTTAGTTTTCATGCTTTTCTTTTTAAAGAGCTTTTGTTTAGTTGGTTGCTGAACTCTCTTGAGTTTTCATGTTTATCTTGTTAAGAGAGTTTGTCTGTTGCACTGAGTTGTGTGTCTTAACTTAAAGTAGGTAATTGAGGTTGCTATTTAATTTTAGTAGTAACTTGCAATAGTTTTGAGGTGTCGCCATAAGTAATGTCTGAACTTTTGGTGTCAAGAGCTTTAGCTTATTAGTGATAGATGTCATATTTTGGGCAATCCGTGTTTATTTTCGAAAACCTACAAAATAGTTGAGAACTTTAGCTACTAAATGGATCACTAATCTTTGGAGGGATCGAATATTAGAGTACACTCACGTACCATGGGTCGAGGATGCGCAAGGATAACCAAATCCCCATACACTCCTCCTCGGGGTACTTGTCTCTTTGTGAACCTCCTAATTAGATTGAGAGTTACCGATAATAAGTGCATGAGTTCTTCGGACTAATGTGAGTATTCGAAGGTTGACACTTCCACCTAACCATATTTTTCTAGCCTCTTCGGTACCGTGCATTGCCCTTTCTCACCTCGAGAGTTGGCGCATACTTCGCCGGTGCATCCAAATCCTTGGCACGATACGCTCTGTCATCATAAGCCTCATTATATCCTTCCTCAAAACAGCCACCATACCTACCTATTAAGGCATTTCCATAGCCTTTCCGAGATACATTGCCATGCAACATCCATCTTCTCATGACTTGATCTTCATGTCATACATGCTTTTTGCTTGATCGATGAGCCGCATGCTAGTTGGCCCTTGCCCTAATCATTGCTACATGACGCGCTGGTATCATTGCATATCCTGCTACACTAGCAGAGGCATACATTTGCATACATCATGATAGTTTCATTTTCTTTATGTTGAGTACTTTTGTAAAGTGTGAAAGATCTTCTATACTTCTTGTAATACATAGAGTGTTGCCCCTAAGTGAGGAAAAGATCCCAAAGAGGACAAATCAAAAGATCCCAAAGAGGACAAAATCAAAAGATCCCAAAGAGGACAAATGAGAGATAAATAGAAAGAGCCATTGAGGCCACAAAAAAATAAAAAAAAATAGAAAAAAGAGAAAAAGAAATAAAAAGAGAGAAGGGGGCACACTACTATTTCCTTTTGAGAGATCCACACTCGTACTCCATCTTATACCTTGTACTCCATAGAGATTATCATTTATGCATATAGCTATGTGGGGACCTTTACACTATAGAACTTGGCTTGTATATTCCAATGATGAGCCTCCTCAAAAGAGCTCTAGGTCTTCTTGAGCAAGCAAGTTGGATGCACCCCCACTAGTTCCATTGGAGAGCTTACCTTAGCTCATATGTGCATCCGTTGCATGTCAATCCCTACTCCTCACATCATATCTATCATTTGGCTTTCTCTCGCCGATGATTGTCCTCATTGATGTGAGCCTTTCACACCCTTTTTGTCTTCCCCCTCTATCATCTTTCTCTCTTTGCCATCCTAAGTGTCGACTTTCTTGCTTACGCTCATCCATTGCATGAGTGCTCAAAATATCGAAAGGGAGTGGATCATTTTGACTTGTACCTGGCTGACGGTCTGGGGATGAGTCCAGATAAGATTCCAAAGAAGACCAAGTGTGAAACTTTAGTAGATTAAGTTCTCAACAATACAAAAACTATGTTTTACTCTCTCGTATATCCCTATCCCCTTTCTTGCACGCAAACACCATTTGGAGACATTCGAGTCACGGACAGCGAGAGCTCTTGCACCTTTATGTTCTTATGTTACTTGTTACAATGCTAATATAGACTCTTGTTTGTTATGACTTGCATTGATTACATGCCTTGATTGCTTTACTTAAAAGTTCTTATATGTTTGATAGCATGCCACCACAGAAATTATGCTTGTTATCATTTACCTACTCGAGGACAAGCAGGAATTAAGCTTGGGGATGTTGATACGTCCAAAACGTATCTATAATTTCTGCTTGCTCCATGCCTCTTTTGTGTGATATTGCTATGATATTTATGCACTTCCATACACTTTTGATCATATTTGGACTAACCTATTAACTCAGTGCACCACAGTGCCAGTTCCTGTTTTCTGTTGTTTTTCTATTTCAGGTTTCCCCCATATTAAAAGTGCCCTAAAAATTCCGGGAAAAATACAGGAAAAATCAGCATATCGGGAGCTTCCGGAAAAACCAAGGCAGGGCCAGAGGGGAGCCTGGGGTGGCCCAGGCGGCCACCCGGCGCGGCCCCACCCCTGGCCGCGGCAGGGGGGCGCCTGGGGCCCCACCTCCGCCTCTGGTGACCCCCTTTGGCATATATATTGCACGCGTCCCGAAACCCTCGAGGATGGAACCCTTTTTCACGATCTCATCTCTGTTCCGCCGCCGCCGCGCTTCCAAGATCGGGAGCACCAGGAGAACTCTTCCCGGCACCCTGCCGGAGGGGAGAACCACCACCGGGAGCTTCTCCACCACCATGGACGCTTCCCGGATGAGTTGTGAGTAGTCCCCCTTGGACCATGGGTCCATGACCAGTAGCTATGTGATGTTCTCCTCCCCTCTTTGTTCTTCATCGATTAGACCTCGTGAGCTGCCCTACATGATCGAGGCACATATGTAATCTTTATGCTGTTGCTCTGATGAGTTTGCTGGGATCCGATGGATTATGAGATTATGTTCAGATTGTGTGTGAGTAATATATTTGATTCACCTCTTTTATATTTATGTTCTTGAGTAATTCTTGCATGTTCTCCGTTGCTATTTATTGCTTGGGCCGAGTAGTAGTTAGTAACTCCAAGAGGGAACGTTATGCTTGATTGTGGGTTCATGCCCCTCGATGACTAGTTTGAGTAACAGAAACATGAGTCTAGGGGATGTGCTGTTGCCACAAGGGGGAAAACAACGGTGCTTGTACTTGCGGGTGCAAGGATTGTTTACTTTACGCAAAGTTCTTTTAATGCAGTTGTCTGTTGCTTTGAGTTTACACTTTGGGTGGGACTCGCAACTTAATACCAGCGAGATGTTCTGGATAGATATCTCAAGGTGGATGATTAGTAGTAGATGCAGATGGATTTCGGTCTACTTGCCTTGGCGTACCGCCCATGCTTTTGAGCATCTACCTTTCTTTACAGCATAGTTAGCATTGGTTTGCGCACATAATCCTGTCAATTGCCCAGCTGTAATTTGTTTACCTCGCTTAGCTGTTTTATCGTCTTTTGGGAGAGAGACATCACTAGTGAACATCATGGGACCCCGGTCCATATTACCATCACTGATCACACCCGCTATTTACTTCCTGTTCTTATTTCCTAGTTGCAGTCATACCTATCAATATTATCTCTTGTGTTTGATCCTTTGTAAACGACAAGGCCGGAGGGATTGACAACCTCTCTGTACTCGTTGGGAGCAAAGTTATTTGTATCTGTGTGCAGGTCCTGTCAAGCGAAAGTTTCTGGCGCTATTGACACCTTCTTGTCGACCCTCGGAGTCTCACGGGATTCGATCCTTGGTATCTTTGCCAAGGGAAATTTGCCGCTACGCTACATCTCAAACCTTCCACTTGTGGTAACCAACGAGGGGCGAGAATCCATCAGGAGGATATCGTGGATGGTGATAAGCATGAAGAGAGAGAAGGAGCTCCTCGTGTTACAGTTGAAATTGCAGTAGAGACAGAAGGAACTCCTAGAGTCGGATTTGATGCTGCGGGGACATCCGCTGGCATTGATGGTGTTGGTGGGCCTACTATTTTGTTGCTTGGCGATGAGGTGCCTGAGAAATTTTGGGTCGTCCCTCGCGCCCCCGAGCAATCTGGCTTTCCCAGCCGAGACAACCAAAGTCCCAACTGAGACAGTTTCGATTGTTTCTAAAGAGGAACATCCAAGACTCTCTCAGGACATGAGCAATCAAGCGTCGCTTGACGATGATATTACCGGGCTGGATCACTTGACGCTCAGCGAAGATGTATATGAGCAGCCGCATGAAGTTTATTCTGAAACCGAAGGTAAGCGAACTGCATTATTTTTGTTCTTTTCCGGGGCGAAATGGACCGTGTGTGTTTTATTATCTGATATCGTTCCCACTCTGTATGCAGATGAGGAATTACCTGTTGTTACTCCTTCGAGGATTGATCCAGCTCTTATGAGAAGATACAATGAGTTATATGACGCTGTTACGAGGGCTAGGAGGGATAAGAAGAAGAAGTATGACATTTTTTGTCTTACGCCCCTGGTTATTTAATATGTTATTTTTTCAGGGACACCCATCTTATCACTTTTTGCTGGGCTTTTTTCTTCTTGTCTGAAGGCATCTTGATGACGGGAAAAATGGCGAGCGTGAAACACGCATCCACGTCATTGATACAGAATAAATAAATTTAAGTGCATACATGCATACGATAAAAAAAAGATCAAACATTGCAGGTACATTATTTCCAGAACTCTTACATTTACATAAAAATTCTGTTAATTACATCTCCGAAGAGAAAACCCCTGATTAAGAATTCCAACATTTCTATTACATAGGATTACATCACATGCCTATTACAAAATGATATAAGAAAATTCTTCCTCCTCGCTGTCGTCGACGCCGGCATACTCGGGGGAGCCTTGGACTTTGTTCATGTTATCATATACGATGGCTTTCACTAATATTTTGCTTTTATTTGACTCGTTATTGGCAGCACACGTATGCATGCTTGAATGACTTCATTTAATTTTCCTTGTTGATTAACCTATATCTAGACTTTGATTTATTTTCCTTTACTTTATATGAGAAAATTATCTTAATGGTTAATCAATCTGCTAAATGAGTCTTCAATCATCATGATGCATGCATATGTGACATGAAATCATGCACGTATGTTGTGCATGCAAAATACATTAGTACTAACAATGGTAGTACTTTTTATGTTATGAGTAGATGACTTTTATATTTCCTAAATGTTCGCGAGCCATATGGGGCACGGTGATCTAACTTTCATATTATGCGAAGATAAGCCAGATGCGATCCCTTTTGAGCATATGTATATATGGAGCAGATAAAAAAATATTTAATTTGTTTGATGGCATATGCGAGTGCACTACAATATTTCTAGTGCAATCAGACTCAGATTATGACTCTGGTCATCCTTTAGTTTTTTTTATAGTGTTCGTCCATATGAAGGAACCATACAATTTATTTTAGTTGGATGGATATACACCAATTAACCTAGCATTAGGTAGGTACTACGTGTCCATTTTACTTTGCATGCGTATACACTAGATTCGCCAATATCTAGTTATCTGCCGATGATGCAAACTAGCACTATTTGGGGCCGATGCATTTCATATAGTATATCCATTTAGTCGGTTTTAGAGACATTTGATTAATATAATACCGTTTATGACTCGGCGATGTTTTGTTTATGCACCATGAAGTGGGAATGTCAGTTTTCCATGCACCCAACTTTGAACATGGTTAATTAAGTTTTGCTAAATGACTCAATTTTAGCATATCATGCACGCATGCGATCGTCAAGCATGCGACTAAGTATGGTGTCTTTTGATGAGCACTTATGGTTTTGCAATTTTTTATATGCAATCTATAGTATATAGTTTGTCCATCATTTTTCATGTTGATTTTCCCCGAGTCATGCATTTGCCGTGATTCTGTTGAGAACAAAATCTTCACTCTACATAAGGGAAGAAATACCTTGATTTGTGTCAATATGACCAAACCAGAGGCAATTTTCATGCAATTTATACTTCTTGACATGTATCAACATGACCATGGCAAGAACAAAATATCGAATTTTGAGAAAACCTCTTGACATGTGTCAATATGACCGTGCCAAGAGTAAGATATTAAACTTGTGAGAATATTACTTGACATGTGTCAATATGACCATGCCAAGAGAGAGCTCTCAGATATTGTGAAAATATTACTTGGCATGTGTCAATATGACCATGCCAAGAGCAAAATGTCAATTTCGTCAAGGATGAAGGCTACTTGGCATGTGTCAATATGACCAAGCCAAGAGCAAAAATCATGTCACTTGGAGAAAAGTTCTAGGTTTGTGTCAATGTGACCAAATCAAGAACCATTATATGAAAAAAAAAAGGACCATGCTACTTGAAGAAAAAGCTCTAGATCTGTGTCAATATGACCAGATCAAGAACCATCACATGATTAAAAAAAAGCTACTTGGCTCATGTCAATATGACCAAGCCAAGAGCAAATATTAGGCAACATGGAAAAGAATTCATGATCTGTGCCAATGTGACCAAATCAAGAATCATCATATGGAAGAAGCTACTTGGCTCATGTCAATATGACCAAACCAAGAGCAAAGATTAAGCAAGCATAGGGAAGATCACCAATCAGAGAAGCAAAGGGATAAGGAGAGAACCATGAATCCCACCTTCTTGCTCAACTCCTCCCAGCCTCCCTCTCCCACGTATGTGTGGGTGTGATTTTTTTGTAGCAGTATGTGTGTAGCAGGAGCAGAACAAGAGAGAATGAGCAATCCAACCCCTTTCATGTATGCTGGAGGGGAGTATTTATAGGAGAGGGCAGCACCGGAGGCCTCCAGTGCGCGCACGCACTTTCTCCAATCGTGGGATGTGTTCTGCGATCGTGGGAGTGCATGGTCGTGGGAGCGTCCCTGCATGCTTCTTTTTTCATTTCTTTTCTTTAATTAATTGCTCTTTGACCAAGCTTTGAACCGGCCACTCGCCTAATTAGCCCATGTATTTTTTATCAACGTGTGGGCTTGGACCCTAGCCCATTAGTTTGCTTGTAGTGATTAATTAGAGGATGGATTAGTCAGTCTTACCCATTAGCATGTATGTACGTAGACATTTTATATAAATGAGCCGGGCTTGACTAATTGAAGTCTTTTTTTGTTGTTAATTCATTCTAATTTCTTTGTCTTGCCAAAAAAAAAGACATATGCAAACATCCATTCATGGACAATTACATGATGGTCTGGTGTTTTCTTTTAATTTCCTTAAATATATATATATCGGGTTGATATTTCACATGATTGATGGAATAGGCCTCGCATTTACCCTACGGTCGATATCTCGGAAACATTATGATTTTATGTAGGTATTTGACACCCGCCGTAGGTGGCGGCGTGCATGGATGAAGGTGTGTATGATTTTCGTCGAGACAAATTTTCCATGGAGATTTTTATTCACTTTGCAAATATCTCAAATATCATCCCTTTTTTATTAACTTATTTTGTGTACATGTTATTTTAAGCGATGAAAATTCACCATAGTATTTCCGCTTAATGGTGTATTTTATCATTTTCATTATTTAAAATAATTTATTTGTTTTAATCGCAATATATGTCCTTCGGTCAAAATCAGTGTCAACAAATGCCCCTCGAGATCTGAATGCGAGTATTTTTTTTAATAATATTCGGATTCATAGCTCGAAAATATACATCAGCTTGACATTAGCCTACCACGCACACGGTGTACACCCCTTTGAAAGTTTGTTAGGATTGCTTAATTGGATAAGGATTCAATCCTAAGAAGTTGTTATCAGCGGCCGGCCTCGTCGCCATATAAGTACGATTTAGCAGGAGTCTACATCCTTTTCTTTCTCTCTTCCTCACGTCATCTACCAGCAGGATTGTCTTCTCCTGCGTACAACTCGGTCACCTCTAGCCCAACTCAGATCTTCTGGCCATCAGGTATGCATCACTACTTCCTTTGTTTTCTTATGATTCCACTTAATCTAATGATCCTTTTAATCTCTTTTTTTTAGGAGGAGATAAGTTTTGATTAGATCCGCTGACTTCAGTAGAGGCAGATGTATTTTTGTTTGGGCTGAAGGTCAGTGACGTCGTGATTATCCTACCCCCTAGAAATATCTCTCCGCACCACTATTTACAACATTTGCCCTGCTGTCATCATACTTTATATCTATAGGGGTCCTCGTTTCATGGTTGACGTGCCGACAAGCTTCTATACGAACTTGGTCCGTCGCATGGATAAATATACCCGTACAACAATTTCAGTAGCCTGAAGTCGGATTTTTTTTACCTTAAGATGTTATCATATATTTGTATATTCTCGTTTCATGGTTGACGTGCCGGCAAGCTTCTATACGAACTTGGTCCGTCGTACATCCATGAGGCCAAATATACATGTACGACATTTTCACTAGTCTAAAATCAGAACAATCCTTTTTTACTTTAAGATATTATCATATATTTGACATGAAACTCTTTCATAGTTGGCGTGCGGAGCTATGATATTGCTCTGTCCATCATACAACTATATATAGGGATAAGTATTATATAAAACTGGCCTTACTATAGTTGTCTCTCATTTGGCGATCCGGCAAGGCTTCATGACTTGGTCCGTCGCACAGATGTGGAGACTACGTGATAATAAACGTGCCGCTATATAACAAAGTTGATTTTTTTTTTGCCATCGGTGTTCCGGCAAGTTACTGTATGAACTTGGACCGTCGCACAATTAACCTACATGAGCATGCGTTTTTTTTTACTTGTGCTCTCTTTTTTGTAGGCAGAATTGAATTGTTGATCGAGTAACAGAGAACGGCTGGCTACCCCAAAAATTCAGGTAATACAATGAAAGCCCGTTTTAATGTTTAACTTTCAAACTCATTTTATTTCAATTCATGTCAGTGATTTTCTTTTCATATATGTGTATGTAGATGGCGCATGGTCAACCTTCGGTTTCCTCTTATCAGTTGACCCTATCTGAATTAGCTAAACAACAGTTGTGCGAGCCAGCAACTCATGAATTAGCTAACCCAGTACTTGTCCATTCAACACTACCACGGGGAACTTTGGATTCTTCCCTCCGTGGGTGGCACTCTGAGCATTCGTTTCACGCCTTATGTTACCATCCAATAGCACCTATTCCTAGAGCTGATCTAGACTTCACCTTAGGGACCAGGATAGTATCACAAAAATTAGGCTGGGAGTATCATGAAATCCAGTATGTCAAACGTCCAAAGGGTTATACTCAATGGGGTGTTGAGGTCTTAAACAATCATTATTTCAGTTTGCAAGGGGGCGAAGATAATACGGACTATATTCGTGGTGCCATTTATTGTTCCCTTTGCGATTATTCTGTCAGCCCTTCTTTGCTCCGCTCTTTACTAGAGAGGTGGAGTCCTCAAACCAATACTTTCATGCTCTCGTGTGGCGAACGCACCATCACTTTACTTGATATGTTGCTTATGGCCGGGCTGCCCATAGTTGGAGAACCCTATGAAGAATACATCCCGTCACTCACCAAGCTCAATCCTTCATTACTCCTGTACCCAAGCTTTTTATTTGATCTTTTGGATGTGTGGGCGGGTCTTTCCGCCGAAAGCACGCATAAAGAAAAATTAGTTACCTTCCAGGCTTGGTGTGATTATTTTCACAACAAGCGGACTGATTTTTCTCCATCCATGAATCTTCGTAAAAGTCGTATGTATGTCGCAGCTTTTGTCGCGCTTTGGCTTTGCTGCTTTGTGGTCGTTGGTGAAGGGCCGTTTATTCGCCCTGGCGTCCTTGTCATGGCGTCTTGGATTGCTTTAGGGCGGAAGATATCGTTGGCGCCCCCTGCGCTTTCCTCCCTATATCTTGCTCTTCGTCGTATCAGCACAAATCCTGTTGGGCCTTCCTTCGAAAGGACACCCCTAGCTATCCACTATATTATTGGATGGATGCATCTTTATCTAAGGAAAATTTTTGGGGCCAAAGGCAAAGGGGACAAACTTCCTTCTCCGAAGAAACTTCCTATGCAACTGGCTATGCTAAGCACCATGTTCCGACCACCCAAAGTCTTTTCCCCAGAGACGGCGCATGAGTTTTTGGAAAACCATAGTAATATCACATGGTGCCCTTATTCTTCACGCAACCTGACAGGGGTCGATCAACTGCGAAAGTCTTTTGCAATTTATGTTCGTCGTGGAATGCTTCCTTGGAGGTTCTCAACTGAGTCCATCGACCTATGTGCAGCTGAACCCTATCACCCAGATCGTGTAGCTCGTCAGTTCAAGCTAGATCAGCAGGTTCCATACAACCCATTGAAATCACTATTAACTGAAACTGATGTTGGTGTTGCGTATGCGTACTGGTCACATTTAATGTGCCCTGTCCAAGAGGATATCCAGCATGCCCTTGGCACCAATTACGTAGGTAATGCTTCTCTGGCTTGGACCAACTGGTGGAGGAAATTTTCACATCCACACTCTATGATCTTGAATAGCCTCAAGTCTGGCAGTATGTGTGGCAAAATCCCATATGATGAAAGAAAAAGCATATGTGCGAAAAGGGGGGAAAAGTTTTACCCCACACGTACTCTTTCAGAGGATGATCTTGTTGTCATAAAGGAGGTATTAGTAAGCCATCAAAAGGCATATATTGAAAAAATCGAGGCATAGGAGAAGGCTTTTGCAGATCATTGGAATCCAATTTTATGTGCTTTTCTTTCGGATGATGAACCCTCTATGGAACCCCGACGTGTGAGTTAAATAATTATTAGTTGATTTAATTCATTTATAATATCAACTTCCTGTTTTCTGCATTTTGTTAACCTGTATCTCTTTCTACAGAAACGAAAGAAAATGGATATAGTTGAATGTTCTTCTCCCGGTCCTTCAGTTCACAAGATCAGGGAAGATGATGCCCTCACTTCTACGGGTGAAGATGTGAGGCCTTTCACTAAAAGGAAGGTGGACACTCCGAACGGAGCAGATGATTCTAGTCCTATTAGATTGGATGGGCCCATCCACATATCTGACCTTGATAGTGTGGATCTTGATGGCGTACTTAGTGGAGAGGTTGATCATGGTCTAGATGATCTGGATAATTTAATTGTGGATGATTATGGTGTATCAGGCTCAAATCTTGATTCCCCCCTCTCTCACAGAGTTTGGGCCCAAACTTGTCTCCAAGTGCTGATGCTTTAAGCACTTTGTCTGCTTCTGAACAGGGTAGATTTATACATCTCCTATTTTCTTTTTATTTTTTTATTCATCATTTTCAAGATTATTTACTTTACTTGTTTCTCCATTGCAAGGTGGTACAGAAGGGGCTTCTAATCTTGTATGTGGCGAGGGAACAATGACACAAATTTCAGCGCCACCCGTGGATATTTTTGCTATTACCAAGCCAATTCTGGATGGTATCGATTTTCTGTTAAAGAATGCTTTTGAAGCTTCAGATACCCCTACATTAACAGGTTCTCAGCGTCATGAGATTTTCCAGGCAGTTCGGTCGATGCTGCCGGCTGGTGATATTGTTCCTCAAATTGCGCCTGTCCGCGCGGCTTGGGAAAATTTTGTTTCAATCTCAGATACAGTACGGGAAGCCCGCAGAACAATTGAGGGTCAGTCAAAGCAAAAGTCTGAATTTGTTACTGTAGCAGAGAGCAAGGCTGAATCCATTGAAGCATCTCTGTAAATTTCAGCAGAAGAAATGTCATCCATGCTGAAGAAACAAGCTGAGAAGAAGGAACGTGTGGAGGCCCTCTCCGCTCAACTACAAGAAGCTACTGCCGAATTGCGCACAACTGAAGAAAGGGTCAAGCAACTGGAGTCGGACCGCTCTGCCAAGCAAGCTGAATCTAAGAAGCTGCACGGAGATTTGCTCGAAGCTAATGCGAAAGCTTCTGAGGAATTGGAGGCTCTCAAAGGGAAGACATCGACGCTGGAGAACGAAGTCAAGTCTATTATTAGCAGTCTGAAGGACTGGCGCTCCATGTCCAACTGAGTTTTTTTTTAATAAATTAGATATGTTGTCTATTTACGTTTTCTACTCAGACTTGCATAGGGCGACCAATCGACACACCTATTTTCTTGTGTTTTCCCACAAACCCGCAGCACCCTTTGCGTATACTTGCATGCGATTTATTCATGTGTACTGATGGATTATTTGTATAGCCCAGCTTTCTGTGTGGTATGGGTACTCCGTGCTGATTGCATGAGTTCGCTTGGGTAATCCTTTTATTTATTCACGTTTTTTTTTGGCTTGTAGCCTTATTACTTTATTTCATTGTTCATCCCCACTTTTTTTTTACAAATATATTTATATTTGTATATACACTGCCCTTTTGTACAACAGTTTAAGCTCATGAGAATTTTGGAGCCATTTTTTTTACGCCACAGTTTAGACTCATAAGATATTGGAGTATCATTTTATGCGCCTTAGTTTATACTCGTGAGGACGTGGAGTTGTTTGATGATTTTTTTTTTTTGCATCACAGTTTATACTCGTAAGGCATTGGAGGAATTTTTTTTTTTTGTGCCCCAGTTTATCCTCGTAAGTTATGGAGTATATATATATATATTTTACTCAAGCGTAGTAACGCTTAAGAAATTTCCCATTTACTGGTGGTGGACAATATTCACCATCAGGCGAAATTATCCTGTATGCACCGCTAGAGTAGACTTCCTTTATAATGTAGGGACCCTCCCATTTTGGCTCAAACTTTCCTCCCATCTGTCGTGTAACATTCATTGGACGGATGACGGCGAGCACTAAGTCTCCTTGCTTAAATGATCTTCGTTTAACACGCTTGTCTAAAGCACGGGACATCCTAGCTTGATATGCCTCCAAATTTTGTAATGCCCGAAGGCGTTTCCCTTCAAGCATTTCGAGTTCGCCGAGGCGTAATTTTATGGCCTCTTCTTCAGAAATTTTCTCCTGAACGGCGACTCTGAGCGAGGTAATTTGTAGCTCTAATGGCAGAACTGCCTCTCCTCCAAATACGAGGGAGTACGGTGTCATTCCAGTCGGTGTGCGTGTTGTGGTTCTATAAGCCCACAAGGCCTCAAGCAGTTTCTCATGCCACTCACGCTTATTTCTTGACACGACCTTCTTTAACAATTTGCATAGGGTTTTGTTAAAAGCTTCTGCCTGTCCATTAGCTGCCGGATTATAAGCAGTAGAATAGTGATGATTTATCTTAAATTTTGAACATAACTTATCGATATGTTTATTTTTGAACGGAGTACCATTATCGGACACGATACGAGAGGGGACTCCGAATCGATATATGAGTTGTGTTCTTATAAAATGCTCCACATTTTCTCCTTTATCCTCCTTTAATGGTACAAGCTCGGCCCATTTGGAGAAATAATCAGTGGCGGCTAGGATAAATTTGTGACCCTTGGATGATGGTGGATTGATGGGTCCTACTATATCCGTTCCCCACATTTCAAACGGCCATGACATATTTGTGGGATGCAACGACTCGTGCGGTTGATGTATGAAATCGCCATGTACCTGGCACTCATGACACCTTTTTGCAAACTTCATGGAGTCGTCGAACATGGTAGGCCAGTAATAACCTAGATGTCTAAGCTGATAATATAACTTAGGGCCAGATTGATGTGCCCCACACACCCCTGCGTGCACTTCCTTTAAGGCTTCGAAAATCTCATTTCCCGCTAGACAGCGGAGGAGAATGCCGTCGAAGGAGCGTCTATATAGAGTGTCATTTATACATGTGTAGTGAACTGACCTTTTTCGAACTCTAGACCTTTCTGCGGAGTCTAGTGGTAAATATCCATGGAGTAAGTATTCAAGGAAAGGGCTTCGCCAGTCTCCAACTTCAATCTCATAGATATCTGCAGTCATCGAAACCGACATCGTCGTCTCCTCCTCCTCGGCGAGTATAGGTAGGATCCTACATTCTTCAACACGAACGTCCATCATTTGATGTGAAGTTAATGACATACTAGCGGCTAAACCTGCTAAGGCATCGGCTTTTTCATTTTGACTTCTTATCACATGCTGAATATTTAGATCAGCAAACATGGATATGAGCATCTTGGCTCGTTCGAAGTAAGGCATTAATTCTTCTTTCTTCACCATGTAAATTCCCAGTAGTTGGTTGATCACTAACTGAGAATCACCATAAACAGTGAGTGAATCTAACCCCATATTCAGAGCTAATTCAAGACCAACTATCAACGCCTCATATTCGGCCGAATTATTTGAAATTGCCGAAGTTAGGGTAAATGAGTACGGGATTATTCCTTCACTTGGTGTAACAAAAACAACTCCCGCACCTGCCCCTGATCGTCGACATACGCCATCAAAATACATTTGCCATGATGAACTAGCAACTGATGTAGCGAACACTTCTTCATCCGGCAAGTCATCATCTATTGGGAAATCATCGGGTACTGGATGCGTATTGCCCCTTCATGGCACAAATTAGCTAGCGCTTGCCCCTTCATGGCTTTCTGCGGCACAAATTTATATCAAACTATGATAAGAACATCGCCCACTTGGCTAGTCTACCTGAAAGCACCATCTTATTTAAGATGTAACTGAGAGGGTCTGCTCTCGACACGAGGTGTACATTATGCTCTAACATGTAATGGCGTAATCTTTGTGCTGCAAACACCAATGCCAGACATATTTTTTCCATGTCGGGATAATTGCACTCAGCCCCCACAAGCGTGCGACTAAGGTAATATAGGGACATTTCTTTTCCAAACTCATTATTCTGTGCTAAAAGAGCACCCAACGACATAGGCATGGCTACCGTATAAAGGATCAGGGGACGTTCCTTAACTGGTGCACCCAGGATAGGTGGGTGTATAAGGTATTTCTTAATGCCCAAGAATGCATTTTGGCATGCTTGGTCCCACTCGAATGAGACACCCTTCTTCATGAGACGTGAGAATGGTTTACATCCTCCTGATAAGTTTGAGATAAATCTCCTAATATATGCTAGGTGACCTTGGAAACTCTTTAGTTCATGTAGGTTTGTGGGTGGTGGCATTTTGACGATCGCTTTTACTTTATTTGGGTCAATTTGGATGCCATTCTTTGTGACCACAAAACCAAGAAATTTCCCGGAAGAAACTCCGAACGCACATTTCATGGGATTCATTTTCAAGTTATGTTCCCTCAGACGCTCGAAAACCATTGCAAGATGTTTCATATGGTCTTCTTCACGTTTTATGCCCCAGTTTATACTCATGAGGTGTGGAGTATATCTTTTTTTACAGTGCCTCAGTTTAGACTCGTGAGGGTATGGAGTGTATTTTTTGCGGCACAATTTTCTTTAAACTTAGTGCACATAATGTATCAACATTTGTATTGCGAGCATCAATGCAAAATATATGCCATTTCTATTCAGATTCACTTGTCATCTATGAGAACAAAATTATGATGGTAAAAGAACATTTGCTTCCCTGCATCATCAAATTAAAAATGCACCCAGTGAAATAGGCATAACCATAATATAAAGAAACAATGGTTGTGTACATATTTTCTTTGATAAAGACTCAACAACCTTTTCTTACATACTTCACTTAGAAACAAACATTTGAAAGTGCTCTAAGAAAACCGGTTACATATTTTACTCAAGAACAAAGATTTCAACGAGTTCTAAGATAACCGGTTATGTTGGAATGTCGCCTATAAACCTCGAAGCTCGCATAGGCATCTAGGCATGCATACTTGATCTGGTCATGGTCCAGGTTGGACTTCTCCCACTGACTGACAGTGATACTTTTGTCTTTGTTAAGACTTATCCTTGCAACTTCCTTTGCTAGCTTTTCCAATGAAGCCAAGTTGCCTTCTTTTTGATTACAAACTTTGATACCTAGTCCCTGCACATCAACAGGTTTTCGGATACCCAAGTTATAGAACTTGAGTTTTTTGATGTCATTACCAATGGCGGCTCCCACAAAATCAATTGTGTCATTGTCAAGGAAACTACGGAGAAGTGGAGGGATGAAACTCCGAGCATGAGCTTGGTATAGCTGGTAAATTAGGCAATGCTTACCCACACAAAGCTGCAAGATAGCCGCACGTTGTGGCTCCTGATTTGCGAGTGCAACTTGTTGCTCAATTGAAAGCTTCTTGCGCTCTTTGCTGTTGACATATCTAGTGTATTCACAGTCAAGGCCGACAACACGCCACTTGGCATGATTAAGATACTTTTTCCAGATGAACCGGATGAAGGCAACAACTGTTGAAGGGTTGCTAGTCACCGTAGTATGAATTCTTATACCGCCCTTGCTGATATGAAAAAGGCGGTCTGGATAATTGTTATTCACACTCTTGGGGAATTGAACACGAACTTTGGCAACCTTAATATTGTGAAGGTTGACATGGCAAACATTTCTTTGCCAATGTTCATGGCACACCGACTCAAACGAAGTTTGAGAGGAATCACATGCAGTGGGTGGTGACGGCACGGGATATGACAAAGCTGATGTTGGCTTCACATGACATGTTTCATGGCCATGGGAATTGGGGTACACACCCTTGCATTCAAGAAGAAAGTTGAGAACCGTCTTTGAGCATTCTCCACTGGATTTATCAACCAGTGAAAGAATAGGCTCTGTAGCATCAACTTGAACTTTGTTTCGAACATCTGATGCCCTTCCATGCAGAAATGTTGGCAATGTAATCATGGCATTGCACCCATTCGTAGGATTCTCGTGGTGGAGTCTGTCCATTGTCTTCCCTTTTCCCTTTTTGTGTACCAACATATTTCCTTCAAACTTGAGTGTAGAGCAGACTTCTATACCTTGGTCATGTTCAGTTGGAAATGCAGTCATAGTACCCAAATGTTGATTTGATGAAGTCGCACATGGACCAACTGGCACATCAAGCCAAATGTACCCAATGCGGAGTCTCACTGATTGCGGCACTTGACCTTCCATGCCTTCGAACAAAGAAAACTCAATATTAGTTTTCTTTTAGTACTTTTTGCGTACATAATGTTTATATACGCCATGTACTTTAGAAATGCACATGTTGCAATCCTATGTTGGAATTCAAAGATGAGGGGAGAAATATGTCCCACCGGGCGTGCCAGAATCTGATGACGGGAAAAATGGCGAGCGTGAAACACGCATCCACGTCATTGATACAGAATAAATAAATTTAAGTGCATACATGCATACGATAAAAAAAAGATCAAACATTGCAGGTACATTATTTCCAGAACTCTTACATTTACATAAAAATTCTGTTAATTACATCTCCGAAGAGAAAACCCCTGATTAAGAATTCCAACATTTCTATTACATAGGATTACATCACATGCCTATTACAAAATGATACAAGAAAATTCTTCCTCCTCGCTGTCGTCGACGCCGGCATACTCGGGGGAGCCTTGGACTTTGTTCATGTTATCATATACGATGGCTTTCACTAATATTTTGCTTTTATTTGACTCGTTATTGGCAGCACACGTATGCATGCTTGAATGACTTCATTTAATTTTCCTTGTTGATTAACCTATATCTAGACTTTGATTTATTTTCCTTTACTTTATATGAGAAAATTATCTTAATGGTTAATCAATCTGCTAAATGAGTCTTCAATCATCATGATGCATGCATATGTGACATGAAATCATGCACGTATGTTGTGCATGCAAAATACATTAGTACTAACAATGGTAGTACTTTTTATGTTATGAGTAGATGACTTTTATATTTCCTAAATGTTCGCGAGCCATATGGGGCACGGTGATCTAACTTTCATATTATGCGAAGATAAGCCAGATGCGATCCCTTTTGAGCATATGTATGTATGGAGCAGATAAAAAAATATTTAATTTGTTTGATGGCATATGCGAGTGCACTACAATATTTCTAGTGCAATCAGACTCAGATTATGACTCTGGTCATCCTTTAGTTTTTTTTATAGTGTTCGTCCATATGAAGGAACCATACAATTTATTTTAGTTGGATGTATATACACCAATTAACCTAGCATTAGGTAGGTACTACGTGTCCATTTTACTTTGCATGCGTATACACTAGATTCGCCAATATCTAGTTATCTGCCGATGATGCAAACTAGCACTATTTGGGGCCGATGCATTTCATATAGTATATCCATTTAGTCGGTTTTAGAGACATTTGATTAATATAATACCGTTTATGACTCGGCGATGTTTTGTTTATGCACCATGAAGTGGGAATGTCAGTTTTCCATGCACCCAACTTTGAACATGGTTAATTAAGTTTTGCTAAATGACTCAATTTTAGCATATCATGCACGCATGCGATCATCAAGCATGCGACTAAGTATGGTGTCTTTTGATGAGCACTTATGGTTTTGCAATTTTTTATATGCAATCTATAGTATATAGTTTGTCCATCATTTTTCATGTTGATTTTCCCCGAGTCATGCATTTGCCGTGATTCTGTTGAGAACAAAATCTTCACTCTACATAAGGGAAGAAATACCTTGATTTGTGTCAATATGACCAAACCAGAGGCAATTTTCATGCAATTTATACTTCTTGACATGTATCAACATGACCATGGCAAGAACAAAATATCGAATTTTGAGAAAACCTCTTGACATGTGTCAATATGACCGTGCCAAGAGTAAGATATTAAACTTGTGAGAATATTACTTGACATGTGTCAATATGACCATGCCAAGAGAGAGCTCTCAGATATTGTGAAAATATTACTTGGCATGTGTCAATATGACCATGCCAAGAGCAAAATGTCAATTTCGTCAAGGATGAAGGCTACTTGGCATGTGTCAATATGACCAAGCCAAGAGCAAAAATCATGTCACTTGGAGAAAAGTTCTAGGTTTGTGTCAATGTGACCAAATCAAGAACCATTATATGAAAAAAAAAGGACCATGCTACTTGAAGAAAAAGCTCTAGATCTGTGTCAATATGACCAGATCAAGAACCATCACATGATTAAAAAAAAGCTACTTGGCTCATGTCAATATGACCAAGCCAAGAGCAAATATTAGGCAACATGGAAAAGAATTCATGATCTGTGCCAATGTGACCAAATCAAGAATCATCATATGGAAGAAGCTACTTGGCTCATGTCAATATGACCAAACCAAGAGCAAAGATTAAGCAAGCATAGGGAAGATCACCAATCAGAGAAGCAAAGGGATAAGGAGAGAACCATGAATCCCACCTTCTTGCTCAACTCCTCCCAGCCTCCCTCTCCCACGTATGTGTGGGTGTGATTTTTTTGTAGCAGTATGTGTGTAGCAGGAGCAGAACAAGAGAGAATGAGCAATCCAACCCCTTTCATGTATGCTGGAGGGGAGTATTTATAGGAGAGGGCAGCACCGGAGGCCTCCAGTGCGCGCACGCACTTTCTCCAATCGTGGGATGTGTTCTGCGATCGTGGGAGTGCATGGTCGTGGGAGCGTCCCTGCATGCTTCTTTTTTCATTTCTTTTCTTTAATTAATTGCTCTTTGACCAAGCTTTGAACCGGCCACTCGCCTAATTAGCCCATGTATTTTTTATCAACGTGTGGGCTTGGACCCTAGCCCATTAGTTTGCTTGTAGTGATTAATTAGAGGATGGATTAGTCAGTCTTACCCATTAGCATGTATGTACGTAGACATTTTATATAAATGAGCCGGGCTTGACTAATTGAAGTCTTTTTTTTTTGTTAATTCATTCTAATTTCTTTGTCTTGCCAAAAAAAAAAGACATATGCAAACATCCGTTCATGGACAATTACATGATGGTCTGGTGTTTTCTTTTAATTTCCTTAAATATATATATATCGGGTTGATATTTCACATGATTGATGGAATAGGCCTCGCATTTACCCTACGGTCGATATCTCGGAAACATTATGGTTTTATGTAGGTATTTGACACCCGCCGTAGGTGGCGGCGTGCATGGATGAAGGTGTGTATGATTTTCGTCGAGACAAATTTTCCATGGAGATTTTTATTCACTTTGCAAATATCTCAAATATCATCCCTTTTTTATTAACTTATTTTGTGTACATGTTATTTTAAGCGATAAAAATTCACCATAGTATTTCCGCTTAATGGTGTATTTTATCATTTTCATTATTTAAAATAATTTATTTGTTTTAATCGCAATATATGTCCTTCGGTCAAAATCAGTGTCAACACATCTAGTTGCATTCAAGGGTGAGTTTGGTGATATTACTATCGGTCATGTTGGCGAGTCTTTTTGGTCGTATGGAACGCTGAGCACGCGCCTCGCAAATATTGGCGTCTCTATGTTAGCTGAGAGGTTCAAAGGATCTCAAACGATGATTGTCCCGTACAACCTATGTGTAAGCATTTTCATTAATTTATATTTATCCCTCATCCAATTTTTATTTGTGCTATAAGCATTTTCATTAACTCTCTAGTTTTGTCTTTTTGGCAGAATTCCATTTGGAACGGCGGTGCACAAATAGGGCTTTGAAAAAGATGTTTTCTTCAAGCACAGAGGAACGTGTGGACAAGAAAAACTTGGTAACGCATTTTGACCATTTTCGTCATCTTGAAAATAAGTTTATTGTTTTTCTATTTTCTCATCTGGTTTGTTTTATTCTTTTTTTATTTCAGATTATGTTTGCAACATTTGATCCTCCTCCCGCAAAAATGAAGGACGCGATAGGCCATTACTGCTTGGTCACTTTGAACCTGCGAGAGAAGCGTTTTGAGTTTCTCGACTCATTGAACGACGCCGACAGCGCTCCTACAAATCTTGTCTTCAGGAAAATGGTCAGGAATATCAAAAAAGTTTGGAAAGATGGCAGCGCAAGCTGTGATGAGCCGTTGAACCCTCCCACCCTTGACGGCTTTGTGCTGACTCATGTTAATGTCCCGCAACAGGGAAACGGGTTTGTACTTGTTCTCCTTTTCTTTTTCCTCCTTCAGTTTTTTTGTGTAAGTGAGCTGCATTGTTTTTACTAAATTAGAAGCACCTTTTTCCTTGAGCGAACTGCATTACTAATGTGTTATTAGTTGTTCTCCCTCGGTTTTTTGTGTGTATGGAGCTGCATTGTTTTACTAACATCAGTAGCACTACATCATTGAGTGAACTGCATAAGTAATGTGTCTATGTTGGTTTTCTTGCAGGCATGATTGTGGATTTTACATGTTCCAATTCATGCAGACCTGGGATGGTGAAACGATTGCCAAGTTTGGGAAGGAGCACATTGGCTACATCAGGAAGGCGATGCTCTATAGTTGGCTGACCTCGTCGCATTGCTGTCTGAACCTGACATCACTTTTAATTTTTAAAGAAGGTTATTACATTTTTTTTCAGTCACACACCCTTTTATTAAGTGAACTTCATTGATACAGAAATGGAGGTCCACTACTTTTGTTGAGTTTTTAGTAGAACCCCATTCGCATGTTAAAATGACTTTCGTTAGTGAACTTGATGATTCTTTTCATTTTGCTCATTATCCATTTTTTGTGCAGGCTTTGACAAAGCCGCACACCAAGGTGGTATTTCCTTGTTTGAAACTCAGGTTCACACTCCAACGATTCAGAAATTTGTCCTTGATGAACCTCCCGTTAAGCTTGTAAAAGAACCGGTGTGTAAGAGGTTGAGGAGTGGCGCCGGCACTTCGAATGAAAAAACTCTTGAGAAATCTCCTGTCAAGGTCAAGCATGGGAAGAAAGCAGTCAGCCCTCCGAATGCTGAAGATAGTGATGATGATTTTGAGAGGCCACCACCAGTGCCTAGGAGGACCAGGAGCGCAGCTGTGGAATGCCCGACCGACAGCGAGGCACTAGTTCTATCAAATAAGAGGCCTATGCAGAAGCCATCAAAGTTTAGATCTCTTGTACAGAAGTTGAAGCCTGCGAGATTCAGCTATCTTGCGGAGATGAGGAAAGTCTTGCAACTCATCACGAGCACACCATTCAGGCAGAAATACAGAGAGTCAGTTCTTTTTTCGTTATTTTTTCGTTTTTTGATTCTTAATGTGTGTAATGTTTTTTTGTGTTTTTCCTTTTGTGTTCCTAACCCCCCCACCCTCGCAGTTTGTTTTGTGCAGGTGCGCACTTTTCATGCACATGAATCCTGTCAAAGTCTACACTGTGAATGTGGACTACATGTTCTTAACTTTCACCAGAGGTGGTTTCATGGACTCGGATTTGATGGATCATATCATCAGGTACTGGAAGAATGACGAGCATATGAATGTGGTTTATCGATCTGGGGAACGCGTTCTCCTGTCCCCTTTGTTTATCACGGTATTTCTCTTTTTCCCTTTTTTTTCTTTTTTCTGCTGGAGTGAATCGCAGTTAACAGTGTATAATAATTTGTTTTAGCAATGTCTGAACTGCATACATTTATTTTTGTGTTTAACCCATGTATCTTAAATGAAACAAATTAGGGGGAGAAGTGTGAACTGCATACTGTTTAGAGAAGCGTGATCCGTTTTTTCATTAAGCGTCAGAGTGAACTCTGATGGGGAACTGCATTAACGTTCTTTTGTGAATTACCCACACGCAGTATGTGCTTCAAATGAATGATCACGCGGATAGATATGAAGATGGAAACGTTGTGTTGCCTTTTGTCCACGGCAAGTTTAACGTTGACGATGCAGCAAAGCAGTTCAAAGTTTTTGTTCGTGATGACGAGAACCTTCTTGATTGCAAATTAGTAAGTTATCAGATTTGCTTTGTTCAGCCTTATGTACTTATTTTCTCTCCCAATTTTTTCCAGTAATCTTTTTTCACTCATCAAACCCATAACAAATTTGATGAAACAAAATCAGATTCTGTTACCACGGATGAAAGACCAGCATTATTCTCTATACACGATAAATAGGCACCGCAAGACCCTTGATATTCATGACACTAGGAGGTACAACGGACCAATTGATCAAACGACGAGGTGGCATAAGTCTGAATACCACAGCGACCGCACTGAAATGGTAAATTTTTTCCTTTTTCACATTCTTCTTGTTTTCATGCGTGCGCGTGTCGAACAATATTGTTGTGATGTGTATTTTTTTATTTTCACCAGATGATCAGGATGACTGCATTGTTGAAGAAGGTTTACGGAGAAAAGGGGTACAAGAGAAAGTAGTGGGTAGACTGGGTCGATGTTTCAAAGAAATCTAGCTTTTTGGGCTCCCCTGAGCAGGGCCTCAACGAGTGCGGCTTCTTTGTTCTGAAGATGGCTCAGTTTTTCGACGGCAAAAGCTTTGTTGTGAAATTCGCAAAGCGTAATGTAAATATCTTTTTTTAACCCAATAATAATCCCTCATTCTTTGTTTTTTTTGTCAGTTCTTTTTTGTAGATGATCTTGTATATTTGTTTATTTTTTTTGCTTCATCGCAGGAAGCTGCTGTTGAGGAATGGAAGGCTGAGTTCTTGTTCCAGATCCTGTTCCACCCTGAAAACATGGTTGTAGTCACCGAGTTCCCGGAGGATCTAAGAAATCTCTGCATTTCTCTTGGCTTTTCTCCAAAACTGGATTCGCAGGAGCAGGATGAGGCATAAATGATAGCAGATCTTTTTTTATGTGTGTTGATGTCTTTTCGTGTGTGCTCCAAAACTTTCTGTAGACAGTATGTATGGTCGCTGTGTGTAGTTCTCGATCTGCAAAACTGTTCACACCATGCTGTGTGCTTTTGTATATACCGGTCTAGTTAGTTTTTGTGTTTTTCTTTTTGTGGCAGACAGGGACAATGTCAAATATGTACATAATGGAGCTTTCAGCCAATTCCTCCTTGTTTATTGTAACATGTTCGCAGCGCACTGCATTCACTCATATGAGTAGCAGCCAAGTTTTTTTAAATATACGCATCCGCACTGCATCTCACCTTATCACATGGGACATCAAAGAGGAATTCAAGGTGTTTGTCGTCGAGTTTCAAAATTTTGAAAAAATTGTATTAGAAGACAGAAAATCAACCATGTCTGCTGATGGCTTCTCGCCCCTCATTGGTTACCCCAAGTGGAAGGTTTGAGATGCAGTGTAGCGGAAGTTTTCCCTTGGCAAAGATACCAAGGATTGATTTCCCCTGAGACTCCCGGTTTCAACAAGAAGGTGTCAACTGCTAACGGTGCTAGATATTAGCAATCAACGTGGACTTGCACACAGATACAAATAACTTTGCTCCCAACGAGTACAGAGAGGTTGTCAATCCCTCCGGCCTTGTCGTTTACAAAGGATCAAACACAAGTGATAATAGTGATAGGTATAATTGCAAATAGTAAGTAAAAGCGGGAAGTAAATAGCGGATGTGATCAGTGATGGTAATATGGACCGGGGTCCCATGATGTTCACTAGTGATGTCTCTCTCCCAAAAGACGATAAAACAGCTATGTGAGGTGAACGAATTACAGCTGGGAAATTGACAGAATTATGTGCGCAAACCAATGCTAACTATGTTGCAAGAAAGGTAGAGGTTCAAAGCATGGGCGGTACGCCAAGGCAAGTAGACCGAAATCCATCTGCATCTACTACTAATCATCCACCTTGAGATATCTATCCAGAACATCTCGCTGGTATTAAGTTGCGAGTCCCACCCATAGTGTAAACTCAAAGCAACACACAACTGCATGAAAAGAACTTTGCGTAAAGTAAACAATCCTTGCACCCGCGGGCACAAGCACCGTTGTTTTCACCCTTGTGGCAACAGCACATCCCCTAGACTCATGTTTCTGTCACTCAAGCTAGTCATCGAGGGGCATGAACCCACAATCAAGCATAACGTTCCCTCTTGGAGTCACTACCTACTACTTGGCCAAAGCAATAAATAACAACGGAGAACATGCAAGAATTACTTACGAACATAAATATAAAAGAGGTGAATCAAATATATTACTCAAACACAATCTGAACATAATCTCATAATCCATCGGATCCCAGCAAACTCAACATAGCAACAGCATAAGGATTACATATGTGCCTCGATCATGTAGGGCAGCTCACGAGGTCTAATTAGTGAAGCACAAGAACGGGAGGAGAACATCACATAGCTATTGGTCATGGACCCATGGTCCAAGGGAGACTACTCACAACTCATCCGGGAGGCGTCCATGGTGGTGGAGAAGCTCCCGGTGGTGATCCTCCCCTCCGGCAGGGTGCCGGGAAGAGTTCTCCTGGTGCTCCCGATCTTGGAAGCGCGGCGGCGGCGGAACAGAGATGAGATCGCGAAAAAGGGTTCCCGTCTCGAGGGTTTCGGGACGCGTGTTAAATATATGCCAAAGGGGGGCATCAGCGGAGGCCTGGGGGGCCCAGGCGCCCCCCCCGGCGCGGCCAGGAGGGGGGCCGCGCCACCAGGGCGCCTGGAGCCCTGGTGGCCCCCCTCCGGCTCTACTTTGGCTGCCGGGAAGCTTCTGGAACGCTGCTTTTTTATATAATTTTTCCGGGATTTTTCTGGCAGTTTACGTGACGGGAAAACCTAAAATACAAAAACAGCAGAAAACAGAAACTGGCACTGGGGTGCACTGAGTTAATAGGTTAGTCCAAATATGATCAAAAGTGTATGGAAGTGTATAAATATCATAGCAATATCACCCAAAAGAGGCATGGAGCAAGCAGAAATTATAGATACGTTTTGGACGTATCATCTGCTAAGCGATAGCTCAATTTTTACATTTTTGCACTAAGCGCACTGCATTGTGTACTCGAAGCGGACTGCACTGTAAGCTTTAAACGCACCACACACGCACTGTTGTGTATGCGAAGCCTAGTCTGACTCTATATTTTTTTCTTTCTAACTACATTCTATATTGATTCACGATCATCTCAGATTCTATACGACGAAGAGAACTGCATTCTCAAAATGACATTCTGATCTCAGGGTTTTCATACAGAAGAGAACCGCATTCTGAGAATGACATTCTCATCTTATTTCTTTCATATAGAAGAGAACTGCATTTTATCAAGCATACCCCCCGCAGCACATTGATCACAAAGTATGTATGTCATATGTTATATCTATTCATTTTGTACTTCTATATTACATGTTGAATTCTTTTTTTTTTGCAGTCCACTGAACACAAGCTATATCTTATATACGATATGATATATATAAAGGAAGAAGTTAATATATTTTTAAAAGGTAAAATTGTATATGTGTTGATCTATGTCCTTTTCCTGTTGCTTCTTCTCAAATTGTGCAGTGCATTTGTTTCAATGGTTGTTGCTGCTTCTGTTTTGCTCTTGTTGTTCGCATTACCCCTCGTAACACGACCGTGCGACTGCGATGCTTGCCTACGTGCTGGATTCTGCGTTCTGTCTCTCCCCCTTGTTTTTGATGATGGTTCTTCGATGTCTTCATCTTCTTCTTCTTCTTCCTCATCTTCCTCTTATGCTTCCTCATCTTCCTCTTCAGTTACATCAGCTTCGCTCTCTTCCTCGCTCTCTTCTCTGTCAGCATCTTCTTCATCTTTTTCTTCTGTTCTATTTGGACAAGTTTTCGCATTATGCTTCTCTCTCTTGTTGCAGACGCTACATAGTCTTCTCTTTGTCATATCATCTTGTTGGTCAGCTTGGTGATCTGTGGCGGAATTTTCAGCTTGGATTTTTTCAGCCACTCCTTACATGTTCTTGAGTTGTGTCCCGCAATCTTATTGCATGATTTGCACATCCTTACCCCCAGTGGTCTTCCTCCGCTGTCCAGTTCTGGCTCAGGCCTGCTATTTTTTTCAGGACTTTTTTCTTTTGCTGCAGCTTTTTTATTGGCTGATTTGCTCTCTTTCTTTCTCCCTTTTGTGTTTGAAACAGGTGAGGGAAGAATTGTGTCATCCATATTATGAGCTGCACCATCAGCGGCATGTTCGCGCTCCTCTCCTTGTTCTTCACCCCACGCATCCATGATCTTCTCTGCTTCTTCTTCTTCGTTTATCACGTCGACTTCTTGTATGAGTTCTCTCATCCCAGCTAAAGCTTTGTTGTACCCTCTATCCGATTTGACACCCCTGTTTGTCAGGTCCTTCGCTGTTTCTGCAAGTAGTCTCCTACGGCAGAACATCGAACTCCCATCTGGAGCAGTTTGCTCATAGTCTCTGCGGTCAAAAGTTGCATTTTGGCATGCGTTCCGTGTGTATCTCTTCAATATGTACTCTTCAGGTATCTTGTCCACCCGCAGCTGATCCAACATGCAAATGATGTGCACGCAGAACAGGCCTGGAGCAAAAGAATTTTTTGGGTTGTTCGTGTCAGCAAACTTCACATAAATATGCAACATTTCAATTTTCGTTTTGTGAACTGCATTATAAATAGGTCCTGGTTTTCCTTTTCTAGTGAACTTCACTAAAAAAAAATTTCATCTCTTTTTTGCTACCAGCAGTAAGTGAACTTCATTATGTTTTCTGTGTGCTTATTTTTTGTTTCCTGTCTCACTGACCTGTGTGTGTCCACAGCTTGCATTCGCATTCGTAGATACCGTTCGTCACATCAGCAACTACCTGGAACTCGTGTCTTGCCCAATCAAAATCATCAGACCGGTTGTAGTGGCGCACCAAATATTTCGTCGGGTTGTCAGGGAACTGCTCTGATCTGAATGCAGTGCTGCGGTAGTGCGTTTGCTTGAAGTCAGCAAAGACCGCCCTGGTGTAAATCTTGGAGAGCTGAACCTCGAAACCAAACTGAGTAGTAATCTTTATTTCCGTCTGTGAAACAAAGAAAACCAGTTAAGTAGTTTCTTTCATAGCTTAAATCAAGAAAGCGAGTAGTGTTTTATTAATTGCTCATCCAGCTTAAAAACTTTGCTCTGTCTATATACCTCGTTAGCTATGGTCTCCGCGTGCTCGACGCCCTTCCTTGTCTGGATGCACCTGTCCACCTACGACGCAAAGATGTGTAGGTCGTGTCTTTACTTGACAAAGTTCCTTTTCAAGATCCGGTTCATGCTTTCACTTCTCTGTGTCGACATCATCCGTGCACAGAACACATCCTTGTAGTAAGCTGATATCCATTATTTTCTGTCTGTCCAGAGCGCCTTCATAATTTCATCATTTTGCAGGTTATACTTGTCCATGAGCTCATGCCAAGCGCGTTCAAACTCTAATGGCATTAGCGGGTGGTTGAGAACGGAGGTCAACTCATCCTTGAATGTCTCATATGCTTTGTACAGCAAGGACAGGTGATCCTTATATTTTTTCAGTATATGCCAACGGCATAACTTGTGCAGCGTGCCTATTAGCGTACTTTTTATCGCGGCATCCATGGAGGGGCATTGATCTGCATGTTTTTTTTTTAAAATCAAGCAGTGAGTTATTGAGAGAACTACATATCTTTTTTCTGCTTTTTTCTTATTTTTTCATTGGATGGAAGAAATGGACTACAAAACTTGGCAGTGAACTGCATTGTTATTTAAACCCATTCTTTTTTTCAGCATACCTGTGAGTATGCAGATTGGACGCTTGTTGTTCATGCAACGCAAGAACGTCCGGAACACCCACTCGAAAGTCGGTATTGTTTCGTCTCTGATGAGAGCCATAGCGAATATTGTTCTTTGGAGGTGGTGGTTGACTCCAACGAAGATGACCAGAGGCATGTGGAACTTGTTGGTCTTGTAGGTCGTGTCAAATGTGACACAATCTCCAAAATCTTCGTACTATCCCCGGCAGCTCGCGTTCGCCCAGAATATGTTTCGCACACGGTTATCGACATCTTTGTCGTAATCATAGAAGAACTTCGGGTTTATTTGCTGCATCTTCTCAAAGAAAGGCAGGAGTTTCTTCACATCGTCTTCTGTTTCCTCCCTCACGAATTGGTGCTTCCTGCAGTTCGAAATAATAATATACTTGCAGCATTAGAGACATACAGAAAATGCACAAGCAAACTTCATGAAATAGACGAGATATCGTTTTTTGTTTAGTGAACGTACATGTTCACCCAGTCACGGCTGATGCGCCCCATAAAGTGCAGCCCTCCTGACATCATTGACAGGGTTGACATCATCTGCGTGTGCGTCAGGTTGTCGCTCTGCATGTCCTTCACTAGTTTATCAAGTAACGGATCATCCGTCTTATGCGAGTGCATGTGCAGAAGCATAGCCGGGCTGCCAATCATCCTGTGGTTGTGATTGAGCTCAATCTCTGCTATTACAAACACATCCTTGATTTTTTTCAATCTCATTCTCGCCTTGCAGCCAGTCCTCTTTGATGTTTTCTCTCGCTTTCTGTCATAATCTGTGACAGTTTCCTTGCTTCTGCCTTCCTTTGAGCACACTATGTATCTGTTTGTTCTGTATCCGCCATTTTTGCGTGTGCCGAAGCCTGCATGCCTCGCATACGTGTTGTAGAATTCTTGCGCCGCAGCGTGTGATGTGAATTGCATACCTTCCACAGGCACAAGTTCTTGGATCATGTTCTCATTCTGCACACACAATATGGAATTTTTTTTTGTTAATGAGAATGCACAAGCTGAAAGAATGCGTAAGTGAACTGCAGTAGTTAGGCAAGGAAGCTTACATGCGTGTACTATTTTTTCTCTAATGGTGTTTGCAGCTCACCAATGTTTATTGGGCATGGAGGGGTGACAACAGATCTATGTAATTTAGGATCGCGAGGAGGCAGAAGTGTTGAGAACTTTACTTTTTTGGTTGCTTGTGGCTCTCCTTGATTCTGCTTCCGATTCTTTTGGTGCGCAGTAGGCGTCCTGGGTGGAATTCCACTGTCTCTTTGTCGACGAATCATTTGCTCATGAACTTTCCGAACTTGCTGGGTTTCAACATTGGCTTGTGGAGGTGCTACATCATCCGTTCTGATCTGCTAGCCAAATGTTTCAAGGACACGCGTGTACCTTGGCTGCATAACTGTTATGATTTGCTCTTCATCATCATCCTCCTCATCATCTTTCTGCGCATGCTCCCCCATGAAGACCAGATCGTCGTCGTCCACCTCAGCTTGTGCGCTTTTTGCTTCACTGCCTTCTCCATCTTGAATGATGTTTGGTTCATTGTTTTCATCTTTATCCTCTACATCTTCCTCCACCGAGTACGCAGTTCTGTTTGTTGTGTTAGAGAAACCCCTAGGTATTTCAGGTGTTATTCATCCAGCCATCTCCCACTCTTCTCTTCCAATGCAGTTCAGGGGCTTTGTGTCGTAAATCAATCGAGGTATCTTCTGTTTTGGAGGCATAGTAATTTCCTGCACAGTATTAAGCCAAAGCTTTTTATGCACGCCGACAGTGAAATGAACTGCATCTTTCGTACTATATATCATTATATATGCAACTAGAGAAATTGCACTTCAATTTGTCATTCTATAGCAGGGGCACTGGGAGTTGACATGAAGAAACTATGCACTTCAGTTTTAGGCACAGCGCTCTACATATGTAAGTCATGGTGGACTACATTTTTCAGCCATATCGCATTTTTATTTTTTCGAAGTATCTTTTCTGTTTTCTACTGGGAGATACATGGGACTGCAGTCGACACAAGAGGGGCACTGCATGGCGATAAAAAGGGCACTGCAAACTGGATGTGGGGGTTGGGTATGTGATTTTCTTACATTATATGCAGTTCTCTCCTTCTGCAGATGCAACTCCGGCTGCTGTTGGCGTGCAGTCCACCTCGCTGCAGGAACTCATGGGCTTTTTCAACTTTTGCCATTGTCACGGGAGAAGGCTGGATGGGCACCATTGCAGTTCGCATCCACGACGACTGCGATGGAGAAGGCATCCTTGCAGTTCTCTTCCCCCTGTCATGCATAATCGAGACTGGATGCTTCAGCTGGGTCAACGACCGCGGATCCCCCAGGTGGTGTTGGGGCGAAGGTGAGGGGCGGCGTCGCTTCCTAAACGCCACCGCGGAAGAATCCTCGCCGAGGGACTGCATCGCCGGCCGCTCAGCGCGCGCTCTGCGCTACCGGCCGTGGAAGAAGGCGGGGAGGGGTGGGGGTCGCTGCCGGCCGCAGGGCGCTGCCACGCAAGCATGCTGGGAGGGGAGGGGGACGCCGCCGGCCGCCGGGGCGCTGCCGCGCAAGGAGGCGGGGAGGGGAGGGGGAC
>LR738712.1:884435341-884455377 GCA_902687465.1 Secale cereale | reverse complement strand
TATATATATATATATATATATATATATATATATATATATATATATATATATATATATATATATATATATATATATATATATATATATATATATATATATATATATATATATATATATATAAGCTGAAGAACAATTACTCATTTAAACATATTGTTCAATTTTGTGCTTCATGAGCCTTTTATTCAAAGTTTACTTAAAAGTTGAGTTAATAGGTAAAAAATGGTTCCTTTCATTTTGTGGTTGCAATTTATTGTCCTGACAAAACACTTTTTATTGCAGTGCTAAAGAAAATGTGTCTATTACTTCACTGAAGTAAATACTCTTGATAACAAATGCCCTCTCTGGACTTATTTGTAGATTCAAGGTGAGGAGACATGCCAGCATACAAACCAGCCTTGAAAACTGTCAGATAGATATTGCAAGATGTTTGCAGAAATACATGCATTGCACATGTATAATGTTCTAACAAGAGCGTAAAGTTGTCTCACTATTGGTAGCATCACCTGAATATATCACTCATGGATTCATGAATGTTCTCCGTTGCAACACACGACCACTCACCTGGTAAGGCAGTGATTTGTTGGTAGTAGAGGCATCTCGTTTCTTAAAGGGTTAAACCCTAGCCGTCGTGACCCGGCTGGCTCAATCTCACACCTCTATTGGTGATAAAACCATAAGCAAAATCCCCCAAATCTCTTGTTGTTTCTATTGATTGACTGAATGTGAGGAGCGATAGTAGATCAGTAACTCCGGTCTAACAGAAGGAACAAGAAATGAAGAGAAGTCGGTGAAATTATCAAGTGGTACATCTACTTTTGATAACATCACATGAAGCCGGGGAAAAGGAAAGCCTACGCAATGGAGTAATCGCACAAGGGACCTATCAGGAGTGAACATTGCCTGGACGCCGGTGGCCGCACCTCATCGTCTTGTTGCCCAGAATAAGAAGTGTCCGTCGATGCTGTCACTGCCTCCATCTCTATGACCTTGCCGTCCAAGCTCGCAATAGCAACAACATGCAACACTAGAGCACGGGAGGAGAGTTGACCGGGGAAATTGCCTTTCTTGACGACGGGAGAATTAGTGATGGGCGACTTCATCTGCGTGGGCGACTTCAACATCGGAGACGACTTCTGGTGGTCGTTGCCCATGTCACACACCTTGCTCACCATGGCAGCAAGCTATTTTACATCACGTCACTTGCCACCACATGAATGCACCGCTCATATACATTAAGAAACAGTATAATGGGTCGAGCTACGAGCCACCACAGCGCTTTGATTCGTTGGCCGTTCGATTTCATCCATTGCACATCGTCTGGCCATCTTCATTCGTCTCTTGGGTAGCTGCTCCGCAGAGTTAACTGGGCGTCATGTCGTTTATCGGGCCAAATTGGGCTGGGAAACTGCGTATGGGATGCCTCGCGGTTCGTTTCTCTTCTCTTTCCCCAAGCCCGTGTTGAGAAATAGGGCGTCTCCTCACCTTTACCTTCTTGTGGCGGCGGCGGCATTCGGCATTACTCAGCCATCCTCCTCGACATGCGCGTAGGGCCTCTGTAGTCTCTCCTCCGCGGGATTGTTTCCTCGCTACCCCTCAGCATCGGAGCATCGTCTCCCCTTCATAGTCCGCCAACGGGGACGACAGCTGCTCCTTCGCGCGCCTCTAGAATGCTCAACCTCCCCCTTCCCGGCAACACAGGTGACCCACGGAAGCATGTTCTTGTTTTCGATCTCACTGTTCCTCCAATCCTCCCTTCCTCCCAACGACGAGGGTGTGCGGTGGACACGCTTTGGTGTTGCAGGTGAAGCGCGTGGCAAAAGAGATACAGTGAAGCTGGTGGTTGCCGGAGTCACCATCTCCTCCGCCCACCGAAGCTTGTTCAAATTGTCATCTAATCCCTCTCAATTCACAGAGCTTCCTTTGCAATGCCTGTTTATTAATATACAGAGCCGATCCACGCAAAATAGTAGTACTACCCAGCTATCTGATCAGTAGTTTCTTTAGTTGTAGTATAATTAGATTGCTGCATTTTTCAGTGTCTGGCACATCTCGGAAGCAGTTTTCCAAGTTTGGTGTTGATTGTTAGAAAGTAAAATGAGAGAGACCATAGACAGGAATGTAAAGTGAAGGGTTGTCTTTATTGACGATTGAGTACAAGTATATATAGCCCCGAGGGGATACATCCAACAGACGCGATGGTCCGGAGAGACACGAGCGAACAATCGTGTCCCTCGTACATGGCGGTTAGGGATAGTGGAGATTCTCCATAATTAACACATGGGTTAATTAATCTCAACACTCCCCCTAATCTACGCTATCCTTGTAGACATCATCATCTTTAAACAAAAGCTCCTCAAAAACCCTGGGAAAAAAAAAGCTCCTCACTACCATTATCAAAAAAATGGTAGTGCAGCACCTTGCCGTCCTGTTGAGGAATAACAATATTCTAGCAGTGGTGGAGGCTATAGTATAGAGCAGATCGGTTGCTTAAAAAGAGGAACAACTCTATCTGTTACGATCCTCTCCTTAAAAGGAGGAACAACTATTTGTTACTTTTCCATCTTTTTTCGGTGGAAGACGAAGACGAAGTAGATCGGTTGCCGGAGATTAAGATAGCCAAGTAATTACTTGGTGGGTCGGGCAAGGAATTGAGGAGAGGATGGAAGCGGAGATTGAGAAGATGCCCGGATGTTGAGGAAAGCCGAAGGGAGAGCGACTCTTGGGTTACAGAGGCCTCTTCGGTTTACAAACAAATGAATCATTTTTATATTTTTTGTAGAAAATGTGACGTGGTGAGATTCATGATCAACATAATTAAGAGTAACTGATGATGTGGCAAGGGTGCTGAGGTGGATAGGCTACATGTCAAGAGAAATAGGATAGTGGGGATGAACTATTTAGGTATTATAGATACGAGAAAACTCATAGAGTTTAGAGCACAATAAATATGTCATATATACTTTCCCAAAAACCCCGGTGGGGAAAACAGAAAGTATGACATATGATCTCATGTTGATATTACCTCATTAAAACCTTTATGAGAACCTGTAAAGTAAACTCATGAAGGGAAAAAGAGTATAATATGATGCATTGAATAGGAACAATTCAGGAAGATACTCCCCCTGATTCTTGCAAAATTCAAAGTCGTCACATACCAAAACATAGAAGTTGGTAGAGACCCGCTGAACCAATCAGTCGCATGACTTGACTTGCAAGATATGCAATATAGTGATATTGCTTATTATGTAACATGTTTGCATCCGGGCAACACAAGAAACATTATCGTTGAGATAATAGTTGGTGAATGTAGCCATGAGGTCTGTTTCGAAGACTCTTCATGAGAGGGCTACCACACCTAGTAGGAACACTAAACTTGTCAACGATCTGACATAGTGGGGATCTGATTGATGTATCCAATGATATTGGTGTTTAGATTTCTCCGAAATTGAAAAACCAGAACAAGATGTTTCATGCCTTGGAGATATCGAAAGATATTCTTGAGTACCAACCAATTGTGTTTGGTCGATCCAATGGCATATAGAACGTTGAGTCCCAATGTCTCATTTCCATCATCTCTTGGTCTAAATAGATCTTTCTGTACGTCTACAGAATGAACTACCATGAGAGTTATGGATGGATAATATTTGTCCACAATGAATTTCTCCAATATATTTTGGATATAGACAACATAGTATACCATAATGTATGAATGAAGGTGCTCAAGTTGTAGTAACGAGTGGTGTTTTGGTTTACCCAAATCCTTCATTAAAACTCCGTCATTAGATGATTACATGTGTCGTCATTGCGGACATACAAACATGGATAATCATCTTTGCAGGAGTAATCCTTTTGTATAAGGAACTCATTACGTCGGTTGTACCATATGTACCGACCACAATAAGTCGTATGGTGACTTACTAATTTTACACAATGTATGTTGCATTTTGTATTTCGATTCAGAATTGAGATTCCATCGGAAATCAATCATATATGTCTGAATCTAGTGATCCACATGGATATGTAATCACTACATCTATCAACTGCAGAGATAGATGATTTTGAACTGCCAATGATATAAGTTATGGGACTAACATATTGATCCAGTGGGGGGAACGATGGCGCACCCACCCACCCACCCACCCTATCACCCGTGACCTAGGCTCCCCGGCGATCAACCAACCCCGCCGGTGACTTCTGGATCTTCTCCGCTCATCGGCTCCGGTGTCCTCCGATCTACACGTCTATACCCATCTCCTATGGGTTCCTCCCGTGGATCTACGCTGGGTCTGGACTTTTCGGAGGGTTTGAACTTTGCATCTAGGGTTTTCAACGCTTGTGGACAACCAATACATCCATCGGATGACACACATCATTTTGTTATGGTGGTGTCTTTCAGCAGGCATATTTTTCGTCTTAATGAGGACTCAGTGGCGGCTGCATTAGAATCAGCCCTTGGAGGTTCTGCCATCGATCTCATGGTCTCTCATATCAAGGACAAGGTATTTTTGTTCTGTGTCTCCTGCAAGAAAGTTGGACTATATATTCTGCAGCTACGTTCTTTTGCTTGCATGCATTTCAAATGCTTTTTCCATCTCTGGGGCCATGGAGGCCCTAACTGGCGTCGTGAATTCGAGATATGGAAGAAAGAGTGTGATGCAGAATGGATCATTGTTAGTCCATCTAAAAAGCGGGCTACTCTTGGTCTCCTTGCTATGCATAAGCCCCCCGCTAAATCATCTCTACGTTCGGGTTCTTCTTCGGGGAGAAAGATCTCGTTTGCCACTTTTCAGCAATACCCAGCTTGTCGGGGCTACAGATATCCTGCTACACAAATCTGTGTTGATACTGTTGCTGAGGCCGGTTATGAGATTAACCCTCGTGAACGTGTTATTATCAACTCGCCGCCGGCGACCAACCTCCAGTGGACGGTGGCTACGCCGCCTATCTCTTTTGGAACTATCAACGTTCCGGCGAAATTCACGTCCGTCATTTCAGGATCGGATCAATCTGCACCGGTCGAGGATTTTCTTGCTCCCCAAGTTTCGGCCACATCATCTCGGGTCTCACCCCCCTCGGCCCAGGTTATTCCCACAGCCCAGCAGGAGGATTTGGAATTGGACACTCAGTTGGCCCACGAATCTTCGGTGGCCCTTTTGGACCCCAATTCTGCTGATTTTTCCGCTACCTCGTTGGAGACTAATACCCAGATCTCTTTGGATAATAATTGTCTTTCTGTTACAGATGATGATTTCATTAATGATATGGTATTACAAGTTTGGAAGTGCAGGAACTGTCTCTCGATGAAACACGCAACGGTCTCGTGTACTAATCAGATACGTTGTCGAAAGTGTTTCCGCCTGGGTCATAGGGCTAAAAATTGTTCTGGCTCTGCACCTTCTCCTTCTTACAAGTGGGTCCCTCGAGTCAACATTGCGGCTCCAATCCAATCTAAGGATTTTTTATCACCTGCCGCTTCGATTTCCCTCCCAGCCGGTCTCCCTGAGTCCTTGTCCAGTCCCATCGCGCCTGCCACCCCGTCGCCTCCACCATTGCCATCCGAGCCGCCGCCCATTACTCCACCACAACCCTCATCGCTGCCGCCGCCCACACCTCCACCACCAACCACTCCCCTGCCACCTCCACCGCCCGCCATGGCCAACTTCGAGCTCGACCCCATGGACTTCCTCCCGCAGGGTTTCGACATCATCGACGGAGGACCCTTGAGGCTCCCACGTGCTTTCTTCTCGCCGGCGGTTGCACCTGACCGGCAAAACGAAGCTTTCGTAGTTGCCATTGTTGAGCCTGCCCCTCTTCAAGCTGAGGTTCCTCTTTTCCGCAACTTAGTCAGTGATTTCGTTGTCAACAACCTTGGGCGTGCTGTTCTGGATGTCCAACCTTGGATTCAGGGGGTTGGACTTTTTCGCTTCCGCAGCGCTGTCGCTAGGCAGACCTTAGTGGATCATCCACCCTTTGATCTTGGCAATGATCGCTTTGTCCGTTTCATACCTCACGATGAGGGTATTAACTACCGTGCTGTCCAAGGTTTTTGCCGGGGTTGGATCATGCTAGTTGGAATTCCGCTCGACTACAGAAGAACTGCCTATATAGCAGATGCCATCGGTTCTTTTGGCCGATTTCACTACTGGCACCAGGAGGATCCAGTTCTCGCTCGCACTTTGGCGTATGTGTCTTTCCCTGCGCCTTCGCTAGTGCCGCGCGACATTGTTTATCGGGAATATTCAGATTTCGAAGGCGCTCGAATCTCCTGGACGGCACCAGTTTACATCCTTTCTGCGGACTTCGCGGATGTCTTACCTGCTGATGAAGATCCAATGCCAGCCAATGGTAATCCTCATCCTCTTCCGGGCCAGATGATGTTCGATAATCACAACTGGGTCCTGCCTGAATTTCCTGAGCTTGGTTGGAACGATGTGCCGCCCCCAGCTAATGAGCAGCACAATGGCTTCCAGCATCAACCTGTGGATATCTTGGAGCAAGTACAAGACAACCAGCCTGAAGAGGAACCTTCTCAGGAATCCATGGTCCTTCAGCTGTCTGAGGACTCGATCAACAATGATGATCTTGTTGCTGATGTTGCAGTAAATCAACCTCCCCTTCAGATTGGGATGGTTTTGACTCTTTTCGGGCCTGAATTACAACTCGGTCTTCAGTGGCAGCGCAGTTTTGAGCGTTTGATGCCGCTCATGTGGGTCTCTGAGATACCCAGATCTGTCCCCAATCAAGAGTTTCCATCATTTGCTCTGCCCCTTAATCTCTGGGATTTCAACTGCACTCTGTCAGGCTTTGAGATCTCTCTGAAGATGGACTGCAACTCCGTTCTGGTTTGCTCTGCTAAGAGGCCGGTGGCTCGAGCGTTGTGCTTTGATGATATATCTCATCCTGTGACAGAAGCCTTTCAATTTTCTGCCAAGCTGACTAGGAAGCGAGGGCGCAAGGCGGCCACGCCTCTCGTGGTCTCTGAAGTTCGTCGCAGTGCCCGGCTCTCTGCTCTCAAGGGAGGCTTTCGACAAGCCCCTTTACCTGAAGACCTACGTCTGCACTCCTCTGCCCCGAAGAAGCGTAAGACCAAGGCGTCTGCGCATGGCCCGCAGCTTCCTCCGCTCAGCTCGATTGAGGATCTTCAGCGCATCGGCACTCGTCTTCGGATTGCACAGGAGAAGATAACCAAGGAGAAGCTTACAGCGGATCCTTCTGTCACCATCAGCAAGAGTTCTAATGATCAGTAAACAATTCAGAAGGCTGGGTTTATGGCGTACCCCTCAAATCGCCATCTATCTTAGTTTTCTTTTATTTGTGTTGAACTTTATGGCTCGGATATGTACTATGCTTGTCTATGGATCACTGCGTGATGCATTGTGCTACTGCTATCTATATGTTTCCTATGAATCCAAACCTTTGTAGAGCTTGGAAGGTTCTCTGTTGGAATGTTCGGGGACTCAACTCCGAGGCGCGTCAACTTGCTGTCAAGCAAAAGATTGACGAAAGTGGTTGCTCGGTAATTTGCCTTCAGGAAACCAAGTGCATGCATATTGACCATCGATTTCTTCGTAAGTTCTGTCCACGACGTTTTGACAACTTTGTTTATGTTCCTTCTGATGGGGCCTCTGGTGGTATTGTGATCATATGGAATTCTTCTTTCTTCATTGGCAAGCTCATTGTGGCAAAATCTTTTGGTATCGTGGTGGAATTCCGCTCCGCTCACACGTCTGAACTTTGGACACTTGTGACAGTTTACGGACCGTGTCAGGGTCCTGCCCGTGATGATTTCGTTCAATGGCTTTACAACCTCAACATTAATGCGGATGATAAGTGGCTTCTATTGGGAGACTTTAACTTCATGCGATCTTTGGAGAATCGAAACCTTCCAGGGGGCAATGTAAACGATATGTTCTTGTTCAATGAAATCATTGGGCACCTCGGCCTCATTGAGCTTCCGATAAAAGGCAGACAATTCACATGGTCCAATATGCAAACACAACCCCTGCTTGAGCAATTGGATTGGTTCTTCACATCAGTTGCATGGACGCATGACCACCCCAATACTTTGGTCTACCCCCTTGCTCGTACTGCCTCGGATCATGTGCCTTGTGTGGTTTCTATTGCCACGTGCATTCCCAAGGCCAAAATTTTCCGCTTTGAGAACTACTGGATTGATCTACCTGGTTTTTTCGAATGTGTCTCCACCGTGTGGAACAGAGATTTCCGACAGGTTAATATTGCTTCCAGGATTTCGGCAAAATTTAAAGCTCTCCGCTATGCCCTTAAACAATGGCATCTTAGTCTAGCTAAGGTGAAGGCCCTCATTACTGACTGCAACAAGGTTATTCTCTTTTTTGATCAACTTGAGGAGTGTCGGCCTTTGAGTTGGCCTGAAACGAACTTTCGGCGCACCGTTAAGTCCCATCTTGCGGATATTTTGCACATGCAGTACATTTATTGGAAGCAGCGTTGCACCATCAGATCAATTAAAGTTGGTGAGGAGAATTCTAAATTCTTCCACGCAATGGCAACGGAGAGATATCGCAAGAACACTATTTCATCACTCAGAAATGCGGCGGGCGAGGTGATTTCTGACCACCAACAACTTGCTACTATGTTCTGGTCTGATTTCAAGCAGCGAATGGGCCATGCTAAAGGAATTCAAATGGATTTTGATCTTGCTTCCCTTATTGTCAAGGTCGATGGGCTTGAGGATTTGTCCCGGCCTTTTTCAGATAAAGAAGTTGAGGATGTGATCAAACACATGCCTTCTGATCGTGCTCCGGGGCTCGATGGTTTCACTGGGCTGTTTCTGAAGAAGTGTTGGCCCATTCTGAAGCATGATTTCCTATCACTTGTCAGGAGCTTCTATGAGGGATCATGTGACCTAGAATGCTTGAACTCTTCCCTCATTACCCTCATTCCCAAGAAGTTAAGCCCTGAGGTGGTAGGGGATTTTCGGCCTATATCCTTGACTAACACCTGTTTAAAGTTTCTCACGAAACTGTTAGCCAACAGACTCCAACAGGTGATCCTTCGGTGTATCCATAAAAATTAGTATGGTTTTCTTCGGTGCCGATCAATCCAAGACTGTTTGGCCTGGTGTTTTGAGTACATACACCAATGCAAAGCTTCCAAATGACCTATAGTCCTCCTCAAGCTAGACTTCACAAAGGCTTTCGATACACTGGAGCATGCTACCATTCTTCAGATGTTACACTACAAGGGATTTGATGAACGTTGGTCTGGCTGGGTAGATGCACTGTTATCATCAGGCTCTTCTTCGGTGCTTCTCAACGAAGTCCCTGGTCAACATTTTCACTGTCGAACTGGGGTGCGTCAAGGTGACCCTCTATCCCCGTTGCTGTTCGTCATTGCGGTGGACCTGCTTCAATCGGTGGTTAATGATATGTGCGCTCGCAACATTCTTCGATTGCCAATCCCTACTGGCTCCAATGATTATCCAATTGTCCAATACGCTGATGACACTCTGATCATCCTTCTGGCTGCTGATGATCAAATCATTGCTCTTAAGCAGATGCTCCAAAAGTTTGCCCGAGCCACCGGGCTCTGTGTCAACTTCAGCAAATCATCGTTGATTCCTCTAAACTTGTCTGCTGAGGAAGGCTCTCGCATTGCTGCTCTTCTAGGCTGTGAAGTGGGCACCCTACCCTTCACATATCTCGGACTACCTATGGGCACTTCTAGACCTACCGTGGCGGAGCTATCACCACTCGTCGATCGTCTGGAGCGGAGGCTTTCTGCCTCCTCCTGTTTGCTGAATCAGGGCAGCCGTCTTCAACTACTGCAATCCGTTTTAGCTTCCATGCCTATATACTTCATGTGCTCTTTATCTCTACCAAAAGGCATTCTTAAGCAGCTCGAAAGAATCATGCGCCAATGCCTCTGGAGGGGCAACTCGGAGACCCCACGACAATCTCTAGCTGCCTGGGACCTTATATGCCGACCCAAGAAGTATGGTGGACTTGGTGTTACACATCTAGGAATTCAAAACGAGGCTTTACTCATGAAGCATCTATACAAGTTTTTCAACAAACTTGATATACCTTGGGTTCAATTGATCTGGGACTCTTATTATGTTTCTTCACCACCCCAGGCAACTCGTAGCTGTGGCTCCTTCTGGTGGAGGGATATCTTCCAGCTCTATGATCAGTTCTGCTCCCTCGCCGTCCCGCATGTTCATTCAGGCGACACTGTGTTGTTTTGGGCTGATAAGTGGCATATTGATAATAGGGTCATTTCACTCCGGACCAGATTACCTCATCTCTACTCCTTTGTGCTTAATGACCTTATCACTGTCAAGGACTTCTTTCTTGCACCGACTGAGGCCCAGAATTTTCATTTACCTTTGTCCATCGAAGCCTATCAGGAACTACAGCAACTGCAGTCTTTGTTGGCTACCATGCAGCTTGATCCATCAACCCATGATACCTGGCAATGGCCTTCTAAATCAGGCACCTTCCAATCCAAAGTGTACTATGACTTTATGTTCTCTCATATAGTGGTCGACCCCATCTTCAAATGGATCTGGAAATGCTCCTGCACGCTAAAGATTAAAGTCTTTGGCTGGTTATTGTTGATGGATCGCCTCAACACTAGAGATATGATGCAACGAAGACATTGGCATGTCGATGACGCCAACTGTGCTTTATGCCTTCTCCCTCAACTTGAGGACCGGGAGCATCTCTTCTTTGTATGCAACTTTAGTCAGCGCGTTTGGAACTATCTTGGTATCTCTTGGACATCTGAAGGTCATCCATCCACATACTCCATGGCTTCGGCAGCACGTCAGGATTTCGGCCAACCTTTCTTCACTGAGGTAGTCTTCACTGCCACTTGGAATATCTGGACTCAGAGGAATGGCAAAGTTTTCAGAAATGAGCAACCCAACTTCAGATCCTGGAAGCGAAATTTTGTATATGATATTTCTCTCCTTGCTCATAGAATTAAATGTAAGTATAGAGATAAGCTCCTCTCTTGGATAGCCTCCCTCCAGTAGGTTAGCTGTAAGTTTTTCTCCACCCTTGTACATATTTAGGATTTTTGTAACCTCCACCCTCTCTGGGTCTTTACTTTAATAAAGCACTGTGAGGCTGTTGCCTTGCAGTATATAGTCAAAAAAAATGATATAAGTTATCGGAATGAGATTCCACCTATGGAGAATAGTTGGGTATCTGCGTGAACCCTTGTGCTACAATACTTGCTCTTTGTTTCACCACCTCGTTGTTCTCAATTCTGTTTCCAGAAGAAAATTGGTGTAGGTATTGCTTATGAATACCTTCCCATTATTGAGCAAGATCATTTCTACCTAGATTATACCCTTTGCTTGAGTTCAGTCCGAGTGTTGATCACACTTTGCCATGGCCATGGTCTTTGGATCTAAATCATTTGAAAGTTTTTTGCAATCTAGTTGAGAAATGTATGTCGAAAATTGTAGACTTCCGGTTATATGATTCTCCAGAATCTATATATCAATATATAGTTGATGGAAATATCGTTACCCATGGTGACTGCTCGTGATTTCCCAATGCGATTGAGTCGGGTATTCCGATGTCCCGGTCATTGTGTGCACTATGACCTGGGTTGGTGGAGGTTTCCCGTCCACTGGGTGTATATACCCATTAGGTGTCTGCCAACGTGAAGTTGACTTGCATTTACTGATTCACATGCCTTGATATCCTTGCTTGCGAGAAGCTGAATCCTGATGTACTTCTGCCATACATCTCCCTCTGTTGCTTTGAACGAGGAGTGGAGTGGATTTTGCTGATACCTCCACTCTTTCAGGCGTACTTATGCAGGATTGTAGGATTGTGTGACGCCTTTATAGTCAGTAAATGAATCTGGCAGATTATTTGCAATGTGTTGCAAATCTTCTGAACACATGGTTCAGATCTTTGAGTACGTGGATTTGAGGCAGAAATGTGTTGAACATTCCACTAATTTCCTGGCATTCTTTGTGGTACTTGAAATCTCCCCCTAATGCCTGGAAATGTTCCTCATTGAATCAACATACTGGCCTTGAATAACTCCCCATGTGAGGGGCTTGAGGTATTGACGGAAATACAATTATTCATCACATAGATCCCAACTATATGTTGAGGGGCCAATGATGTATGCTGGGTGGTGATATCGGTATGCAACCGAATTACCGCAGATAGGAAATACCCGGTAGATTTCCACGTATCAAAGACACAGGGGAATAATATTATGCAGTTTGGTCATGAGCGTCTAAAACTATATGACTCCAACGTAAAGTTGGTAAGTTGCAATTCAAAGTAAAGATCATGCAATGAGCTTAATTCTTTGGATGGGATTCTACCAAACCATTTTGAGTCTAGACATTAGGACAAATTGCTAAACTTCAATCCGAGAGCCATAGACAAGGCACTCAAGGAGAATTCTGCAATGCTATCCATCCGATTTGCTTGAAATCGGTGTCGGGATAATGAGCCAATGGTTTTGTGTGAATAAAGCACACAGTTAAGACCATCATATAGATGCCTTTTAGAACCATGGGTACCTGAATAGTCCACTCAATGGTTGGGAAGAGCCACTTACCTCGACTTGATGCATTCAAGGAGTCTGAGTGGTTCAGCGTAAACTTTAAGGTGCGCGAGCCTTAAAATTTGCCTCCCTGTGTCACATGTAGTGCACACATAATCCAAATATTGTTAGAATTTAGCATCATAATAATCATAAACCATTGGAATTGCTGATAGTTTCGGTTTCAACCCAATGTCAATGATGACCAAAGCTGAAATGCCAAGTTTGTCATGCAAAAGACACTCTGGAAAACTATCTCGTACGCAACATGTGCTACGGGTTTTGTAGTATGTGTAGTACAACCATGATGATACAAAGAGAATGTGCTTGCCATATCCGTTGCATATGGTAAAGAGAAGATATTCCTCTTTGTTGTCATCATAAGTTTCACTATGGAAACTATTTTGACGGATACATCTATAGTTTAGTAGGGTACGAGTTAAACCCGGAAGCAATAAAGCATCCTGACGTTACTCGAGTACCCACAGGGACAGTAAATATGACTCGGGTTGAGCCAACAAATACCTCATCGCGTCTAGCGATTTTAGAATATCTCCTTTCTCTCAACGAGAGTGGAAACATTTCACCTCCCCGAGTATAGAGTTCGTGGTGCATATGTCCACATGGCACAAATCATCTTTCATCAGATTGATCCCGCAGAAATCTATATATAGACATGAAGATTTTCAATATGAAAAACACTGTCAGATATATAGAATACATACAAATGTATTTGTACCAAAGTGCTGATACAGTATATTGTGATATACAATATATGATGACAACAATAATCATGTTTTTATTAGAACATCATAAATGGACATAAATAAATAGATCACTGAGGAGACTAAGGGACTAAATGTATAGTCTCCAAACATGTTGGTTGATGCATATTCAACCACCATGCTCTCCATGCTCATAGGGTCTCGTGACAGCTTGATGGTGTCAGGTTGAGGGTTTGAAATGAGTTTCAAACCATTACCCTTGAGGTCCATTGCGTCCCGGCGGCGTAGCTTGGATTGCACGCGCTACCACATGGGATGCAAGACTGATCTTGATGTCCATGACCCTCTTAAGTAAGTTGTGGCCGTTGAGGGCAAGAGCCTCAAATTACTTAGCCATCGATTACTTATAGGGGCAAACCAGAGATAATAAATTTACCATCATGGTTAAGTTATAATCAGATTGCAAAATTTTGACTCAAGTGTATAACTTGAAAATGCTCAACCTCAATTTTGGGAACATAACACATTGAAGATCATACAGATCTCACAGTAATAGAGATTGTCTGCACATGGGCAGTAGATCCAACTCATTACCTTGTGTTTTCCAAATATAATGAGGGAGATGTTATTGTCAAAAATTTACAAGTTTGTTGTGCGGGAGAAATCAATCTCGACCGCTGTGACATGTTGATGAAGAATGGCAATGTGGTGAACACATAGAACATATCATCCCCGGTGGAAAACCGGTAATTTATTTATATTACAGATTCTGTAATATAAATACATCTTAATGTTGCAAAATTAATAGATTTCAAGAAGCTGGCTCGAAATCATTAGTGTGAATCTCAAATTGATAAGGATGACACCTTGAATTTTGCATATGTATTTGCAAGAAATTGAAAATCTCAATTACAAATAGATGTATTAATCTCAACATGTGTTTAACACGGAGATAGATACATCATACAAATATTCCAGAATACCTCGTACTCAACGGAAATACACTACTATTGTCATGAATAGTAATGATATTGCAAACTTGATGTTCAAGTGAAAATCTTGAATTGTATAGACCTTAAATTAAATGAGATGATCTTGTATCAAGTTGCATGATAATTCAGCAAAGTGAATTAATATTTTGCGAGAGAAATTAATCTCAAACGCAATGAGATTGTTTTGCGAGAAAAATTATATTTCTCAATCGCAAATCAATATTGTTGTGCGAGAAATTTTAATCTCAATCGTGAAAACAATATTGTTGTACTAATAAGACATGTTATAGGGATTGCTAAAAAGCACACACATTGAACATGTCAAGCATCAACAACCACATATTTCTGGATATTTTTTTTCAAAACAAATGACAGATAAATGGGCTATCATGCGTGATGAACTAAGTAGGAAGGCTTAAGAGAAAACTGCATAAACTCATTTTTGATTATGAGAAACCACAAGGGCTGAAGTGAAAACAGCCGAAGAGATAAGGCTCTCTTCCTTTTTCTCTCCTGCAGTTACGATTGGGACTAGTCCCTGGTAATCGTCTTCGCCTGGAGACGGCCGCACCGTGCGTGGGAGGGGCCTCTCAGGGGAAGAGGCCGGGAAGGCCTTGCCATGGCCGCCGCTTGGCGGGCTGCCACCGCTCCAGGTGGTTGCGCCGCCAGCGTTGCCTTGCTTTGTTGACACGCATGGAGCAAGTCACCGACGCCAGAGGGACGAGCAGCCGCGGCGCGCGCGCTTCAGGCATCGTCGACCGGAGGCCGCCACAATTCCCTCGACAGGCCAGGCCATGGACGAAGTCGTTCCGCGTCAGATGCGGTGGCCGCATTGTGCGACAAGAGGCTTCACCGCGGCGACCACATGCTGAGCGGCCATGGCCGTTGGCCACTGCTACCTTCGACAGCCACAGCCTGGTGCCGCGTGGGCGCGAGCGCCGCAGTCACCGACAAGCGAGATGGGTTCGCCGATCGGAAGAAGGAGCGTCGCATCAGCCGTTGGCCGTCTCCACTCCAATAGGAGTTGGAGCCGCGCTAGGAAGCCCCACGCCGAGGCCGAAGGCCATGGTCGTGTGTTGTTCTTCCCGCTGCTGCATGCCTGAAGACAGTTTGGTGCGTAGAGAATTAAAATCGGAAGGTAGCACCTTAATTCTTGTACGTAGCAATTGGATCAAGGCTTTGGTATTTGCTTCGGTTGCTTCTTGACTCCAATTTCTCTCTTGATTTCAATCCATCGAGCACATGGATATGCATCGAAGGTTGTCGTTGCTCCATGGCCGTGGTCGTCCCGTCCGTAACTGTCTCGTCCGGATGCGCAGGACAGAGCCGCCGCTCCAAGCGCGGGCCGTTGGTCGCTCCTGTGGACGCACTGCCGGGAGCCCGCGGTCGCGCGTGGGTGCCGTCTTCCGCCGGGAACACCGCGTTGCCGCGGAGTAGCCGTTGTCGTGTGCCCGGCGTCATGCGCTGCCTTTTCTAGCGCTGGAGCGCTGGTTTCCTTTGCCACGCAGGGCCAGAGGGCATCGCGACGCTGCGCGCTCGCTGCCGGCAGTTTGGCCGTGAAATCGCTCCGCCAGAGAGCGTGCTGATAACGTGTTAGAAAGTAAAATGAGAGAGACCATAGACAGGAATGTAAAGTGAAGGGTTGTCTTTATTGATGATTGAGTACAAGTATATATAGCCCCGAGGGGATACATCCAACAGACGCGATGGTCCGGAGAGACACGAGCGAACAGTCGTGTCCCTCGTACATGGCGGTTAGGGATAGTGGAGATTCTCCATAATTCTCCAGAATGCTCAACCTCCCCCTTCCCGGCGACGCAGGCGACCCACGGAAGCATGTTCTTGTTTTCGATCTCGCTGTTCCTCCAATCCTCTCTTCCTCCCAACGACGAGGGTGTGCGGTGGACACGCTTTGGTGTTGCAGGTGAAGCGCGTGGCAAAAGAGATACAGTGAAGCTGGTGGTTGCCGGAGTCACCATATCTCCTCTACCCACCGAAGCTTGTTCAAATTGTCATCTAATCCCTCTCAATTCACAGAGCTTCCTTTGCAATGCCTGTTTATTAATATACAGAGCCGATCCACGCAAAATAGTAGTACTACCCAGCTATCTGATCAGTAGTTTCTTTAGTTGTGGTATAATTAGATTGCTGCATTTTTCAGTGTCTGGCACATCTCAGAAGCAGTATTCCAAGTTTGGTGTTGATGATGAAGAGGGATGGACAAAACAAATGTCATCAACGAAAATCAAGTAGGTTTTGTTCTCTGTACATCACTTAATACTGCATGTTCCCAATAGCTCGACCACTAATGCCTATACTCGAATGTCTCTTCCATGTTCAGACTATTGATGGCATGCTTCAGTATTCATACATATTTCTCTAGAATACTTTATTCATATCTATTACTTATAGATTATACTGTAATATTTATTCATATGTTGTTAAACTCACAATTTCACCTGTGATGTATAGATTTTTAATTTTACCTTGATGCAAAAGTAGTTGATGATTTGCAGTTTGACTCTCGTGAAACGAGAACAATTGCCTCACCTCTGCTCCGTTGGGCTACATCGTCTTTGTGTGGTTTTCTGTGGCTCAGGCTACACGGTACCCCTTATCTTTGCCATTCATTTCTGCATCGCGATCCGTGCAGACGTATTTGTCTTTTTTGTTTCTCTCAAACGACACAACATATAAACTTCAAAGGTTGCAGAACAACAATACATTCTAACTACAATCTGGGAAAAAAACTTTCAGATTTTTTCATGCATTTTAAATACTTAAAATATTATTTTTAGTCAAACAAAATCTCATTTTGTATATTTATATAAGACCAAAAAATCTGAAAGTTTTTTCACACATTGATGTTCTAATGTTTGTTCGATCTGCAAAGTTTGAAGTTCATATGTTGTTTCATTTGAGAGAAACAAAAAAGAGAAATCTGCTTGTTGTAAGTTAGTTGTGTAGTACGGATCTCAAAGCAAGACTGGAGGGTTGAGGATAAGAGGTTCCGTGTAGCCTGAGCTACAAAGAAACTTTGTGATCGTCTTTTGCCTTTGCAAATGCATTTCACATCATTTTGTAGATCTACACCTTTTTTAATATGCTCAGATGTCGTCAATCAGACTATCGTAGCTGAACATGTGCCAGCCAAAAGAGTAATATTAGTTTGTTAATTAACTTCTCTTTTGCCTTGCTTATCCTCTCCCCATGGGTGATGTGTTTCCCGCTGCCTCATCTTAAATCACCACCTCCCGTCAGTGCTATAATTGCCAAAGGCGACAAGGCACGTGAATCTCCACATGTGATGTGTTTTCTCCTTGTCATATTAAGCATAACAATACCATATTTTCTAGCTATATCATTAAGGAAAAGTGTATGCGCATCCACTTTAATGCTAAACCATCCAGCTTACTATATGCTTTCGTTCTTGTCGGGTGTACATGTTTAGCTTTTGTATCATGTGGATGGTGTAGTGTCCGGATTGTCATACTTTCTATATGCTCCATGAAAAGAGAAAATCTATACAAGGTTACTATCACAAGTTGTCTCATGGTTTTGTATTTTTTTTTTTTGCGGGTGATGGTGGTTTTGTATTAAGGTGATATAATTTGAATCTCGCCTATACCTTTATGTTCAGTTTTTGTATTATTTCTATCATTCTTTGTCACAATGGACGAGCGCAGCAACGCGGGCCTCTTTGTTCTAGTATGCACCTAAAGTCGTGCATGGTGCACGTCCCTATGGGATCCCGTTCTAGTACGATAAGAAGGACCTCCTGGTCTGGGCTGGAAGTCACGTGAGGGTACCTACAACAATCTCAGAAAGAGCAGAATGCCTGGATTCGAGAGCATCTGAGCTCGTGCTCAGAAACGATTTTTGGTTCCCACGTACGGTCTATACATAGAGAGAAACCAGAAAAGAAAACGCAAAACAAACATGCATGCTTCCACAAATGGGTTACCACATGCCTTGTGGGGCTCTAGCGACCTCATATTCATTGTAGGCCTCTTATGACCTCACATTCATTGGAGAGATTTCCTGACCTCACATCGTCTTTATAAAAGCCTATCGCCTCGATGTGTCTCATGTGTCTCCACCATTTCAAATCCTCCGCGCGCCTAAGATACCACTTGAGAAATTACTTACAAATGGCCAACGAAAAGAATGTCGTGGCCATGTTATTTCTCACCACCATTGTGGCGGTGGCGGCCATAAGGCCAGCCGAGACCTATGGCGCCGCGGAGGAGAACACATTGAAGACGGCTACCCCCAGCAGGAAAGGAGTTGACGCTACCTTAGCAGCCACACATGTTGTTGCCGCCGAGAAGTCCATCAAGAAGAAGGCTGAAACCGCCACCACACCTGAAGAGGCCGCGGCTGCCAAGCAAGATGCAGCAAAATCTGCTTCTGCTGCATCAAAGTACAATGCCATCTCTCACCAGGCAACTGACAAAGGTTCTTCTACCTCCCCCGGTAGGAAAGAAGCAGCCGCTACATTAGCCGCCGCGCACTATGCTGATGCCGAGAAGTCGATCAAGAAGGCCGAAACTGCCACGACACCCGAAAAGGCAGCGGCCGCCAAGCGAGACGCGGCAAAGTCCGTTGCCGATGCGTTAAAGTATGGTGCCATCTCTCGGCAAGCAGCTGGTACAAGTTCTTCTACCTCTCCCAATGGAAAAGAGGCCACCCCTGACCTAGCAGCTATGCACATTGCTGCTGCTAAGATGTTCACAAAGAAGGCTGAAACCGCTACCACGCCTGAAGAGGCCGCGGCTGCCAAGCGAGCTGCGGCCAAGTCTTCTGCTGCCGCATTAAAGTATGATGTCAGGAAAGAAGCTGGTGCAAGTTCTTCTACCTCCCCCAGCAGGAAAGAAGCTGCTGCCGCTACCTTGGCAGATGCGCGCATAGCTGCCGCCGAGAAGTCCATCAAGAAGGCTGAAAGCGCCGCTAGACCTGAAGAGGCAGCATCTGCTAAGAAGGGTGCCGTGAAATCTGAGGCTGATGCAATGAAGTACGGGGCCATCTCTCAGCAGGCTGCCGGCAAAAATGGTGCCTAAGTGGTGCCTCAAACACCTATTCATGCGCAACATCATCTGCATACTACCATGCATGCAAAATAGCATTGAGATATCCCATGATGCTAATTCTCATGCATGCACGCTTTGCTTAAATGTTCCCATTACGAATCATGTTCTAATGTCTTGCTTGTTTTACTTTTAGTAGTAAGACAAGCTTGACTTGCTTTAAAAAAAAATACAACAATCAATGTATACATGTATTATCTGAAAATTAATAATATGAGTTCCACCACAATTTGTGTCTTTTTGTCATAATTTGGGTGCAATCAATGCACACATCCAATAGACAAAATTGGAAGAGTCAATGTATTATGGCTCCATGGAGCGGTGAATCATGTTTTGATGTCTTGCTTGTTTTACTTTTAGTACTGGTAAGATACACTTGACTTGCTTTAAGAAAAAAATACAATGATCGATATATACATGCATTATCTGAAAATTAATAATATGAGTTCCACCGTAATTTGCATTTTGTCATAATTTGGGTGTAATCAATGCACAAATCCAATACACAAAATTGGAGGAGTCAATGTATTATGGCCCCATGGAGCGGCATAATGATATACGATATATCTTCACTTACTTTAAAAAGAACTTAAGGTTTCGTCATACATCTGCCCTTCATCCAACCTCCCTACCAATCCTTCCTGTTTTGAATTTTTTTTCTCCCATCT
>LR738712.1:884382017-884421201 GCA_902687465.1 Secale cereale | reverse complement strand
AATAATGTTCACGTGCCACATCAATCTGGGACATCTATGAGCCGAACAATATCATCAAACTGATCACAGGTATCATAATGTAAAGTATCATCATATTGATTGCTATGCGTATTTGATTAAATAGTAGTTTCTCCCGCAAATAAGCTGATATTCTTGTGGTTTATGATCACAGGTAAAAACAATGTTAGGGGAGCTGGACAAGGACTGGTTTTATCATGGGCACAACGAGTGAAGATTGCCCTGGATGCTGCTATTGGGCTTGAGTTCCTCCATGAAAAGGCACAGCCTTGCGTTATCCTCACTGGCATCAGGTCCAGCAACATATTTCTCTTTGACAACGACGTTGCAAAGATTGGTTACCCTGGTGTTTCCTCCGTAGAGGCCCCTGATTACTACAGAAATAATCTTCTTTTGGATCATCCCGGTGGAATTCCCACATCATGTGATGCGCCTGAGTATGCAACATATTTTTTTCTTGCAACAAAACATTTCAATGCTGTCACATTCTTCCTCAAGGTTTGGAAAATCATTACTCTTCTACTTACTTAGTATTTGGTTCTGCCAGGTGTGCAACAGAAGGAGGCGTACAATTTTCCACAAAGAGCGATGTCTACAGCTTCGGAGTTGTGCTACTGGAACTTTTAACAGGTCGAAAGGCAGTTGATCCTACACTACCCCGTGGGCAACAATACCTCGTGACATGGGTACGTATGTATTGCATTCACTTGAACTATTTGTTCGGAAGATGCAATAGCAAAACTCAAAGGACAAAGACATGCAGGCTGTACGAAGACTTGATGAACGCAAGGTACATCAATGCGTGGATCCAAGGCTTGGAGGAGATTACTCACCCAAGGTTGTCGCCAAGGTATGTTGTTAAATCTGTATTTTTTTTCTAACTGAATACAGTAGGAGAAACTCCTATGGTTAAATTTTACTAATTCCATTCCAAAATATAAGACGTTGTGGTAGTTTAATATAAACTGCCCCAACGTCTTATATTTAGTAATAATGGATGTAAAACTTAAGAAACAGGAGCAGTTACATGATGATTACAAAGAAGAAAAGACAAAAAGGTCCGGGGGCGAGTACTCCCCAAAACCACCATACAAGAGTAGTGTGATTATCAATGCTAACAAGCCTGGTTTTAAATGGTCTAACCCTGTGGCTGATGAGATGTAAATCCCTCTTGAAAAACACTTTCCATCTGGCAAAAGACACTGCTGGAAAATGAAGCCATTTCTTTCCTTCCAAATATTCCATAGGACCGAGACAGAAGTCTCCCAAAACAAGGGCCGATAAAACTCTTATGACCATAAGCAACAATCTACCCTACCCCCAAGTAGTTCCAACAGCCACAGGGTTTGACCAAATGAGCTTCATTTTGAAATTCGGGATTAAGAAAAACCGAGACCCCTTTCTTCTCCGGTTTACATACCAAGTGCCAAGCTGCTAAAGAGCTAGTATGTCTCTGTTGAAGATCATTATTGGCCCAAAGACAATGGCTCCTGGCTCTGTCAATGTGTTGAATAACAGATTTGAAAAAAAAAAGCTTAAGCAAGCACATAAAATATGTAGGTTTAGTTGAAATCACGGGCTTGCCATAAATTAGCTTCCTGCCATAAGAAATGAATCTGGAGCATGCATTTAACCTGCGTACAACTTTGTCCGCCAGGGGAGTGTTATCACTGACGGTGGGATGTGTAGTACCAAGCAGTAACTCTTTATGTAAACGGAATTGAACCAACAGTGCATTCAAGTATGGAAAGTAGCTCAGCAGTTTTAACAGGCGGCATATTGATGGGCAGTTTGAAAATATATAATAGAACACCTGCCCAGGCCCTCCCTATCTAGCTATCCATTCTGCGCATCGCGATTCGTGCAAACACATTTCTCTTTTTTGTTTCTCTCGCATAAAATATGTTTTGAAGTTCAAACCTTTGCAGCGTGGCAAAGTTTTCTATCTAGAATCTAGGATAAATCTTTCAGATTTTTTGGTCAAATATAAATATACAAATTATGATTTTTAGATTAAAAAAATCATTTTTTGTATATTTATGTTTGACAAAAAATTCTGAAAGATTTATCCTAGATTCTAGATAGAAAGTTTTGCTACGCTGCAAAGGTTTGAACTTCAAGACATGTTCTATGTGAGAGAAGCAAAAAAGAGAAAGTTTCATATAGAAAGTTACTTGTGTTGCACAGATCTTAAAGCAATATTGGACAGCCAGGATAGCAGGGTCCGGGTGCACAGGTTCTAAAAATCCACGTCCATGGGCAGTTTGGCACTAGGCTATATTTAGCAATGTTTATTCTTAAACTAGTGAAGGGGAGCCTTGGCGAGCGGTAAAACTATTGCCTTGTGACCATGAGATCACGGGTTTGAGTCCTGGAAACAACCTCTTGCAGAAATTTATGACAAGACTGCGTACAATAGACCCATAGTGGTCGGACCCTGCGCAAGCGGGAGCTACGTGCACCGGGGTGCCCCTTTTTTATTCCCAAACCAGTAGCAAAAGCAAAATTACCAAGAGTCTTTTTTGAAAGGCCAAGCTGATTCGGGCAAGCCTACATAATAAAGCAAGGAATCCTCTGTGTACTGCATTACAGGAAAGTTACTCCCCTCAGCGAACTGAATCATTTCCTAAAAAAAAAAAAAAGTGAACCAAGTCATCCCTCTGTTATCATTGCCAAAACAGGAATTTTCCTGTGGTGCTAGCGCTCATAGCCGTTGGATTGACGGACCTTTGGTCCTTTGGTTATCGGAATAAGAGAGGAAGGCGTATTCTCCATATTATCTTGTTTGCCATTCTTAAAAATTGTTGTATTGGTGTTTCTAACCTCACGGTAAGTTTTTGAAAGTATTAACGGTTGCTCTCGTGGTTATTGACGCTCTGGCAAGCAGATGGCCCACATCGCGGCGCTTTGTGTACATTACGAGGCGGACTTCCGGCCACGAATGAGCATCGTCGTCAGGGCTCTAAGGGCTATTTCCGCCGATACTGAAGCACATCTGGAGTCTGTGGCATCGTCTAAGCAGTGAATAGCATGTGAATTGTGATGTGATGTTGTGGCGGAACATAATCATGGGTTCAAAGATCATGTGCGCTACCGCTTCGGCCCATGATATTTCAATAAGTACCTAAGCATTGGCCATTGGGGTATTGGGTTCTCGTTGTGCACATCAATTTAGACAGTGGGTTTGTGATTTCGGCATTCCAGTGTCTATGGGGCGGCCGGGTAGACATGTATTCCTATTTCCTCCACGTGCTGAAGCATTGTGCATTTGCACCATTCAGGCACTCCATGAGCCTACCCTAGCTGGATGTGAGGTGGAGCCTCCTAGGGCATGGAGGTAGTTTTTGCATTCGTGGCCTCACATGTCAGAGAGTGGGTCAGTTGTGGGCTGAGGTTGGGCCTATTCACACGTCAGCGTGGCACTCCTAACCGATCAATAGGCAAATCTTTAAATTCATGAATATTTTTTAAACTGATGAATATTTTTTAAATTCTGAAATCCAGGGAACTAATTTCTGAAATCCAAGAACATTTTTTAAATTCATGTTTTACATGTTTCCACTCCGCTTTGCGAGACGTTGATAATGAACCCGAATTCCCAATATTTAATCGGGAACTAGCTTTTATAGAAGTTAATTTTAAGACCAGACATTTTTCTGAAACACTGGAAATAAAAGCTTCAGGTTTCGAGCATTATCTAGGTCGTGTTTCATAAAAGGAATCGTATCATCGGCATATTGCAAAATGGAGAGGACATCATCCACAAGGTGTGGCACTACTCATGCAATCTGGCCGTCTTACTTGGTGCATTCAATAAGAATAACCAACATGTCAGCGACAATGTTATAACATTGGAGACATGGGTCACCCTGACATAGTGATTTTTTTTTCCAAAAATAATGGCCTACGTCACCATTGACTTTGACAACCGCACTACCCCCAATAATAAAATTTTGGATCCACTGTCGACATTTACCGGAGAAACTTTTCATTTTCAGGGCATGTTGAAGAAATGACCATTTGACCTTATCATAGGCCCTTTCAAAGTCAATCTTGTAAACCACCCCACTCGTGTTTTTCCGATGCATCTCGTGCATGGTCTTATATAGGATTACTACTTCGTCGAGTGTATTTCTTCCTTGCATGAAAACTATTTGGGATGGCCGGATAACATGAACATCAACCATGTTTTTTTTTTAGCATCAGTACATACGCAAGCGCTCACATACACGCGCATACACTCACCCCTATGAACGCACACACGCACACCCTATCCCTATGAGCACATCCGAGAGACTGAGCCGGCATATCATCTTGAGATTTACGAAGTCACCGTAAGCGCCTCGTCGTCGACGGGAACGTCTCCTCCCACTGAAAGCGAGCCTATTAATAGCCACTATGATGAAAATTTTGAAGCTTCCCGTGCGCCAGGCCCGTGCAACTAGTGTTCTGCTTGACGGCGAGGTTAAAAACGAGATATAGCCACGCCCGTCCCTTCACACGTGTATGTGTGTAGCACACGAATAAAGGAATTTCCTATTTACCGTATTTTGCAGCAAATAGTCGACCAGTAGCACAGCCGACTGATAATAGATGCATAGAATGGGCCGGCCCATCTGAGCGTCCGAGTCACTAGTTGTGTGAACCTTCTGGTTGGTTCCTACACAGGTTTCTTTACCTTCTTTTTGTGCTTGTTTCTTATTTGTTTTATTTTGTTTTTACTTTCTGTTATTTTTTATTTTCTCTATTTGTTTTTTCTTGTCTTTTTTTCCCCTTTTCTGTTTTTTCGTTCCTTCTATAAAACAGAAAATTAAAAAAAAGTTCAACATATGGATTTTTTTTCATTTTCTATAATTGTTTTCCAATATTCCTAAATATTTTCATGTTTCTAAAAATTGTTCGCGTTTTCCCAAATCTGTTTGGGAATTTCTAAATTTGCTTTGCTTTTCAAAAATAGTTTCGAGTTTGAAATTTTTTTCATGTTTTCAAAAAATGTTCATGTTAATAAAAAATGTTCTAAGTTTCATATGTTGCATGTTTTCTAAACTTGTTGGCTATTTCAAAACATGTTCAGAATTTCGAAGCTTTTGTATGTTTTAAATATGGTTTTCTCAAATTATTGTTCACATTTTCAAAAATTGTGCGCAATTTGAAAAAAGTTCGAAATTTCAAAGTTTTTTCGTATTTCCAATTTTTTTTCGAAATGTTACATTTTGTTCTACTTTAAAAAATATATCAAAGTTCGTTCTAATTTTTCAAAGATTGTCTGTGTCAAAAAATTCTCATATTCAAAAAACTGTTGACGGAATCAAAAGATGTACGAGTATTAAAAAATGGTTGTGGTTTTCAAAGAACATTCTTTAAAAAAAATTGATTTCGAATTTGAAAAAAATCGTTTTAAAAATTATTCATAGATTTGTTTTTGGGATTACAAAAATTATTAGTTTTTTATCAATATGCAGTAGTTTAGAATTTCAAGAATTATTATTTTTAACATTAAAAAATTTCAACAATTTTCATGAAACATACGAACATTTTCTGTAAAGATTGTGTCAAATGTGCCACTTCAGTGGGATCTTAAAACAAATACGCTCTCCTAACATCAGCTGTAGCTGGCAGCTCCAGTTTCAAGCGGCCCACGTTTAAGACTTGAAAGTCGCGAGTTTGATTCGAGGTAGTTCCTTGCTCGTTTCTGTCATTTTTATGCCATGTTCTCCTACGTTTCATGTTAGTGGGTCGGCCCAGTGACGGGTCCTCTGCGAGTCTGTGCGTTGCTCGAGCAACGAGCGATCTAGCTATGACGAACAAGGCCCAAACAAATCACGATTGTCCTTTATTTAAACCTCACCGGCTCCATTTGCAGCACATCAATGGCCCAACTTGAAGGCGAATGGTAGGCGCCGGTCGAACGGCCCAAATTTGGGCCAGTAGTCGCGTAGCCATTTGATCATGCATGCAGGAACGGTCGTGGAAGGAAAACAACAGTTCGCTGGGAGTGCACTCATGTCGCTCTTTGTCATTTCCCTGGCCTCTTAACACATCCAATGATGCGTGCCGGATGTCTCGCCCCTCGTCGCCAGTTGCCGCCATTGATGGTGGGTCGTCGCTTGCATTTGTCGTCGACTCCACGCAAGGAACAACGTCTGCCCATGGTTGCAACTCCGGTTGCAAGAATCGCAGCTCGCCGGTGTGCTCATTGCCTCTCACGTTGTCACAGCAAGTCGGTCGTATCTCGCCGTTGCAATATCTCAGTCGTCCGGTGCCAACAAATTGAAGGCGCCAGTTCCAACAAAATAAGGCCGCGTAGCCAAGCCATCACAACTCGCCGCACTCCAGGTTGCAGCTTGCCGCGATGCCGGTTCTAGCATTTGGCTATGCTGGTTGTAGCAAAACACATGACACATCTACGTGATGTAGCAAAATACGATGCGGGTTGTAGCATTTGGCGATGCTGGTTGTAGCAAAACACATGACATGTCTACATGATGTAGCAAAATACGATGCCGTTTGTAGCCGGATGGGACGCCCGATCGTAGCAATTTATAACGCCGGTTGTAACATGCATGTAGGCATGTAGCAAAAATGGTGAACGTCGTGTGTTGCTCGGAGTAGCGCCACCGTCCTCACAATCCGTGGTCATCGCGCTCACCGTACATGATTGGAGCACTCTTCGGCACCTATTGCTGGAATTTAGTCTATTATGGCCCAGCCCAATATTAATTTCAGAAAGTCCTAATAAATCCTAGATGTCCACTTAGTCTATTCGTGCAAGGCAAGAGGCACTATTAAAGTTTAGTCCCACATAGCTAGTTTACAGCGAGTTGGACCTCTTTACAAGGGAGACTCTTTCTCCACTTGTACGAGCATGGGAACAAGAGGGACATCCACGCACGCTCCTCCTCCGCTGCCCGCCGCGGGTTGTGGGAATGAGCCTAGCTGATGTCTAATTTTTGCCACGCACGACGGGTAATAAATCTGAACAGTCACACGGGAGCGGAAACATTTTTCGGTAGTGGAGAATAAATCCGAACGGTGCAACCCCTTCGGCTGCTGCCTGTTCACTTCACCTCCCTCTTTTGCTTCGGCTCCTCGTGCGGCCTGTTCACCTCCTTCTCCTGTGCCTATATAAGAGAGGTCGCCCCTCTCCAGAGTGATACTCCAGAAGATCATCTCCCTCTCGCCACCAAGTTCCAATCTCCGAGCTGCTGTTGTCTTCCCCATCCCGGCTTGCGGCGTGCACCGCAGGTCGGGACAGTAGGCCTCTAAAACCACACCTTTTGAGTCATGTACGGGAGAAGGGTGATAAGGTTTTTGGGGAGCGCTCGGCGCGACTACTTGCTGTTTCATCGCAGACGATCCGGTCGCCGACGACTACTTCCCCGACGACGACTTCTTCCCCGACGTCGACAGCCTCTTCGACGACTTGGCCGGCGAGGACAACTGACACAAGACCTGGGCTTCGGCTGCTGATACGTCTCAAACGTATCTACTTTTCCAAATACTTTTGCTATTGTTTTGACCTCATTCTTGCATGATTTGAACTAAACTAACCCGGACTGACGCTGTTTTCAGCAGAGCTACCTGTATGGTTTTATTGTGTGCAGGAAAACGGATTTTTAGGTGTCTCAGAAAATTCCACGAAAAATCACAGAAAATCCACGCATCCGGAGGGCCCTTGTGCCAGAAGATGGGCCAGGGGGGAGCCAGGGGGGCCCAGGCGCCCTGGTGGCGCGGCCCCACCCCTGGCCGCGCCGGGAGGCCGCCTGGGCGGGCCCTTCCCCCTCTGGTGCCCTACTTTGACCCGTATTTATCCCCGTGACGAGAAAACCTCAGAACAGAAGTCGTTTTCCCAGTTTTCGTCGCGGAGCCACCGCCATCCTCTGTTCTTCTTCGGGAGGGCTAATCTGGAGGCTGATTTGGCCTCCGAAGAGGGGAGATCGTCGCCATCGTCATCATCATCACCACTCCATCCTCCCTCCATGGCTTCTCCTTCCATTAGTGAGTAATTCCCTGCTGTAGGCAAAGGGGATGGTAGGGATTGGATGAGTTAGATCATGTAATAGTTTATCAGATTGTTGGGGGCATGTTGCCTATCATCTACTATGGTGTTTATCATCTTTGCTTCAACTTGTTGCTCTTAATGCTTGTCACTTAGGGCCCGAGTGTCATGATTTCAGATCTGAACCACATGTGTTTGCATGAATATATTTGTGTTCTTGATCCTATCTATGAGTTGTTTGCACCTATTACGGTCCGGAACCGGCGATCCCAAAAGTGACAGCTTGGGACACCAAAGGGGATGGTCCATAGTTTGAGGATTACATGTATCCATTGAGTTCATTGCTTTGTTCCGGTGCTCTTTGACAGGAGCAGCTTAATCTCCATAAGTTCCTTTTGGCCCCGTTCGTAGCGGGATGGTAGGACAAAAGATGTTGTGCAAGTTCTTATTGCAAGCACGTACAACTACCTGTGGGATACATGCCTAATGTTTGATACTTGCCTAGATGATCATTACTTTTCTATGTGCCTTGCCCCAAGTTAGATTCATGATATATCTCATCCATGCAGCGCCCAACCATCCATCTCCCTAGTCTACAGTGTTTCAATCCTGCTGGTTATAAGTTGTGGGAGGGGAGAGGGCAGCCGCACCCAAGCCCTGGCGCCTCTCCCCCTCCCGTCACACCTCCATACTCCAACGCAGGGCGCCCGGCGAAGCCCTGCTGCGATCTCCACTGCATCCGTCATCACGCCGTCGTGCTGCCGGATCTCTGACGACTTCTCCTTCCCCCTTGCTGGATCAAGAAGGAGGTGACGTTGCTGCACCGGACGTGTGTTGAACACGGAGGTGCCGTCCGTTCGTCGCTAGATCATCGGCGACGAAGAACGCGAAGAGTACGACTACTTCATCCACGCTTCTTCGAAAGCTTCCGCTCGCAATCTCCATAACGGTATGTAGATGCACTCTTACTCGCTCGTTGCTAGATGTCTCCATAGTTGGATCTTGGTGAAAGCGTAGAAATTTTCTGAATTATGCTACGTTCCCCAACAGATCCTCCTCGGATGCCCCTCTGGATAGAGAGGATCTTGAGTGCTAGTTCCTCCTCTGGTCTTAATCCCGAAGGCCTGCAAATCATCTTGTTTGGCATTGTTAGCAAGCAAATCTTTTTGCACAACAGAAATTTGTTCAAGCTGAGTTTGAACCATATGAAAATGCTTCACAAGACATTTAACATCATTAACTGTTCTACCTAGAACATCAAGCAAACTTTTGATAGCAAGGGAATTATCATGCAATTGACTTTGTATCCTCTCATTAAAATGATTTTGTTTCATAATAAAATTATCAAACTCATCTAAACATTGATCAGGAGGCTTACCATGAGGGATGTCATTTGCGTTGAAATCTAAAATAGAGTGTACCTCTACCATAGGAGGGTGAGTGGTAGGCTCACACAACTTCTCAATAGGGGGTAGATTCCTCACGTCTTCAGTTTTAATACCCTTCTCTTTAATAGACTTCTTTGCTTCTCGCATATCTTCGGGGCTTAGAACAAACATGCTCCTCTTCTTTGGTGGTGGAGGTGGTTCAGGGACGGACCAATCTTCATGGTTTTTGGCAATCCTGCCCATCAAATCCTCTGCATCGTCCGGTGTTCTTTTCCTGAAAACACAACCAGCACAACTATCCAAATAGGACCTGGATTCATCAGTTGGACCAGCATAAAATATATCGATTAATTCATTCTTAGGGACTCCATGTCCTGGTCTAGCCCGGATCAGACTACAGTACCTCCCCCAAGCTTTAGGGAGGTGCTCATCCTGCAACTGTTTAAAGTTATAAATTCTTTGTAAAGCAGCATGTTGCAGATGAGCAGGAAAGTACTTATCAACAAAAGAGTGAGCTAAGTCTTGAGGACTCTTAATCGAACCACATGGTAGTGAATCATACCATGTTTTAGCACCTTCCTTCAAAGAGAAAGGAAGAAGCTTAGTCACATAAAATTTTCGTATCTTCTCATCCGTGGTAAACAAGCCACCCAACTCAGTGAGTTTGGTCAGGTGTGCAATAGCATCATCATTTTCTCTGCCATAAAAGCGGTCAGCTTCAACCATAGATATAAGTGAAAGATCAACAGAGAAATCATAATCAGGATCATTGATGCATATAGGAGATGTAGCAAATTCAGGATCAGGAATAGTCTTGTTCTTCAAGGAGTGTTTTTCAAGCAGCTTCTTAATAGCTTCAGGGTCAGAGTCGGAAAACTCTGTCAGTTCCCTGCATAAATCATCATCAAGCATAATGTAATCATCATCAAGGAGTCTCTCCTTGAGTTTACTCAAATCAGGATAATCGTAAGTTCCACCAATAGGGTAGCGAGTAACAGGAATTTCAATTCCAGATTTTTTTGCAGCAGCAGCGATCTGTTTCTCAAGAGCATAACCAAGTGAACTAATATCATCAAGAGTAGTAGAAGCATCATCAAGAGTATCAGACATAGTAACAAATTCAGTAGGAGCATCATGTGGTGGCGGTGAGGCAAACTTACTCATAACAGAAGGTGAATCAAGTGTAGCACTAGTGTTCAGAACAGTACCTCTTCTTGTAGTGGATAGTAAGATCGGAACCTTGGGGTCTCCTTTCTTACCCATAGCGGATGAAGTGCAGCAGGTAGGATACTTCAAGTAGACTTGTAAATATTGCTATGCTCCCCGGCAACGGCGCCAGAAAACGGTACTTGATAACCCTCAACCGTAAGGGATCGAGATAGTCTTCGCGGGTAAGAATAACCCAATTTATAGATTCGACACACGGGGAGCCAAAGAGTATTTATAAGCTTTAACAGTTGAGTTGTCAATTCAACCGCACCTGAAATATACTTACTTGCAACAAAAGATAAGTGGTAACGGTGATATGATAGTGATGGTGGTGATAGTAAAAGTAAACAACAAAAGTAAACAACAAAAGTAACAGCTAATGACCAGCAGGATTTAAAACACTGTAGGCTAGGGAGATGGATGGTTGGGCGCTGCATGGATGAGATACATCATGAATCTAACTTGGGGCAAGGCACACAGAAAAGTATTGATCATCTAGGCAAGTATCAAACATTAGGCATGTATCCCACAGGTAGTTGTACGTGCTTGCAATAAGAACTTGCACAACATCTTTTGTCCTACCATCCCGCTATGAACGGGGCCAAAAGGAACTTATGGAGATTAAGGTGCTCCTGTCAAAGAGAACCGGAACAAAGCAATGAACTCAATGGATACATGTAATCCTCAAACTATGGACCATCCCCTTTGGTGTCCCAAGCTGTCACTTTTGGGATCGCCGGTTCCGGACCGTAATAGGTCCAAACAACTCATAGATAGGATCAAGAACACAAATATATTCATGCAAACACATATGGTTCAGATGTGAAATCTTGGCACTCGGGCCCTAAGTGACAAGCATTAAGAGCAACAAGTTGAAGCAAAGATGATAAACACCATAGTAGATGATAGGCAACATGCCTCCAACAATCTGATAAACTATTACATGATCTAACTCATCCAATCCCTACCACCCCCTTTGCCTACAGCAGTGAATTACTCACACATGGAAGGAGAAGTCATGGAGGGAGGATGGAGTGGTGATGATGATGACGATGGCGACGATCTACCCTCTCCGGAGGCCAAATCAGCCTCCAGATTAGCCCTCCCGAAGAAGAACAGAGGGTGGCGGCGGCTCCGCGACGGAAACTGGGAAAACGACTTCTGTTCTGGGGTTTTCTCGTCACGGGGATAAATACGGGTCAAAGTAGGGCACCAGAGGGGGAAGGGCCCACCCAGGCGGCCTCCGGGCGCAGCCAGGGGTGGGGCCGCCTGGGCAGGGCACCTGGGCCCCCCTGGCTGCCCTCTGGCCCATCTTCTGGCACAAGGGCCCTTCGGGTGCGTGGATTTTCTGTGATTTTTCTTGGAATTTTCTGAGATACCTAAAAATCCGTTTTCCTGCACACAATAAAACCATACAGGAAGCTCTCCTGAAAACAGCGTCAGTCCGGGTTAGTTTAGTTCAAATCATGCAAGAATGAGGTCAAAACAATAGCAAAAGTGTTTGGAAAAGTAGATACGTTTGAGACGTATCAACTCCCCCAAGCTTAGCATATTGCTTGTCCTCAAGCAATTCAGTTCAACGAACTGGACGCGACAAAGAAAACTTTGACAAACTCTTTTGCTTCATTAGATGTATATAAGCATGTACTACGAAAAGAGTCTAGCAAGTATTGAAACAATGCTATGAGGACAATGCACGGAGCAATCCTTCTTTCAAGTGATCAATCACAAATACCTAAAAGTAAATAATATGCTACTGAAAATCGAGACAAGATTACATTGCACATAGCTTGAACATACTAGAGTGGTATCTCGCTAGCCTCCATGAGTGAAGCAAAACATAAATGCAGAAACTCCTCCAGAGTTTTAAAGGAGACTAGAACTAAGAATTTCAGAATAAATAATATCACAAGCATGCAGAAGACAATGTAATACTTTGGGACAATGCACATTACACTCAGAATGACAATCATGCTCTCCTAGTTGGTGCTTTGAAGAAAGAAGGTGGAGACTCTCGAACCGTGGAATTTGATGGCGAGGTTGAAAACCCATAGTTGGAAGCAAAGACTAAACATGTACCAGAGCTCTTGGTTTTGAAAACAGAGGTAAAAAATGATTTTGAGAGGTGCATATTTCGTTAATGAATGTTAGTAGACAACCCAATTACTTCTCGAGCTGGACAAGTTTCGAGGAACGGCTCCTGCACGGGGACGATCACATCCCCTTAATCTCCTTTGTTTATCACTGCCAAAAGTTTTCTGATTTCTCATGAACAAAGCGTGAAGGAGGGTTTGTTTGTTGTATTATCTTTTATGAGCCGGGCGCACTCATGCCAGTTCCTTCTCGTATTAGGGGTTTGCAAATTAGACATGCAATCCCGGGATAAAACTTGTCCAACTTAAAAAGGTCATGAATTAACTACTACTTCCTCATGAGCTAAAACAGGGGCACAAAATAAGAGTAAATTTCAATAATTTCGAGATGGTACAAGAAAGTCTTCGTTAGGATGGCAGGTAAATACCACATAGGAAGGTATGGTGGACTCGTATGGAATAACTGGTTTGAAAGGATTTGGATGCACAAGTAGAATTCCGCTTAGTGCGAGCGAAGGCTAGCAAGAGACTGGGAAGCGACCAACTAGAGAGCAATAACAGTCATAATCATGCAGAGCGACAAAGCAACATTGAATCGGGCATGAAAGTGATATAACTATTCTGAAACTCAAAGATCATCAAGGCAAAACAGACTTTTTAGTCTTAAACATGTGTAAACATGTGCTAAGTCAATCCAAGAATTCTCCAAAGGGAAATACCACCTCAGTATACCAAACTATGAACAATGCAATACATGTAAATCATTCTAATAACACATTATATACTCTAGCTATTTGAGACTAGCCACAAGGAAAGCATGAACCACTGGGAAAGCATTGTAAACATAGCACTATGTCGCTACAAGCTGGTCTCTAGATCATAAGTACAGGCATATGTACAAAAGTAGAAACAAGAAGAGTTCATACCGGTTTCCTTGTTGCTTCCCTTCCGTCGATCTTCGTCATTACTGCCTTGTCACATGCACGATCGAACGTAGGAAATATAATTAAATGCCATCACGGACTCGAGCTGAACTCTGAAAACAAAGCAAACTAAAGAGAGAAAGGAAATCTTTTTGGGTTATTTCAAAGGTTGAACGAAAGCAAAAGAAAGAGAAAATATTTTTGTTGTTTTTGCAAAGAAAGAACAAAGAAGAACGGGCAAAAACTTCAAAAAGATCAAAGCGAACAAAAATAAAATGGATAATACAATGGAAAAGTGAGAAGGGCACGTACTCCCCCAAGCTTAGGCTTTTGGCCTAAGTTGGTAGTAGCTACTGCCCCCAGGAGCCTCCTACTCCGGGGGGGGTGCTGGTGAGTCCAAGGGTCGTAAAAGGATTCCGGCGCGTACACCGAACTCCTCGGATCCTCCCACGAAGAAGGGTCCGCACTCCAAGCAGAGGAAGACCCTTCACCAAACTAGGTGATGGTCTCCCCCTGGAAAGGTGGTAACTCACCCTGCTCCTCCTTGTCGGGCACAACCCCCTCCATGGGGTTATGAAACTGATGTTGGACCATGAACTCATCGAACTGGACAACATCAAAGGACCATCCGTTCCTGCGAGAAAAATCAAACAAAAGAGGTGCAGGTAGACGGATCTTGCGTTCCGCGGTAGTTCCGAAACGCAAGTTATAAACAAGGTTACCAAACTCAGAAGTCGTGGTAACAAACTTATGCCTTTTCATAGCAGCAAGATCAAAACTTAAATAAGTAAAAGGCTTATCATCAGGGTGTGGGGTGCCTTTAAGATACTCTAATATAAGTGTGGCGTAAACGCCACCAAATAAATCTCCCCTGTTACCGTTCATAGCAAGGCGTCGAGCAATTAAGGCACCCAAATTATAATCAAACCTCCCTGAGAGGGCGGTTGCCAGGATAGCAATATCCGGCGCAAAAGTGTTGCTCGTGTTGTCACGAGCTAACACTCCTCTAGCAACATAATACGCAAAATACCTGAGGTGAGGGAATAAGATGCTGGAGATTTTTGACCGATGAATATCCCTCGTACCCATGCTGCAGAGAGAGTTGAAGACGGTTTTCAGCTCTGAGGGCTGAGAGGTCATCTTCGCCGTCCGCCCAACGTTTGGCACACCTATTATTTCACAAAACTTTTCCAAGGGCATGGTCAAAAGATCATTGTAAATTTTAAACTCAATAGAACCAGTATCAAGGTTATATCTAAAACTGTTAATGAAACTGGAGGTGAGTATTTAATATTGAGTAACACGGCACGTGACGAGCCGTGTCAGACCTGCATTAGCACAAAGATTATAAAACTCATCCTTAATTCCCGCAGCTTCAAGGAATTCATCACATGGGAACATCATAGCACGTGCTGGCCTTGTGTCTTCCAACAACTCTAGGGGCACATGATCTTCATTGTAACTCACCTTAGCAGTCGAGGGTGAAGCTGCGGCTCTAGTAACTCGATCGGAGCGCGCGGGCCTCTTCTTCTCAAGCCACCCCTTTGCCCTTCCTAACAAACTCATTTCTGAAATTTTTGACAAGTTACAAAAACAAGGATTTAAACAAAGTGGGTTAAGGCAAACTACTCAACTCACTTACCTAAGGCATAAACTTGCATCAAAACTTGGAAAATAAATTTCTACACATGCATGCAAGCTCATCTACACAGCACCAAGAACTACTAAATACTCACAAATGAAGCCACCAAGCAGAAATCTAATTGGAGGGGTGGAGGAGTTACATACCAGGGAGTATTTATTGAAAATCTCAGCTCGAATGATAAGCTATAGAGAGAGATCGAAAATCGCCTCCAAGAACAGCAAGAACGCAAGAACAGGTGCAGAACTCGTGTTTTCGGAGAGAAAGAGAGAGAGAGGAAGAATACTCACCTGGAGGCGGGACCTGTGGGCCCCAGGCGCCCTATGGGCGCGGCCAGGGGGCAGGCCGCGCCAACTGGCCGCCTGGACCACTGGTGGCCCCCCCTGGTCAGCCCCAGGTGCCTCTGGGTCACTCCCGGCATGGAAATTTTTAGTTTTATTTTTCTGGAATTTTTCTGAAAACTTCACTGTTGAAATTTTTTCGAAGTTCAATAAGCTGCAAAACTTTTTGAAAACTTAAAGCAGTGATTAGTATTGTGAAGCTTCAAAAACATAAACACTTGGTACAGCAAGGAGAACAAAAGCTAAAACAAATGAAAACATAACAGGCTCAACTTTTACCTATATAAAACATGCTTACTAGTAAGGTTGATCAAGTCTTACCAACAAACCGGCGATATATAGAGCAGAAAGTCCCACCTCTTACGAAGTGATCATTGCACCTTTACTTTAATGGACATTTTCCCCACCATAATAGTTTTGTATTTGTGGTGCACATGTAGTGGACAGTCCCATTCTCCAATCTTCACGGTCTCGATATCTTCTATAGAGTTGAGGCCATGCCTCTTGTCGGTCTTCTTTGGAAAATACACCGTGTGTTCTTTATCATTCACATTGAAGGTAACCTTTCCTTTATTGCAATCAATAATAGCACCTGCGGTGTTAAGAAAAGGTCTACCAAGAATAATGGACATGCTCCCATCCTCGGGCATGTCAGGCACGACAAAATCAGTAAGGATCAAACAATTAGCAACTTCTACGGGAACATCCTCACAAATACCTATCGGGACGGTGGTTGACTTGTCAGCCATCTGAAGGGAGATATCTGTAGGAATTAGTTTCTCTAAACAAAGCCTCTTGTAAAGAGAGAAAGGCATAACACTCACTCCTGCTCCAAGATCACATAGAGCAGTTTTGACATAATTATTCTTTATAGAGCAAGGAATGGTGGGTATACCTGGGTCACCAAGCTTCTCAGGAATGTTGCCACTGAAGGAGTAATTAGCAAGCATAGTAGATATTGCTTCATTAGGGATTTTTCTTTTATTAGTGACAATATCTTTCATATATTTTGAATAGGGAGGTAACTTAATAGCATCAGTCAAAGGGATTTGAAGAAAAAGAGGTTTCATCCACTCACAAAACTTATTGTAATGCTCTTATTCTTTAGATTTGAGAGACTTACCTGGAAAGGGCATGGGTTTCAGTATCCATTGTTCTCTTTCCTTCCCATGTCTTCTTGCGACGAAGTCTTCTCTAGTGTACTTCTTGCGTTTGTCAGGTGGTTCTTCTTCTTGAACCTCAGGCGGATCATTCTTCTCCTTATCCTTATCTTCAGGTTCGGCACCGTCTTCAGTCTCAGCATCGGAGGTAGATATACTGTTGGGATCAACAGCTGGCTCTTCACTTGTAATAGGATCTTCTTCCTGCATTTGAGAATCTTGCTCGATTCTCCTCAGATGCCCCTCTGGATAGAGAAGATCTTGAGTGCTAGTTCCTCCTCGGGTCTTAATCCCGAAGGCCTGTAAATCATCTTGTTTGGCATTGTTAGCAAGCAAATCTTTTTGCACATTAGAAATTTGTTCAAGCTGAGTTTGAACCATATGAAAATGCTTCACAAGACATTTAACATCATTAACTGTTCTACCTAGAACATCAAGCAAACTTTTGATAGCAAGGGAATTATCATGCAATTGACTTTGTATCCTCTCATTAAAATGACTTTGCTTCATAATAAAATTATCAAGCTCATCTAAACATTGATCAAGAGGCTTACCATGAGGGATGTCACTTGCGTTGAAATCTAAAAGAGAGTGTACCTCTACCATAGGAGGATGAGTGGTAGGCTCACACAACTTCTCAATAGGGGGTAGATTCTTCACGTCTTCAGTCTTAATACCCTTCTCTTTAATAGACTTCCTTGCTTCTTGCATATCTTCGGGGCTTAGAACAAACATGCCCCTCTTCTTTGGTGGTGGAGGTGGTTCAGGGACGGACCAATCTTCATGGTTTTTGGCAATACTGCCCATCAATTCTTCTGCATCGTCCGGTGTTCTTTTCCTGAAAACACAACCAGCACAACTATCCAAATAGGACCTGGATTCATCAGTTAGACCAGCATAAAATATATCGATTAATTCATTCTTAGGGACTCCGTGTCCTGGTCTAGCCTGGATCAGACTACAGTACCTCCCCCAAGCTTTAGGGAGGTGCTCATCCTGCAACTGTTTAAAGTTATAAATTCTTTGTAAAGCAGCATGTTGCATATGAGCAGGAAAGTACTTATCAACAAAAGAGTGAGCTAAGTCTTGAGGACTCTTAATGGAACCACATGGTAGTGCATCATACCATGTTTTAGCACCTTCCTTCAAAGAGAAAGGAAAAAGCTTAGTCACATAAAAGTTTCGTATCTTTTCATTCGTGGTAAACAAGCCACCCAACTCAGTGAGTTTGGTCAGGTGTGCAATAGCATCATCATTTTCTCTGCCATAAAAGGGGTCAGCTTCAACCATAGATATAAGTGAAAGATCAATAGAGAAATCATAATCAGGATCATTGATGCATATAGGAGATGTAGCAAATTCAGGATCAGGAACAGTCTTGTTTTTCAAGGAGTGTTTTTCAAGCAGCTTCTTAATAGCTTTAGGGTCAGAGTTAGCAAACTCTGTCAGTTCCCTGCATAAATCATCATCAAGCATAATGTAATAATCATCAAGGAGTCTCTCCTTGAGTTTACTCAAATCAGGATAATCATAAGTTCCACCAATAGGGTAGCGAGTGACAGGAATTTCAATTCCAGATTTTTTTGCAGCAGCAGCGATCTGTTTCTCAAGAGCATAACCAAGTGAACTAATATCATCAAGGGTAGTAGAAGCATCATCAAAAGTATCGGACATAGTAACAGATTCAGTAGAAGCATCATGTGGTGGTGGCGAGGCAAACTTACTCATAACAGAAGGTGAATCAAGTGTAGCACTAGTGTTCAGAACAATACCTCTTCTTGTAGTGGATAGTAAGATCGGAACCTTGGGGTCTCCTTTCTTACCCATAGCGGATGAAGTGCACCAGGTAGTATACTTCAAGTAGACTTGTAAATATTGCTATGCTCCACGGCAACGGCGCCAGAAAACGGTACTTGATAACCCTCAACCGTAAGGGATCGAGATAGTCTTCGCGGGTAAGAATAACACAATTTATAGATTCGACACACGGGGAGCCAAAGAGTATTTATAAGCTTTGACAGTTGAAATATACTTACTTGCAACAAAAGATAAGTGGTAACGGTGATATGATAGTGATGGTGGTAACAACAAAAGTAAACAGCAAAAGTAACAACTAATAACCAGCAGGATTGAAACACTGTAGACTAGGGAGATGGATGGTTGGGCGCTGCATGGATGAGATATATCATGAATCTAACTTGGGGCAAGGCACATAGAAAAGTAATGATCATCTAGGCAAGTATCAAACATTAGGCATGTATCCCACAGGTAGTTGTACGTGCTTGCAATAAGAACTTGCACAACATCTTTTGTCCTAGCATCCCGCTACGAACGGGGCCAATAGGAACTTATGGAGATTAAGGTGCTCCTGTCAAAGAGCACCGGAACAAAGCAATAAACTCAATGGATACATGGAATCCTCAAATCATGGACCATCCCCTTTGGTGTCCCAAGCTGTCACTTTTGGGATCGCCGGTTCCGGACCGTAATAGGTGCAAACAACTCATAGATAGGATCAAGAACACAAATATATTCATGCAAACACATAGGGTTCAGATCTGAAATCATGGCACTCGGGCCCTAAGTGACAAGCATTAAGAGCAACAAGTTGAAGCAAAGATGATAAACACCATAGTAGATGATAGGCAACATGCCTCCAACAATCTGATAAACTATTACATGATCTAACTCATCCAATCCCTACCATCCCCTTTGCCTACAGCAGGTAATTACTCACACATGGAAGGAGAAGTCATGGAGGGAGGATGGAGTGGTGATGATGATGACGATGGCGACGATCTCCCCTCTCCGGAGGCCAAATCAGCCTCCAGATTAGCCCTCCCGAAGAAGAACAGAGGGTGGCGGCGGCTCCGCAACGGAAACTGGGAAAACGACTTCTGTTCTGGAGTTTTCTCGTCACGGGGATAAATACGGGTCAAAGTAGGGCACCAGAGGGGGAAGGACCCGCCCAGGCGGCCTCCCGGCGCGGCCAGGGGTGGGGCCGCCTGGGCAGGGCGCCTGGGCCCCCCCTGGCTGCCCTCTGGCCCATCTTCTGGCATAAGGGCCCTTCGGGTGCGTGGATTTTCTGTGATTTTTCTTGGGATTTTTTGAGATACCTAAAAATCCGTTTTCCTGCACACAATAAAACCATACAGGAAGCTCTGCTGAAAACAGCATCAGTCCGGGTTAGTGTCGTTCAAATCATGCAAGAATGAGGTCAAAACAATAGCAAAAGTGTTTGGAAAAGTAGATACGTTTGAGACGTATAAGTGTGCAAGCTAAGCAACCTCGTAAGTCTCACACGACTGCGGAAACGAGAAATCTTGCACCACTAGAGCTCATACATTCAGATCTATGTGAAATGAATGGCGTTTTGACAAAAGGTGGAAAGAAATATTTCATGACATTAATTGATGACTCCACTAGATACTGTCATGTGTATCTTCTGAAATCTAAGGATGAGGCTTTGAATTTTTTCAAGATCAATAAAGCTGAAGTGGAAAACCAACTTGATCGTAAGATTAAGAGGCTTAGGTCCGACCGTTGTGGAGAGTATTTTTCCAATGAATTTGATGCTTTTTGTGCGGAACATGGTATAATCCATGAGAGGACGCCTCCCTATTCACCTCAGTCAAATGGGGTGGCCGAAAGATAGAACCGTACTCTAACTGATTTGGTTAACGCCATGTTAGATACATCAGGTCTATCCAAGGCATGGTGGGGGAGGCGATATTGACTGCATGTCATGTCCTAAACCGAGTTCCCACAAAGAACAAAGAGATAACTCCATTCGAGGAATGAGAGAAGAAAAGGTTAAAACTCTCTTATGTACGAACCTGGGATTGTTTGGCGAAAGTCAATGTGCCAATCTTAAAGAAGCGCAAACTTAGACCAAAGACTGTGGATTTTGTTTTCCTGGGATATGCTTTCCGAAGCATTGAATATAGATTCTTGGTTGTAAAATCTAAGGTATCTGACATGCATGTCGGTACAATCATGGAGTCGAATGATGCGACTTTCTTTGAAGATATCTTTCCCATGAAGGATATGGCTACCTCATCTACTCAGGAGATGCCTAGTTCATCGAATCAAGAATATATTGCAATTACTGAACCTACCATTTCGATGGAACACTTTGACAAACCCGTGGAGGAAAACAATGAAGCTCCTACTAGGAGCAAGAGACAGAGGACTGCAAAGTCCTTTGGTGATGATTTTCTTGTCTATCTAATAGATGACACTCCCAGTTCTATTTCAGAGGCCTATGCGTCTCAAGATGCTGACTACTGGAAGGAAGCGGTTCGTAGTGAGATGGATTCCATCTTAGCAAATGAAACTTGGGACATAACCGATCGTCCTTATGCGTGCAAACCTATAGGATGAAAATGGGTATTCAAGAAGAAGCTCAGGCCTGATGGTACTACCGAAAAGTACAAGGCACGGCTCGTGGCTAAGGGTTATACCCAAAAGGAAGGTGAAGACTTCTTTGATACTTACTCACCCGTGGCGCGGTTGACCACTATTCGAGTTCTACTTTCTTTAGCCGCCTCACATGGTCTTCTCGTTCATCAAATGGATGTTAAGACTGCTTTCCTAAATGGATAGTTGGATGAGGAAATTTATATGGAACAACCAGATGGGTTTATAATAGATGGTCAGGAAGGAAAAGTGTGCAAGTTGCTGAAGTCTTTGTATGGACTCAAGCAAGCACCAAAGCAGTGGCATGAGAAGTTTGAAAGAACTTTAACAGCTGCAGGCTTTGTTGTGAACGAAGCTGACAAATGTGTGTACTATCGCCATGGTGGGGGCGAGGGAGTTATCATTTGCTTGTATGTTGATGACATACTGATTTTCGGAACAAATTTGAATGTTATTACGGAGGTCAAGAATTTCCTATCTCATTGTTTTGAGATGAAGGATTTATGAGTGGCTGATGTCATTCTGAACATCAAGTTGTTGAGAGACGATGATGGTGGGATTACTTTGCTTCAATCTCACTATGTGGAAAAGATCTTGAGTCGCTTTGGCTATAGTGACTGCAAGCCCTCTCCAACACCATATGATGGTAGCGTGCTACTTCTAAAGAATCAAAGAATTGCTAGAGATCAATTGAAATATTCTCAGATTCTTGGCTCGCTTATGTACTTAGCAAGTGCTAGAAGACCTGACATCTCTTTTGCTGTTAGCAAACTGAGTCGGTTTGTCTCAAAACCAGGAGATGTGCATTGGAAAGCTTTAGAAAGAGTTTTGCGTTATTTGAAAGGCACTGCAAATTATGGTTTTCATTACACCGGGCACCCAAAGGTGCTTGAAGGGTATAGTGACTCAAACTGGATCTCAGATGCTGATGAGATAAAGGCCATGAGCGGATATGTATTCACTCATGGAGGTGGCGCTGTTTTTTGGAAGTCTTGCAAGCAGACCATCTTAATGAGGTCAACTATGGAAGCAGAGCTCACAGCACTAGATACAGCTACGGTCGAAGCGGATTGGCTTCGTCGGCTCTTGAATGACTTGCCGGTAGTTGAGAAACCTGTACCGGGTGTCCTTATGAACTGCGAAAATCAAACTATGATCACGAAAGTGAGCAGCTCAAAGGATAACTTGAAGTCATCAAGACACGTTCAGAGAAGGTTAAAGTCTGTCAGAAAAATGAAAAACTCGGGAGTAAGTGCATTGGATTATATCCAAACGTCTAAAAATCTGGCAGATCCATTTACTAAGGGTCTATCACGAAATGTGATAGATAATGCATCGAGGGAGATGGGTATGAGACCCACAATATGAGTTGCTCACAGTGGTAACCTAGTCTTTGTGATCGGAGATCCCGTGAATTAGATGTGGAAGACAAGCTGTTGGTCAACTGAGAGGAGAGTATCCTTACTATCAATACCACCCCATGAAGATGCAATACTCTCCTAAATCTGCATGGCAGGTTGATGTATAACTTAATGTGTTCTAAGTGGCTCTTGTAAGCAGAGATGTTGTCCTGCAGAACATCTTTTGAAGAACACACCTATATGAGTCTGATTGCCAAACGTCGCAATCTATGAGAGTAGGGTTCTCTCTAGTAAACTCATGAAAGGTCACGGAGTATGACGCATAAGTTCCACCCACGAGGGAGACCCACGATTGCCAAGTATCGGTCAAGGCTTTGTGTAGAGCTAGATTCCCAGAAAACTTGCAGTTCAAGGCCCAGTCCACTGTTCAAGTTGCTTACTAGTGTAGCACAGAGTTCTAGGTGGAAGTTCAACTTAACAGTCTCCACTGTAGTACCGGTATATAAAACAGTGTTTGGAACCAAAGGCAAATTATGTGTGCCTCTGGGATCTGGTGGGGGATTGCTGGAATTTAGTCTATTATGGCCCAGCCCAATATTAATTTCAGAAATTCCTAATAAATCCTAGAGGCCCACTTAGCCCATTCGTGCAAGGCAAGGGACACTACTAAAGTTTAGTCCCACATTGCTAGTTTACAGGGAGTTGGACCTCTTTATAAGGGAGGCTCTTTCTCCACTTGTACGAGCATGAGAACAAGAGGGACATCCACGCGCGCGCCTCCTCCGCCGCCCGCCTCGTCACGACGCACCGCGGGTTGCGGGAATGAGCCGAGCCGATGTCAAATTTTTGCCACGCACGACGGGTAATAAATCTGAACGGTCACACGGGAGCTGAAACGTTTTTTGGTAGTGGAGAATAAATCCGAACGGTGCAACCCCTTCGGCTGCTGCATGTTCACTTCGCTTCCCTCTTTTGCTTCGGCTCCCCGCGCGGCCTGTTTACCTCCTCCTGTGCCTATATAAGAGAGGTCGCCCCTCTCCAGAGTGATACACCAGAAGATCATCTCCCTCTCGCCACCAAGTTCCTATCTCTAAGCTGCTGTTGTCTTCCCCATCCCGGCTTGCGGCGTGCACCGCAGGTCGGGACAGTAGGCCTCCGAAACCACACCTTTTGAGTCCTGTACGGGAGAAGGGTGATAAGGTTTTTGGGGAGCACTCGGCGCGACTACTGGCTGTTACATCACAGACGATTCGGTCGCCGACGACTACTTCCCCGATGACGACTTCTTCCCCGACGTCGACAACCTCTTCGATGACATGGCCGGCGAGGACAACTCACCCAAGACCGGGGCTTCGGCTGCTGCTTCGTATGTCTCCATGATCTCTCCAGTTTATCTTCTTCCATTCACTGGCCCATATGTGTTCATGCTTTTTCTGTTAGAAACACTGTCACTGCTCTTTGTTCTAGTGTTTGCTCTAAATTTGTTAGGTTCTACTTCATATATGCAACTAGTTCTATATATGAAGATGATGTTTACCTTCTCCTTGTTAAATCGCATGACTTGTTTTATCACTGCCGTAATACTCATGCTTTATCTAGTATTTCTATTAATAAAATCACTTGGTAAATTGCTCATATTTCCAACAATCCAAAAACCTTATTATAGGCAATTTACCCCAAGTGGTTTTGCTGCTTCCATGAGACCTCCTGTGTTCGAGGGTATCCACTATAAGAGGTGGCGCGTGAGAGGAGTCTTATGGTTTCAAACCATGAGTTGCTATGACGCCACTCTTGGCAAACCTGAAGGAGATTATGATGCTCAACATGAACAAGCTTTTTTTAAAATGGATACCCTATTTAGGGCTGCTCTCTTGAGTGTTCTTCGTGAGAACATAGTTTATTCTTATGCGTCAACTGATAATGGAAAAGATATGTGGGACGCACTCGAGGCCAAGTTTGGGGTCTCGGATGCCGGCACTAAGCTGTACATCATGGAGCAATTCTATGATTACAGGATGACTGAAGAGCGCTCCGTGGTTGAGCAGGCTCATGAGATACAATCGTTTGCTAGAGAACTTGAGCACTTCAATTGCATGCTGCTGGACAAGTTTGTTGCCGGGGGTATCATCACTAAACTTCCTCCTTCGTGGAGGAACTTTGCTACCATACTGAAGCATAAGAGACAGGAGTTTTCCGTTCCGGATCTCATTGGTACTCTTGATGTGGAAGAAAAGGCGAGAGCAAAGGACACACATGCTCGAGCTATTGAGGGAGGATCTAGTGCCAATTTGGTACAGAAGAAAAACTTCCAATCCCACAAGTTCAGGAACAAGGGCAAGTTTGATGGTAAAGTAAAGTTTGATGGGAAGAACAAGGCTGTGCAACACACCAACTTCAAGAAGAAGAATGACAAGAAGAAAGGTGTCTGTCATGTGTGTGGAGATCCTGATCATTGGGCTCCTAGTTGCCCTAATCGCTATGACAAGCGTCATCTTGGGAAAGGCGGCAAGACCGTCAATGTTGTCATTGGAGACACTGACATGAAGGATGATGTGTATGGTATATTTCCCACTATTCTTTCAGTATGTCATTCTCCTGATTGGTTGATTGACACTGGTGCTAATGTGCATGTATGTGGTGATATTTCCATGTTTTCGTCTTATCAGACCGCAGGGACTTCAACCGTGCTGATGGGAAACGGTTCAAGTGCTTCTGTTCGTGGTGTTGGCACGGTCGATCTGAAGTTTATTTCGGGGAAGAGCGTGCGGCTGAAGAACGTGCATTATGTCCCCTCCGTCAATAAGAATCTTGCTAGCGGATCGTGCGGCTGAAGATCACAAGCACCGATCGTTGACAACCCTGCCACTTGCCTCCTGGGAGTAGGGACGCAAAACTGCTGACTCGTAAACCGATTCTCATTGACTTTCTGATGCATCTGAGCTTGAAGCCCCACCCCTCCCACACACAGCACTCACAGCACTGCGAACAAATCGAGTGAGAAGAAAAGGTAGCAGGGTCTGAGAAGATTAGGCGCGCCAACGTCGGACGAACGAATTTACAGGTAACCATGGGTTTTCTCTTTGGACTATATGGAGTTTATATTGCAATCGATTGTTTATTTCTGAATGTACCTACTTACGATCAATCAAAGTTAAACCAATATTTGCAATGTAAATTAACCTTCGATTGTGGATACATAACAATATTTTTTGAGATAGTAATGCACAACAATTAGTTTCAAGTAAGCAGAATGATATTAGTTGACATTCTGACATATGCAGGCAAGCCACACCTCTCCTTGTTTTACTAATATGATTTTCGTTTGCAGTTGGCAAATGTATTGCCAAGGTAGCAATGTTATAGACTTCCTTCATGCTAATGACATGTGGTGATTGAAAGAGTGGGTAGCAACCATAATCTAAGATCTTTCACTCAGAAAGAGATATATAGAAGACATCACTGGTGGGTACAACACTGTGTTGGGAGAAGGGGGATTTGGTACGGTATACAACGGAAGATTAGATGATCTTCGTCCTGTCGCGGTAAAGAGATACAAAAATGGAACCAATAAAGAAGAGTTCACCAAAGAGGTGATAGTGCATTTCCCAGATAAATCACTAGAATGTTGTCAGGCTGTTTGGTTGCTGCACGGAGGAAAATGCTCTTACGATTGTTATGGAGCTCGTATGCAATGGCAACCTCTACGAAATACTTCACTGCAGCAACAATGCTGATGGTTAGGTCCCCTTCCCTCTGGACAAACGTTTGGAAATTGCAATTGAGTCAGCTGAAGCAGTATCATGCATGCATTCAATGTATAGTCCCATTCTTCATGGTGACATCAAACCCGCTAATATACTGTTAGATGAAAATTTCCGGCCAAAGATATCAGATTTTGGGATAGCAAGATTGCTTGCGGCTGACAAGACTCAGCATACCAGACACGTCATTGGTTGCATAGGTTACATGGACCCTTTATTTTTGCAGAGTGGGATCTACTTCCCAAAAGTGATGTATACAGTTTTGGAGTTGTTTTGCTGGGAATCATCACCCGAAATAAAGCTGTGGAGGGCGATAACATCCATACTAAAAGTTTCCTCGAAGCCGCGAGAAAAGGGAAAAAGGTGAGACAAATGTTTGATGAGGAAATTGTGAATGATAGAAAAAACATGAAATTTCTTGAAGATGTCGCAAAACTAGCAGCTGAATGCTTGAAGTTGGAGGAAAAAATGCGTCCAGAAATGGTTGAAGTAGCAGACAGACTTAGGACAATTAGAAAAGCATATCACCTGCGCAAGGGCAGAAATTCTACACGTAATAAGGAACTTGTATAGCCCTTTCGGATTGTTATGGCAAGTTTAATAGTTTCTTTCTCTTTCGGTTAATGCTAAGTCCATCTCACTAGCTGTCTGTACATGTACGACATTTAAACTCAATTCTAGTGATTAACTCACAAACTTAAACTTACTTGACAGAAAAGTGCACCATTTTTGTTTCAGTAAATATTTTCTGTGATCTCATTCCTTCGGTGGTAAAAGGTGCCTGGATAGATTTCATTCCAAAAGGTTAATCACGTAGAAACGTAATTTCATTTAGCTTTTCACATCAAGAACTTGACGATAAATTTCATTGTGCTAAATATGTCAGAACTAAATAATCAAATGTTTCCTGAATAACTTCTCATATTAGCTCTTTACTTCAATTTCCCCTAATACAGGTAGCAATTCTGGACTTACTAAAAGTGGAAAGCCAGAGCATGTGGTACCAATCATTTACATGGATGAACTGAGGAAAATAACCTGGAATTTTGGCAGTCATGCTCTAGTAGGAGAGAACATATATGGTGTAGTTTTCTTCGGAGTGCTGAAAGATGGACATAAATCCGCTATCATGAAGCTTTTTCCTACTACTATTTTAGAGGTTGTGCCTGCATGCCTTGCCTTTCTTCGCCGTTCCAGTAAATGCTCCCTCGTTATCAGTATAACATGGCTTTCCTTCTAACTACCATCCTTCTGCTTCAGGTTCCCATGCTCTTAAGATTCAGACATGAGAATGTTCTGTAGCTTCTCGGATACTGTGTTGAAGAAAAGCATACATCTTGGGAATCAGACAACCGTTGTCTTGTTTACGAGTATGCATCCAGGGGATCCTTGCACGATATTCTTCACGGCGAGTTGTTACTTCCAGAAATTGGTCATACTTGCTAAGTTGTTAGAACAACTCTAGCAGATTCCGTAAACTCCCCCACCCTTTAACAAACCTGCCTGAATACAATAAAGAAAAGGGGGCAAATAGAACATTGTACTAGCAGATTCCCTGCTAGCAAGAGATAAAGCCGGGGAAAACCCTTTTTCGTTTCATATATGCTATTCGTAGCATTTATATTTGGGCGCTGCTACGCGCGGCCAGCGGATCTTTTAGAAGGATCCGCCACCTCGCGAGCTATCCAATTCTATAAAGCGAGTTGTTCTCTTCTCTAATTACTTGAAAAATACCCTTGTTGCAGAACCTTCTCTTCTTTAATGCCTGCAACAAGACTTGTGTTGCGAAAATCTTTTCTTATCTAATTTTCTGCAACAAGTCCCATGTTACGAAACCTCTTCTTTTATTTTTTGCAACAAAACCATTAGTGCAAAAATTGCGAACACAACAGCGTAAAAATTGCAAACACACCTCCCGCTGCATCTAATTTTCTGTAACTTGATGTTGCAAAAATTGCAGCAACATCTCCGGCCGCATCTCCAGATGTTGCAAAATGGAGGAGGTGGACGTGCACACAAACATGCGCCAGTTGAGTGATAGTGTTTTCCTTAGAAAAACTGTATTTTTTTGCAACCAAGGTCTTGTTGCAGAATTATTCTGCAACAGAGGTCTTGCTGCAGAAATTTATAGTCTTTTCACAACCCATTCTCCTGGGTGAGACGAGAGCGATAGAATCATGATGTTTCTAGGATGGAACGGTGGGGAGTGGGTGGAGCCACATGTACACGTGGTTGAAGATGTAGGCGATTAACGTTTGGGAGCAATCCGCCGGTGGATGCTAATCATTTCCCTTTATATTTAGAGGAAGCATGGGGAAATATAAAGGGCACTTTATAACTGGTATTTTTGGCGCGAGGAGCTTTCACGTCCAACTCCCTCCTCCCACCCGTCACCTACTCACTCCCAAGCTCCACCATGGGTCATTCCACGCTGCTGCCCGCCATTGCTGCCGCTACTTGCAAACCCGCCGTGGGCCGCGTAACCACCGCAATGGCCATAAAACGATGCAGCCATCCCTTGGTCGCTCCTCTGAATTGCTGAGCACGTCCCACCTTCTACTGCCTCCTCCTCACCTCTCATGGTGTCAATGAACTCCACATCGTGCTCCCACAGGATGAAGCAATAACTGACGCGCATCATGTGTCCCATTACGGATGACCCTCATCTGTGACGGTTGGCCACGGGATGGTTAGGGATGAGGGCTCAGTGCTATTGGACTCTGTAGTAGTCCGATGGACCATCGAGTCCAAAGTAGCAATTTCGGCCCAACAACTAGTGATGGCCGAGGAGCTTTAGTTTTCTTTAGGGTTCCGAGGAGCTTTAGTTTGGTTCAGCATGCATGGGGTATCTTGGTGTTAGCAACTTAACATTCCCTCGTATCCTGAACTCATGTTGCGCTTGCTGTGAGTAAGAGAAAGCAACATGTTTGTAAATATGTGTTGACAAAGAGAGGGTATATATACCATTTATTGTGTCAATTTGGGCTAAAGGTAGGACCCTCCTCTCAACACTTAGGAAGGCCAAAAATGTACATGAAGCAACTTTCGTTATCACTTGGTCTCCTCGAATGGTAAGATATTTATGTCATTTGGAGATGTTGAGTTGCAAAGCGTAGACAGGTAGCTTTTAAGGGGAGGGGGCCTTTTTTGGAACTTGAGGGAGAGGGGCACTTTGTTGTGTCAATGTTCATGTTTGTGCCACATCAATATAGATACCATTCTAAGTGTGAGCGCCAGGACAAGAGAACTGACTAAGTGTTCCCTGCTCACAGAACATGAGGGAGATGGTCTCAAGTAGATGATGATGCTTACACTCAATAACACCATTCTGAGTGTGAGCACCAGGACAAGAGAATTGACTAAGTGTGCCCTGCTCAGCAAGCCATCCACGTAGCAAACGAGAGATATACTCACCAGCTGAATCTGCACAGAAGACCTAAATAGGTGTGGAAAATAGGGTATGAACCATGGTGGCAAACTTCTTATAGACATATAAGACCTGACTACGAGAAAACATAAAATATATCCACGTGTGTCGAGATAAATCATTTATAACGATAATATACTAGTGATGGCATCCTTTCGAGGCAAAGAGAGATGGAATCCAAACATCAGAGCAACCAAGATCAAAAGTATGCCACGACAAAGTCTTGCTTGAGGATAATGTGAACCTATTTACCAAGTCGAAAACCTGGACATTTTAGAAACACACCATCGAAGACAGATCCAAGAAGTCCATGTCAAATTAAGGATGATAGACGAGAGCAACATAATTGACCAAAACGATGATGCCACTATTTTAAAGCGATGGTAGACGAGGCAACAAAAACAGAGAGAAGGTGAAGCTCCTTGAGAATCTGGGAGTCACGGTGGCAGGGCCGACACCGAGTAAACTAGTAAAGCACCCGTGTGACGATCCTGAATAGAACAAGAATCAAAGTAGAAAATGACTCTATAACCAAAGTCAACAATCTGACCACAAAAAATGAGCTGCAATTTAAGTCGGGGAACATGAGCAACACCGGGTACATGAAAAGACGAAGGGCCAAGAATGCCTCGGCCGTTGACTTGGAGGGAGGTCCCATCAGCGGTAAGAACATAAGCACGAGAATCGAGAGGTCAAATAGAGGACATAGTGGATGAATCACATGAAAAGATGCTCGAGTATCTGGAATCTACAGAGATATATGTGCTTGTATAGAAATTGGTCTCACAATGCCAGAAGAGTCAGTTGTAACAAGCAGACCTGTCGATGGAGAAGCAGAAGATGTGGCTAGCAGTCATCGAAGTTGCATAATCTCTTGCTCAGTCAAGGCCCTAACTAAAGAGGTCAATGTAGAAGCACAATGGAGAACCAGCGGCAATAAGCATGTCACTAAGTTGAGCAATATCCTGCTTAGTGAAGGACACAACTAAAGTAGTCGATGTAGTAGCACTGGGAGAGGAGCGGCCACCACCACATGTAGAAGCCCCTAGAGGACAAGTATCATCATAATCTGGCGGAGGAGATGAGGTCTCATGTAGACAAGCACCAAGTAGCTAGGGAAGGCTCATGTGTGTGAGGCATAGTCAATGGAGCGATATACATCAACACCGTCGGTGAAAGTTGTAAGAGGAGTCGGCGTAGAGTGACAATCATCATGTGTGAAGACCACGAGAGGAGTTGCTGAACAGTGTAGTGTGACTCCTAGATGTCAGGCTTTACACAAAAGGATCAACTGGATGAAATTTTAGGCGTTACACATCTATGCGTTACACAAAAGGATCAACTGGATGGAATTTTAGGCGTTGCACACTGATTTATTATTTTTCAGTCAGTTTACGGTGCGTCGTTGGCCAGGTCAAATTTATCGTTTTTGCCCCCCAGCACCTAGGATAGGATTGTCTTGGGGCAAAATATGGAGAGGGCGTCAGGATGAACAACGGGTGGGTCCCGTGCACACAGGATGGTGCGGTCCTGGTCGGGGATGCATGATCACTACAGCTTGGTGGCCGTCCCTGGAGAATGTTGCCCATGTATGCAAGAAGTGTAATCCGGCAGTCCGTCCACAACTCCCTAGGACCACTCCAGCACACATTATGAATGTCACCAACATATATGGATTTGTGGCACACGTTATATGTCCGGAATTATTTGTAGCTCAAACGGATGTATCTAAACGTATTTTAGTGCTAGATATGTTTCTACTACTACTTTTTCTAGAGCAACCAGTTAACTAGGAAAACTGACCAAAAATCAAATGTAGTGTACTTGACTTGGTTAGAAAGCACTAGAAAGAAGTAGATCTGGATGGCGCACACGATGTAGGCCGAGTCATCGACGTGGGGAACAAACAACCTCCTTAGCCTTGATAACGGCTTGAAGTCGCTGAAGTCATCAATGGTGAGTCGAGAGTGGGCGACAACGAAGAGCATACCCTTGTTTTTTCGACAAAGGGAATATATTAATATCATGAAGATACCAATTACACCCAGCCTCTGCAACAACAATGTAATACCCTACTGGCACTACGGAAGCACACAACCAAAATAATAATAATAAGAAGCAAAAAAAGAAAAGTCCTGCTACAGTGATCTAGTCCTTGAAGCAGTAGTACAAGCACCACCGAGACCACACCTAAAGTGGAAATTCTCCAAAAGCGATGCCTCCAAAAAGGAAACAGTGCACAAGCGCCGTCGTCGCCCGAACATAGATCATAGGTTTTCACCCTAAAGAAAGTCCACACTCTCAAAACAATGTCTTCAAAAAGGCCATTGCCAGGCACAACGAATTAAGGCCAGACCTTGGATTTTCACCCTGAAAGGTAAGACCTTGAACTTCTCCTGTGTTGTCGCCCCCACTTGCATGCCACTACTATGAGTCCCGAAACACCAAGCAAATTCCTCATCACCGCAAAGACTCGAACCACCTTTACTAGTCCTCGGATCACAACTTCCATGACATTCTCTGCCTCTGACTTCATCATGGAACGAAAAAGACATGTCCCATGATGGCAACAAGTAGCAGAGCTTCGCGCCGCTCCCTCCAGAAACCAAATGGTCGGAAAAAACATGGGTGCGCACGACCGAATCCCATCCGATCCAGCAATCTCCAGGCATGAGGCGACCATGGGAGTTCACAGGAGGAGCCTTCCGGAACTTGACACTCCGGCTAGATCAAGGAGGACAAGCATCAAGCAGATCTTTGTCTTGGCGTGAGAGGAACCCTAGGACCGCCGCCTTAATTAGGCAGAACGATGGCCCCCACGCCATCGCGCCGTTGATGTTGCAGTCGATGTCTAATCTGCCATTGGGGTCAGCCCGGAGGCGGCCGGCCATGGGGTAGAAGGGCACGAGGTTCTTACCCAACGCCATCTTCAACCTGTTGGTCACATCAAAGAAGGCGTTGTCTGTGGTACGTCAACGGTAGAAGCGGACGACTGAAGTGAGAACTCTATTGCCTAGCATGAGGCCGAGTGGTGAGAGTCGTGGCGCTTTCCTCAGTGTGTCGCCGGCCGGCATCACAAAGCAGGACTATGCCACCCCCACCTCCTCCTCACCGGCCATTTTAGCCGCAACACTATTCGCCTTCCTTCTTGATAAGAGTCCCGCTTCGGTATAACCCCCTCACAAAACGTATAAAGGATAATATAGACCTTTCACAACTTGTATCTACTTATGTATGTAACGTACACGCCGGCCAGCTCACTTGGGCTGGCCCATTTGCGTTGGCATGCGATGACCAAGCCCACAACCATTTACAACATCAATTGAGTCCACAATCATTGGAACAGCGTGCCTTTGGTGAACGATGTAAAGCTAGAAACTTTAAGTAATGTACGGGCTGGGAGTTTTTAAAAGATTTTAGGAACACTTTGTGAACCGGTCTTTTTCCATAATTCCTTTTGTTTATTTATTTTTGTTTTTCTGTTACGTTTTTTCTTTAAAAAATGGTCGCACTTTCAAAATGTTGTTCAAAATTTAAAGTTTATCGTTTCTAAATTTTGTTCCTAAATTTAAAAAATCATTTTCCAAAATTCTAAGGAAATTTCAAAAAAATATTTGCAACTTTCAAAAATTGTTCAAAATGCAAATAATATTTTGAAAAGCACAAACAAAATTATGAAAACAAACATTTCGGAGAGCATGTACAAGAAAGTTAAATTCCAGAAATATGAGTAATAAATGATATAAAAAGTGTTCTAAATTTCCCCAAATATTAGTTCAATTTGTGAACAATGTTTTTGAAAATGAGAATATTTTTGAAATTCCGAACAAATTCCAATTGTCGCCCGACAGGAGCGACGCCGTCGATTACTTAGGCAAGGCCTAAGATATATTTTCTTTTCATTTTTTCAGTTTTCTCGGTTTTTTCATTAATTTGTTTTTTATCCTTTCAAAACTTTATTATTTTTCTAAAACCCATTCAAACAATTGAAATGCCAAAATAACAGTTTTAAGTAACTATTTGGAATTAAGATTTTAAATTCTATTTTCCTTTAAATATTCATTAAATGCTTTAAAAATCATTTCTTGTTTCCAATTCTATCGTTTTGTATTTGTTAGTTATGTTAGAAACTTAAAATGACAGTTTTAGTACCTATATAAATTATGATTTTAAATATATTTTTCCTTCAAATCTGGCATGGATGACTACTTGGACATGCTACGTTGAACATGTTTTTTTGGACATTCTTGAAATAACCCAATATTTGCGAGCAGGTGGCATGCCCATGGGAGGCATCCATGCCGCCAATATTTTTTGCATGGCACTTGGATGACTAATTCAACGCAACAAGCCAATTTGCTTGGGTTTTCAACAAGTTTTGCATTTTTTTTAAGTTTTCTCGGAGAAAAGGTTGATAAATGGCTAGATGTGTTGCAACTTGCATACGGTGTCATAAGTAGTTCAAATCTGCCATGGATGACTACTATGGGCATGTCCACGTAGTGGAAAAAGTTGGGGTAATTTCGAGGATGTCCACGAAAACACCATGTGTCAACGAATGGTGTTCAGGTTGGCCAGAAGGGTCAGTGAGAGAGCACGTTGTTATTCGACATACTTAAAATGACCCTAATTTTTTCATGGCCTCGTATGACCAATTCAAGGCATCACCACAAAGTTTTCCGGGGTTTTGACAAGTTTTGCATTTCCTGGAGTTTTCTCGGTGAAAAAAATGTCAATTAATGGCAGAACATGTCGCAATATGAATACCGTGCTGGAAGTCTTTCAGACCATGCATGTATGCCTAACATGGGCATGCCCACTTGCTTGCAAAAGTTTGGGCCAGTGCTGATATTTCTAAAGACATACTATGTTCAATGGAGAGTACTCGAGTAGGCCAGAAGGATCTATTTGGGAGCACCTCATTTCTCGATGTCCCTCAATTGACCCCATTGTTTCATGGTTTTGTATGACCAATTCAAGGCACATGCCAAATTGTTTGAGTTTTTGCCAAGTTTTGCATTTGTTGGAGTTTTCTCAGATAAAAAAGGCGATTAACGACAGAACGTGTCACAACGTGCATACGGTGTCGGAAGTCATTCAAACCATACATGGATGCCTAAAATGGGGATGCATACTTGCTTGCAAAAGTTGGGGCATGTCCTGAGATCTCCGAAGAAGTAACATGTTGATTGGAGAGTATTCGGATAGGCCAGAAGGGTATGTTTGGGACCACCTCATTTCTCGACATCCCTTAAATGGCCCCATTTTTTCATGACCTTGTATGACTAATTCAAGGCACCAGGTCAAATTGTTTGGTTTTTCGCTCAGTTTTGCATTTTCTGAAGTTTTCTTGCTTAAGAAGGTTGATAAATGACCGGATATGTCACCACTTGCATATGGTGTCGAAAATAGTCGAAACCAGGCATGTGTCTACCATGGGCATGCCTACCTTCTTGCAAAAGTGGGGTTCATTTTAAGGATGTCCAAAATAGACTATGCTCAACGGAGGCTGTTCAGATAGGCCGGAAGGGCCCGTTTGAAAGCTTGTTGTATTTAGACATCCGTCAAATGACCACAAATGTTTTCCACCAGCTTCTATGACCTAGCAATTTCAGAAATTGTCAACAATTTTGACATTTAAAAGTGTGTATGAAAATTTTGCAAACTTGAATTTTTTTCCCCAAAAATGCTAACAAATGACAAACAAATGATGAAAATTTCTAGCATAAATTGCAAACAACATACTTTTTTAAAAACATTATCAACTTTTTTGAAACCCAAACATTTTTCATATATGTGAATAATATATTAAAAATCTGGAAGGTTTTATGAAATTCTAGAACATTGTTTTAGCATTTTAAACAATATTGGAATACAAGAAAATTTTATATTATGCCAATTGTTTTTCCAAAATTTTGAGCAAGTTCCACAAAGAATAATAAACTTCAAAAGTAGAAATATAATTAAGAAAAATTGAATAAAAATGAAAGTAATTGCAATGAAAAAAATGCTTAGAGCCTAGGAAATAATAAATGTTTTCAGAAAATTTTAGTATGTTTGAAAAATTATTCGTAAATTTGTTAAAATGTTTGTGTTTTCGAATAATGCTCGCCAAATTTAAAAAGTGTTTGCATTTTTTATAAATGTTCAGACATCTAAAAATTCTTCATGTTTTCAAGAATTTATTTCAAAAAGTGTTTGAATAAAATTTGCGTTTCCAAAAGAAGTTCAAATTTTGAAAAGAGTTCCGTATTTATCAAAATATTCCGAAAGATGAAAAAACACATGAGTTCTTTAGCTAGAAAAAACGCTTCAGCTAGAATGTCCGGCTCGGTTGTACAGCACCAATTTTGATCTGCTACACTATTTCCAAAATAAATTGCTACTGCAGTACGTCCATTCTAGGTGACGGTTCTGTTGGCTATTAGCAAAATCACAACCCATGGAACTCCTGTGTTTTTTCTTTGGACGGCATGAAAATGGGACCGGTGCTTTTTCTTTGGACGGCACAAATAAAAGGTAGACAAAAGTAGTTGATGGAGATATTCATGGCGATTGCAGATCTGGTTGTTATCACTCTTTCCCTACAGCTTAGGTGATGTTCCCTGATGTTCCCTTGTGTATGGCTCGAAAGATGTTCCCTGATGTTTATGTGTGTGTTTTTCTAAACCCTGCCCCTAACCTCTAATTTTGTTTTTTGTCTTTAGTGTTTGTATTCTGGTTTTCACCCGTTTTCGCCAGGTTTTTCCCAAATTAACTAGACAACACCCTTCTTCTTATATGATAGGACAGAGCTCCCGTCTTTGCCTCGGCAAGCATTTTAAAATAAGAGATTATTATGAGAAGGGGAAACCGCAGATCGAACGAAAGCATCAATATTACGGTCTAGATTTGATGAAATAAAATAATCACAGACAGTTTATTAAGCTTAGGTAGCACAGTTCGCTGAAGGTGACCGAGCAGAGCACAGGGACAAAACCGAAGCAAGAGTTTGACTTGCATAAGTAAACAAAATTGTGCATTCCACTAGCAACTACTCTACTCTGCACTGAGGATCACAAGGAATAAATTCGATTGCATATGACTTGCATAAGTTTCTTAAGATTATTTCTCAGGCTACAAGCATCATAAGGTTACAAACACCGAACACCCATGTCTCCAACATATTCTGAGACATGCAAATTATTAGATCAAGATTGTTGAACTAAATTGTTCGACAAAAACTAAGATAAACATTAAGCACCGTGATTCTTACAAATATACAAGGTGCTCTAGTAGGAAGAAAAAAAGGAGGTGAAAATAAACACTAATAGGCTAGAACTTGGAATAAATCATGCTATCGAACTTGGCATACAACAAACGCTTGAACTCGCTGAGAATTGCAGCCTCTATAGACATGACGATGCGCACACTGCCATCACCCTGCGCGCTGTCAATCAGGTGCACAAAGCCTCCACGGTTTGGTTCAGCGCGGAACATGGCCAATGGCTTTCCCCAGCTGAAATCCGCATCGTAGGACGACATGCCAAGCCAGCTGACAACTCTGATGTCGGTTGCCGGCAGATTCCCTGTAGACGGGGGCTCGTTGTCCATCTTTGCTAGCTCGAGGTAGTCGATCGCCGAATGCACTAGCTCATCGTTCACCCGGCTGAGGGTGTCTCTGATTTGACGTGCAATGTGGGAGAGCTCGCACGAGGCGATGACACGCACTTTGTCGGTGACGCGTAGGTTTATTATCGCGTTGCCGAAGTAGCCGTCCGGGAGTGGTGGCCTCATGATGCGGCGGACGTTGGCTGAGAACATGAGTTGCATCGTCGCGTCCGGCGGTAGCGTCCGGGCTAAGCACATGCATTGCCACAGGTGGGCGCTCACGGCGCTGAAGGTGCTCACGCCATCGCCACCAGATATACGCTTCAGAGTGGAAAGTTGGTCCTTGGCAAGCGTGAAGACCACGACCTCATTGACGACTGGCCCCGGCTGTGGAGGTAGGTTGATCTTGGGGCTAAAAACGTCAAGTGTGTTGGGATCAACAACTGGTGGATTGCGCGCACACAAGCGGGTGCGGTCATGGCATGGGAGGTTCACCATAGCCCGGTCGCCATCCCTGGAGAAAGCTGACCATGTGCGGAAGAAGTGGAATACAACAGAGCCATCCATGGCGCCATGGTGTGTTGCCGACCCTAGGACCACCGCACCACACTTCAAGAATGTCACCTACATACATATATGGATTTGTTTAAAAAAGGTAATCTAAAATATCTTATATAGGTTTACAGAGGGAGTACTAAGTAATTGATTTGGATAAAAATGGGTAATTAAGAATCAAACGGACCTGGGTAGCCCACAAGAGGCCGTTTGAGTCGTCGACGTGGGGAACAAACAACCTCCTCTGCTTCGTTGATGGCTTGAAGTCGCTGAAGTCATCCATGGTGAGACGAGAGTGAGCCACGAGAAAGAGCATACCCTTGCCGTTGCAGTCGATCTCCAACCTGCCATCAGCGCCGTCCGTCAAGCGACCGGCCAAGGGGTAGAAGGGCACAAGGGCCCTGCTCAACGCCGTCTTCAACCTGGTAACGTCGAAGAAGTCGTCTCCGGCGGTTTCTGGTCGGCGGTAGAAGTGGACGAGTGGGGTGTAGCCTCTGCTGGCTAGCATGAGATCGAATGGAGAGAGCCGGAGCGCCCTGCTCGGCGTGTCCGCCGCCGGCGTCACGAAGCAGGACTCCACCACATGCACCTCCTCCTCGCCGGCCATTCCTAAGAGTAGCTGTGTGGCTGTTTCTCCTTGTTGCTCTAGCTACTACCGGATGTTGTCTTGCTATTCTACCAGCACTACTGCTGCTTGTAGCTACCGAGTTGGAAATGGGCAGTGAGGATCCCATATCTTTTGGCATGTGATCGCGTATCTTCTAGCTACAAGTACGTATGCGTATATATAAAATTTAGACATGATAATGAAAAAGAAAAGTAGTCTGGCTGATGGGGACATTCATGGCGCTATATCAAATCTCGCCGTTTTCTTTCCCCACGGCTGTATGATAGTGAGTAGAGCTTAGCATTTTTGTGGTACCATCACCATGCTGCTGTGTCACCCACTGAAGGAAACTAAACGCATTGTTTGGAGGCAGGCGCACGTCCCGCCATTGATTCTCTGTCTGCCCTGTTAGAGCATCTACAGCCGTGATGGGCACATCCGGCCTCTCTCGAGCACCCCTCAAATAATGTAATCCGTATCCGGACACCTTAATTATTATATCTTGAATCCATACAATTTCATGCAACTATGTCGATGCACACATCTCGTCCAGCTACTCCATCACTACTAACAAAACATGCCATCGGACTATCAAAATTTGGCATGTTTGGCTATGGTGGAGTTCACCAACGGCTGCAGTTGCCATGCTGCTGTGTCACCCATTGAAGGAAACTAAACACATTGTTTGGAG
>LR738712.1:884347232-884381823 GCA_902687465.1 Secale cereale | reverse complement strand
CATTGTTTGGAGGCAGGCGCACGTCCCGCCATTGATTCTCTGTCTGCCCTGTTAGAGCATCTACAGCCGTGATGGGCACATCCGGCCTCTCTCGAGCACCCCTCAAATAATGTAATCCGTATCCGGACACCTTAATTATTATATCTTGAATCCATACAATTTCATGCAACTATGTCGATGCACACATCTCGTCCAGCTACTCCATCACTACTAACAAAACATGCCATCGGACTATCGAAATTTGGCATGTTTGGCTATGGTGGAGTTCACCAACGGCTGCAGTTGCCATGCTGCTGTGTCACCCATTGAAGGAAACTAAACACATTGTTTGGAGGCAGGCGCACGTCCCGTCATTGATTCTCTGTTGGGCCCTGTTAGAGGCAGACCAGGGAGAGAGAGAGACGCCGGAAGAAGAGGAGAGAAAATAGACAGACACAGATGGACGGACCGGTCAGTGGGAAAACGGCGAGACGTTTGTATACTCAAGGAGTTGAAGCGTTTGTTTTATGCCATGTTCGACAGCAAGCTGCATCCCAAGTTCTAGTTGGTGGGCTAGTGTCCCATGCACTTCCATCTTATTTATTTGAATATCTCTAGTCGTATGTGCCTTAATTGTTTTTGTCTACTAGAACAATGCTCGTGCGTTCAATTGGGATATAAATCTTCTAATACACCGGCTTGTGATTTACATGTCTATAATAATGCGATTGTGTAAATAATTGATCATCAAAATCTGCCCTTGAATTATCTTATATTTTGATCCAAAGTTTGGTAAGTAAATTAAATGGAACTGGTTCAAAATGTAAGTAAATTAAGATAATTTATTGTCATGCAAGGAAGGTTGGACGATGGGGTGGTGTGAAGAAAGGTGAAATGGAAACCTTAGGTTCTTTTTAAGTAGTAGAGAAGTGTATGTCGAGGTTCAGTTAGTCTAGATCTAATATTGTGTATGTTTTAAAGAGTATTGGAGACACGCATGGACAATTGTATAGCTATAAGCAGGCAGACAAGAAGCAAAATATCGCATTTCAAAAGCATGTTTTGACATGTAATCGATCAGTAGTCTCCAATCCCAAAAAGGAACCAGACCAAATTGAAGGTAAACAGAAGTAGTTGATGCCGATACCAAATTTCAGCGTTTTCCTTCTTTCCTTTGAGCTGAGTGTCTCATGTTGATAGAATTGGAACAGATGGTTTGGCGGCCCATCTCTATCTGAATCATTCGTTAACTTTACTGCAACAACTTGTCACCTACATACGTTAAATATATGAAAAGCTTGAACGTGTTACAAGTTGACTTGAAGAACATCCCTTTCTCTCGGATTACAGTGTCCCCTTCCCTTGTCTTCTCTATCTCGGATCTCGTTCTCTCAAAGAAATACGCGGTTTGGACCACATGTGATGGAGACAAGGATTGTGGGAACGAGAGACTCATTGCTCACAGTTCTGCTGCCGTACTTGTAGGACTAGGAGGAGGTGTCATGAATGTTGCTCACTTGCTAACCAACGCAACACCGGACTACACATACAAACATAAATGCAGGGCCATAAAAATTACATAATTAATTAATTAATCATGCATACAAATGTTCACTTGCATTTTCAGTATGTGACAAAATGCAATTCCGAGTTCACTCTATTTTCTTGCTCTTACAGGTGCTGCGAAAACGTCGTCCGACTTGAGGACTTTTACCTTGCTATGTTTGGCTCCATCTTACCATGTCTTGGCCGGCTCGAGGGCTCCGACCTCGCCGCTTCTGGCTCCGGGTGCTCCGCCTCGCCAAGTCGGCTGAAAGACTTTGACTTCACCCCTTTTGGCTCTGATAGTTACCATCATCACAAGACCCTCCGTCCGACTCCTCGAGCACCCGCGAAGCCTCCAAACCCTCCGATGAATCCTCCCATCAAACCTCCCACGGACCTTCTCGTCGACACTTGACCACACATAATCTAAAAGTATGCTCTTCCTTCGTCATAGAGGCCACTTGGGTTCATGAGCATGAGCTTTTGCTAATTTACCAAGCTCTTGATTCTTTCATCGTAGGCAGCCTTCCTATCATGGTACTATGGGTGGGCGATCACAAACAGAAGAGGTGATGCGTTGCACCAAAGAGAGGCAACCAGAGGCACATCATTGCAGTTCTCCTCACGCGCTAGATAAACAGCTCCATCGAGTGCCACAGCTTCCACAAGGTCAGGGACTAGAGCTCTAGGGATGGAAGCGTTGCATGCGGCAATGTACCAGCTCACATGGTCCAAGGCCACAACCCTTGCGCCAAACCCTCCTAGCTTGGAGAAGATAGCTGCATCAGAAGGTAGAAGAATAGTACCCGGCGGCGAAAGTGCCCTTCTCGCTCGAGCTCACATGAGCTCGAGTGAACAGTAAAAATCCGATAAAATACTAATAATTCTGAATTTTCTGTGTGGCAACATTTGACAAAAGATTTCAATGATTGCAAAGTTTCATCATAAAATGACATTCGTCAAAGTCATGGTAAAAAAAAAATCTGCACTCCAAAAAGATTTATTTTTATTTTTTTACTATTACTTTCAAGAATGTTATTTTATGATGAAATTTTGCAAGCATGTAAAGAGTTGACAAATGATGGCACAAGAAAATTAAGAATTTTTTGAATCTGTTTTCGTTTTTTTTCGGATTTTACTGTTCACAACCAATCTTTATCTCTAAATCCTGCAGCTAGCCAGCTGCAAGCAAAGAATTGATTTCTATCTTTAGCAAAGAAAAAGGTAATCCTGGCATGGATTGAGGAGATGGAAAAGGAAAAGGTAACGAATACAACCGCTTGCTTATACTCTGTCTAAGGTATTTGCATTCCAATCCAGCCACTTGTAGTGGCACCTGACCGGTCTACTTGGCTTCTATCAACCTGAAGATTCTGTATATACTACTATTTCTTCACTTACCCAAGGTATGTAACTAGCCCACCTTACACCTGTACTAAATCTGCTTGTGGAATTCTTTAGGTTGTGTAAGCTAGCTTGGTTTATCGCTCCTATGTATCTCAATGTAGATAGCAAGTCAGGAACTGATCGACTACTGGTCCAAATTAGTAGAAATTGCTGAAGAGCTAAGTGGTCGATCTTGAGGCCGAAAATGACTTCATCTCGAGGCTAGAGACCGACAAATCCGATCAATTTTCATTACGCGTACAAAGGTACTTTTGCACTTACAAATCACCTTTGTGTATTTCTATGAGGATAAGTAAGATTAGTATTTCTTTGTGTATTCAATTTTTAAAGTTGGTTGGATGGTTTACAAGAATGATAAATGGTGCGGATGAGGATTCAATAACCTGCTCTGTGTACAGGGGATTATTTTTGTTTTGAAAAGTTTTCACAGTGTTTCCAGCATTTTCTGAATTATATAGGAACGCTGAGAAAGTCAACCCCACATTGCATTAGAGAGCAGGAAGCCTTGTAGTAGGACTCTTAGGTGAATCCGTATAGCTCTTCTGCTTGCTCGCTACTATAGCTTCTACTCCCCTCCATCCAAAAATACTTGTCATCAAAATGGACAAAAAGGGATATATCTAGAACTAAAATACATCTAGATACATCCCCTTTTATTCATTTTGATGACAAGTATTTCCGGACGGAGGGAGTACGTTTTTATTGGCTCTGCATTTCAGTTATTTGCATGTGCCGCGGTTCTTCAGTCAGCTTCTTGGTGATAGTCTGACAGATAGTACTTACTAGAAACCTGAAATCAATTTACCCCCTCATTAATTGACCTTCACATCCAGGAGGAAATCCTGGCATAGATTGAGAAATACCTACTACAGAGTTTCTTCAATTCGAATGGCTTGAAAGGCACAAAAGTTTTTCAATTAGCATGAAGACCCCACAGTGAACGGACATCATTGCGATCTTTTATCTTTAGCTTTAAATCCTGCAGCCGGCCAGCTCCAAGCAAAGAACTGATTTTCATCTTTAGCAAAAGAAAAAGGCAATCCTGGCATAGATTGAGAGAATATGGAAAAGGAAAAGTTAAGGAATAAAACCGCTTGCTTCTAGTCTGCCTAAGGCATTTGTATGTAAGCACAAGAAAGCAGCACCTCATAAGGTTATCCTGTTCTAGAGCACGTAGCACCTCTGTCTTTTTTTCCCCTCTCCAATCCAGCCACTTGTAGTGGCACCTGAACGATCTACTTGGCTTCTATCAACCTGCAGATTCTCTACATAGTACCATTTCGTCACTTAACCAAGGTATGTAACTAGCTAACCTTACATCCGTACTGAATCTGCTTGTGGAATTCGTTAGACTTGTGTAAGCTAGGTTTATTTATGGCTTCTACTTGTATATCAATGTAGGCATGAAGTCAACAACTGATCGACAAATGAGCATGGAGATTGCTGAAGAGCTGAGTGGTCGATCTTGAGCCTAAAACTGACTTCATCTAGAGGCTAGAGACCGAAAGATCTGATCAATTCATCATGCGTACAGAGGTACTTTTGCACTTACAAATCACCTTTCATTCCATTCTGCATGCTATATATATTTTATGTCCGTTCAAGCGTGGTTTGCAATATATTAAATTGCAGTAGATTTTGGGTTAAGTTTTTTCTATGCTAGCACAGTCGGTAGATTTTGGGGTAAAATATTTCCATAAAGTGTTTATTTTGCAGACTATTTATGCTTAGTTAGTGAAGCTCATCCGTTTCGAAAAAAAAAGTTAGTGGAGCTCAAAAAACAGTTAGTCATGCATCAGAATATTGCCAATAGCCCAATACATGGGTCAACTTATAGCGTGTGTTCTTTTATTACTATTGAGTAGCAAGTTTGAAATTTGGAGTGATTTTCACCTCACCTCACTGTACCCACATGCAGGTTATCAAGGCGGACACCATTGATGTGGCCGTCGACATGATTCTCATTGAACTTGGGAAAGACACTACAAGAAGCAGAGAGAATGCCATCTACTTCGATGGCTGGGATGGCCTTGGGGCATCTGCCGTCCTGCAAGCCATAGCCAAACGCCTTGGAGTATCAAATGAGCCGTCAACGAGGCCTGCAGAGTTGCAGTTTGATAAAATCATCCACATTGACTGCTCAAAGTGGGAGAGCAGAAGAGCAATGCAGAGAGAAATAGCAAAGCAGATGAACCTTCCCAATTGGGTGATGGAGATGTTGGACAAACAAGATGAGGAGGATGATTTCAATGGATTAGACCAGGGTTCCCGAACTGAGATAGCACAAGTTGTCAAAGAGATCTATCAAACCACACAGAATCACAGATTGTTGGTGATCCTGCACAATGGAAGCAGTGAGGAGATTGATATATTCGATTTTGGTCTTTCTCTAGATCGATATGCCAATAGCAAGATTCTGTGGACTTTCCAAGGGAGGTTCCGAATTGATCCCAAGATGATAGACAGTGTGAAGAAGAGCAGAACAACAGATGTTATTCTTTCAGCTTCAAGAGACGAGCGAGGTCCACGTGAGCTTTGGTTCTATTTAGTGCGTGAGGAGGTTGCACAAGTTCCCTTCAATAAGCATGGTGACTGCATCATCGATCCAGGGATTGCTGCTGAGTGTGTTTTGTATGCACTTAAACAGTCCTGGATTGGCCCTCGCATCAATGACTATGACTGGGCTAACCACAGCAGTAACTATTGGGTATGTGATGGTATCATTGCACTGAGAGACATTGATAAAGCATGGCAAGTTGGCAACATTTTGCAGCATGAGGTTCCATTGTTGAACATTAACACCCGTCTCAACAATGATGAATCAGCGGTAATGGCTTCCTACCACCTGGCAAGGTCGGCTGAGCTCACGCCGTATTGGATTACCACAACAACTTCAACTTTTGGATTTGTAATGAGCTCCTCTGGTGTTATCCCCAATAACATGTTTCGACACTCACACAGGCTTGGCGTGCTCAAGCTCTCAAGGTGTGCCTTCAGTTTCTCATCACCTCCATTCCTTTGTTGCCGCAGCCTGAGATTCCTATGGCTTGACCACTGCCAAGACCTCCCAACAAGAAGCACCACAGATCATCACCATACAGAGGCAGACAAGGAAGAGGAGTTGGACAGCAACACCACATCATTATGGAAATGCTTCGAAAGTTTGTGGGTGCTTGACCTGCGCTACACAGATTTGGACCAGATCTTGTCGGCACAGGTGATGGATCTTATGACCCAGCTCAGGGAGCTACATGTAATGGGAGCCAAGAACTGGGACATGAGCCATCTACGGGGACGGCTGCATAATGTTCGCAAGCTCCGGGTAACAAAGTCCACCTGCTACTTCAACAACAACGTGTTTTCAGAGATGGAAAGCATGGAGCTTCTTGAATTTTCAGGAAATTACATCACACAACACATGACAAGCCTATATGTGTCAGCCAGCAACAGTCGACTCAAAGCTGTCACTGTTGATGGATGCAGTGGGTTAAAAATTATCTCTTTTGGGGGCTGCAAAGAATTGAAGAACATATTCATCAAAGGATCTTTGTGGAGTCTCGAGGAGCTGGACCTCTCAGGCACAAGAGTGAAAACCCTCAACCTGACAGGAGTGGAAGCCATACCACTCCCCAAGAAGATCATCCTGCTAGGCTGCGAGAAGCTCCGTGCAATATTGTGGCCATTGAGTATGACAAAGGAAGGGTTGCCGAAAGTGCTGCACATTGACACCACATCTCCATCAGCATCAGCTTACGGAGGGGAGGCACCACTTGTGCATCCACATTCTGATTTATCCCTCCACCAGCAGAAAGAAGAAATGTTTAAGGATAGATGGCGGATTTGTCTCACGGATGCAAGGCTCCTTAGGTCCCTCTCTCATGTAGAAAGTTTTTTGAAAGCAGTATCCATACATATTGATATATGTATTTCAGCTGTTGACTGTGGTAGCAACATCCAAGGAACAAGCAGTAACAAACTAGTGCAAGTCCAACAAGATGCAAGCATCTTAATGCACTCAAAGTACAGTGATGCCTTTAGGGATGACCCAGTTGTAGCAGTGATGATGTGGGACTGCCCCAAGATATGGAAGTCAGTGTGGACCGAATTTACATGTTTCATACAGGTGATGATGCACGGGCAGGGCAACAGACTCTTGGAGGATGCTGCAAGTGCTAGTACTAGTGCTTTATTACTGCCTAAATTTATATGTGAGTTGACTACATCGCTGCACGTGTATGATAACTTGTCCATCACTAGTATCCCTGGACCTCCCGAAGGATCAGGATGGCTTAGCCTAAGATGGTGCCGCGTGGAGAGATGCCCCAGGTTATACACAGTCTTCATGGGTCCCCATTGCACTAGTCTGTCCGACAGCTTTGGGTGTCTGGAAACGTTATGGGCGTCCAAGCTCCTCTCTGCACTATACATCTGGGACAGGCCAGTTGAAAACGGTTACTTCATTTGCCTGAAGTTCTTGCACCTGGACCACTGCTCTAGGCTTGTACATGTGCTCCCCTTCTCCATGTGGGGGACATACACATTTTATTGGCTAAAGACCATCGAGATAGTGTACTGCGGTGATGTCAGGGAGGTATTCCCTTTGGGCCCAAAACTTCAAGAGCAGGATACAATTCTAGAATTTTGCCAGCTGAGGCGCATCCACCTACACGAGCTTCCCATGTTACAGAGCATATGCGGGCTCAGGATGTCCGCACCTCGACTCAACACCATCAAGATCAGGGGTTGCTGGAGTCTTAGGCGTCTTCCTGCAGTTGGATGCAACACCAAGCCGCCCAAGGTGGACTGCGAGAAGGAATGGTGGGACAAACTAGAGTGGTATGGGTTGGATAAGTACCACCATCCTTCCCTCTATGAGCCGAGCCACTCGCTGTACTACAAGGCCCCACTGCCCAGAGGAACCGTACTCAGGTGAGCTTTACATCTAGTTTAATCTGTACAGATGTTCCTCAGCATGTACACTGCTTATAAGCGTACTCCTATGCTGAACTTTCTTACTGCTCTCTTTTTTCCTACATAAAAAAAATCAACCTTGTACTCTAAGTAGTATGTGTGGTACTACCGGTTAATCACTCATATATAACTGAGCCTTGTTGGTTTGTGCGCTGCAGGTAATTGTTGTCTTCCATGGATGGATGTTGAGCTTGATCGTCAAGCATGCAGTGTTACCTCCTACATAGCTGAAGCATTCCTACCGTGTGATTGTGTGTATTGATTTGTTTGTGGTATTCTCGCTACATATGCATTGCCTTGAGGTGGCGATGCGGTTTCTAGTTAGTTGATCTGATTTGGTTTCGTTTGGCGTGTTCATCTTTGCTCGGAGCTCTCGAGCAACTGAGGAAGCAGAGTGGGCATTCAGCTTTTGCAGACCTGCATAACTGAATCTTTCCTGCCATGTGTGCATTGCTTGCCCTTCTTTGCGCTTTGATTGTTGGTTTGTGGTGTTGTCACTATATCTGCATTGCCTTGGTGTGGCAGTGCGGCTTCCAATTTGGTTTGGTTTGATCATCTTTGCTCGGAGCTTTTGAGCAATTCAGGAATAAATCAGAGTGGGCATTGAGCTTATGCAGCACGCATGAGCTCATGAGCCTCATTCTGTGTGTGCGTTGTTTTTTGATACGGTATGAAGTTGTCGGATATGGACTGGTTGTGATTTGTAAGCATAAACAATGATGGTGATTATTTGTGTGTACGTGCCGATGTGGTGATGTTTGTTTAGGTAGGATTATGAATATCGTCACTTGTCCTGTGCTGATTGTAAGTAAGCTGGGACGTTGTTTGTTCCAAGCCAGTTTTATAGGTGCTCATTGTTCCACCCTGTACTTGGAGTTAATGTGCTGGCTGTTGTCACTTGTGAGGCTGGCTGGCTGGCAGTATTTCCTTTGCCCAGATAGATGTATATATGAGGTCCATGCGTCTAGTAAACGCATCCATCCACTAGTGCAGAACCGGGCTATAGCACCGGTTCGGAAGGCCCTTTAGTACCGGTTCTGTAACCGTCTACTGGGCCGACACGGCCTGCATACGACTAGAAATCCAACCTCTAGTTGGGCCACAGGCCCCACAAGGCAGAAGACTTGCAATAGGCCCACAAAGGCCTGCTTAGAGAGGGGCTCGACACGGTAGCCGCGGCGAGGCTTATAAACCAGTGCGAACTCCTCTCAACTAGCGAGGTGGGACTAAACATTGTGCACCGCGGGTGGCAGCGCACCTCTTTAGTGGCAGCGCACCTCTTTAGTACCGGTTAGAGCCACCAACCCATACTAAAGGGGGGTCTTCAGTACCGGTTGGAGCCATCAACCCGTACTAAAGGCCACCACCTCTTTAGTATCGGTTCGTGGCACGAACCGGTACTAAAGGTTCACCACGAACCGATACTAATGAGCGCCGCCCGGCTATTCATTGGAACCGGCACTAATGGTCAAATTAGTGCCGGTTCAATTACAAACCGTACGGCCCAGTAGGCCCCATAGGGCAGAAGACTTGCAACAGGCCCACAAAGGCCTGCTTAGAGAGGGGCTCGACACGGTAGCCGCGGCGAGGCTTATAAACCAGTGCGAACTCCTCTCAACTAGCGAGGTGGGACTAAACATTGTGCAGTGCGGGTGGCAGCACACCTCTTTAGTACCGGTTAGAGCCACCAACCCGTACTAAAGGGGGATCTTCAGTATCGGTTGGAGCCACCAACCCGTACTAAAGGCCACCACCTCTTTAGTATCGGTTCGTGGCACGAACCAGTACTAAAGGTTCACCACGAACCGGTACTAATGAGCGCCGCCCGGCTAGCCATTGGAACCGGCACTAATGGTCAAATTAGTGTCGGTTCAATTACAAACCGTACGGTCCAGTAGGCCCCACAGGGCAGAAGACTTGCAACAGGCCCACAAAGGCCTGCTTAGAGAGGGGCTCGACACGGTAGCCGCGGCGAGGCTTATAAACCAGTGCGAACTCCTCTCAACTAGCGAGGTGGGACTAAACATTGTGCACAGCGGGTGGCAGCGCACCTCTTTAGTACCGGTTAGAGCCACCAACCCGTACTAAAGGGGGGTCTTCAATATCGGTTGGAGCCACCAACCCGTACTAAAGGCCACCACCTCTTTAGTATCGGTTCGTGGCACGAACCGGTACTAAAGGTTCACCACGAACCGGTACTAATGAGCGCCGCCCGGCTAGCCATTGGAACCGGCACTAATGATCAAATTAGTGCCGGTTCATTTACAAACCGGGACTAATAAGCTTCACATTAAGTCTTTTTTCTACTAGTGATAATCCATAACGGATAGTAGTGACTCAAGATTTTCCTTTTTTAGTTACAGGGTTTCTGTGAATTTGCGCTGTTTTGGGGCATTTAGTTTACCTTTTAAGTAAGCCATGTAAAATTATGGTGGAGAAATAGTAATACCGTCTTTGCAATTTGAGAAACGGGGTAAGGACTAGCTCCAATCAAGAGGAATTAATGCAAACAGCTATGCCGTGGGGTGAGGCGATGTGGTCATTTGGTGCGGCGACCTTCCGGTCCAGTCCCATATATATGCTTGCGAGTTGCGACCCAGAATTTCTGCTTCCTGGGTATGACATCGCTGCCACCCTGGGCTGCGACTCCGTGTTTTACTCTGGCTCCTTCCTGCTTAAAACTCGGGTTCCAAACACACTGCCTCCATTTGACCATCATCCGAGTGGGCGCGGGCGGCCTCCATACGCTATATATTCACTTCCAGACGAGTAGGGAACTGAAGATTATTGAGAAAGACAACTTGTCGCAACTCTGGTCGTCGTCGACGCCGTTTATCCAGTGCGTGGCTGAGTGTGACCTTGGTTGCTGTTGGCTTGCCGCCGAGTATGTGGAGTAGGTGTACGCACCGCCGAGTGAGTGTGCAAGAGAGAATGGGTGCCGAACCTGTTGGACAATGTGTTTTCTCATCGATGTGTTTTCTCATCTACAGAAAATGCCCTACGTACGGTGAAAAACTAACCCTCGTTTGCTGACATTTTATTGACTAGTCCAAACATTTTGCATCTGCTTGTCGCTTGGTCTATATTTACCTGTCCCTACTGTAAAAAGCCTCATGTTACGTTTTTTCGTTGGTAATATATGCTCGTAGATAGTACTGCTAGAAATCTAAAACATGTTCCTGGAGTGAATCAGCCTCAGAAAAGGGATTATCTTTAACAAGTTCAGATTTGCAAATTATTACAATGGACTTGAAGGGCACACAAACAGTTCAACTTAACAGAGGCACATGTTCAGATTTACAAAAAGAAAAAAGGTATGTTTGTGTGCAACTTGAATTCGGATGCCTCATTCAGAATTTCCAAGGATTCGGCTAACTCCAAAGACTCAAACATTGTTCAATTAACAGGATGTTCCGGCAGCTGTGCAATATTTACTCAATGCAAGAGTTCATCTTATGGCATCGGAACTATAATTCGGGTTACTCTATTTTGGCCTGGTTTGCACATGCTGCTACTCTGATGTACATGTGGCATGCCATACTAGTGTATTAATACTGTATTATCCTAATTTTGACGCTCGGCTACTTTCCGAGTGTTTTGGTTCTTCTATAAGATTAGTTCGCTGAAGACAGATCTAAATCATGTTGGTTCCAAGTAGTAAAACGATTTTCAGCCATTCATGTTATCCGGATTTTAACAGAATATCATGACCATCTATGGGGCCCTTGTATGGGAGTTCATATTGTTTCATCGCAAAAAAAGACAGGCGCAGCAACACGCGCCAATCCTGATCTAGTTACTAACATAGCTGGAACGCCGTAAGTTTGCTAAGCCTTTTAAAAGGTCAGTCTTCTACTATGATTTACACCAACATGTTACCTTACTCACTAACCATACTGAAGTCATGTATCAGAATTCGTAATGGCTTGATATCTATAGTCTTGGTGTAGTAATCATAGAGCTACGCACCGGAAAGAAGGGGTATCATGATGTTGACCAGGTAATAACAATTTAGTTCTTTCGAAATAAGAGGATGTACTTCAAAATCAATGCATTGCTTACTTCTCGCTTTAGAGGTAGCATAATATCACTTTATAGCACATCATGAAACAGTTTTGAAAATCATGAAACATTTTTCTTGAAAGGTATCTACATTTTTCTGAATGTATTAAACATTATTTTGAATTATGTGAACATTTTTATATCTTGTATAAACATTTTTTAAATGGCACGTACATTTTTTTCAACAATTTAATTTTTTAATGTAACAAACATTTATTGTGCAGATGATTAAGATTTTCCTTTACGCATTTAACATTTTTGAATGCATGTGTAATATATATTTAAATTTTATGTAAAGTGCTTTCCGTATTATATATATTCAAAATATTACAAAAAATGTGCATTATGTTATCATGACATCAGTACGGCGCGGTAGCTGGTTACTGGGCCAGCCAGTCGCCGCTCCCTGCAGCGAGCCGTTCATAGGCGTCGCAGCGGGTGGCACATAGGATATAGCCCGCCCCACACAGAGCCACCAGCGTCTCTGCCGCCCCTCTGCTTATACCCCGACGACCGCGACGCCCTCCGTCGCCCCTCCGTCTGCATCTCCGTCGACGACGACCCACACCTGCGCCGACCCACCCACCTCGCCTCCGAACCGAACCAACCGTGGCCCGGAAGATGGCGGCGACCAAGCGGCGGCTCCGCCGTCCGAGCCCCTACCTCGCCGTGAATCGGCCGGTGCGCCTCCTTGCTCACTTCATTACACCTTCTGCGTTTCCCTCGTGCTACATCTCAGTTGTTTGCACCGCCGTGATGGTTCACTTGGGTTTTTATTTTTTGAACATGTACTTAGTCTCTTGTTTTTTTTTTTGCAAGGGTACTTAGTCTCTTGTTGACAGAACCTGAAATTAATCATCTAGAACAAATCAGTATTGTGCCATCCTTGCTTTTTAACGTCTACACTTAAAGTAGGCAGCACACGTAAGGCTTGTCAAGTTCAGTTTACAACTTACACTGAAAGCACACAGGACATAGCACAGGCACAGGCACGCACCCTGTCCCTTGCTAGACCTAATTGCAGCATTTCCATGATCCTACACACATTACGGTACTAAATTTTCGTTGGATGATTTAGAACAATGATAAATGGTGCAGATCAAGATTCAGTAACAGGCTCGACGAGTACATTTGAAGGTGTTATTTTCTGTTGCAAGTAGTAGTTTGTATACGGTGCTAAAGTAGGGATCTATACGCTCTTATATTTCTTTACACATGGAGGATGTAGGAACGCTAAGAAAGTCGACCTCACATCTGGATGCTCTACTTGAGAGTTTCTTCAATTTGGATGGCGTGAAATACACAAAAAGTTTTCAGTTATCAGGAAGATTGAGCAGACAGCCTTGCAATCTTTTATCTTTATCTTTGCATCCTGCTTTTAGCCAGCCTCAAGCAAAGGATTGATTTCTGTCTTCCGTGGAAGCAAAAGAAAAGGATATAACCACTTGCTTTCATTCTGTCTAAGTCATTTGCAGACATAACAAGAACAAAGCACCCTAAATATTTGCTCGCGGGATGTAGCATGTCTCTTCTTTTGCTCTCCAGTCCGGCCATCTTGTGGTAGCACCTGAACGGTCAATTCAGCTTCTATATGGTTACAGACCCTCTGCATGGTACCAGTTATTCAATGTAACCAAGGTATGTAACTAGCGCGCCTCACACCCGTGCTCGATCTTCCTGCCTGCTTCTTCGGATTTATATAAGCTAACATTATTTATCGCTCCTGCTTTTGCATTTCAATGTATACATGAAGTCAGGTACAGGTCAAGTTCTGGTCGAGAAATTAATCTGGTCGATCTTAATCTAGCGGCTAGAGATCAGCGGATCCGACAAAGTCATCATGCGAACTGAGGTATTTTTACACTTCATTACCAATTACTTTTATTTTCCTTTTCTATGGGTCAATTGTAGTAGTAATACCTTGGAAAATGTTTAATATATGTCAGCAATGGCATTACTTAATTTGCATCCTGTATGTGTATCCTAGATACTATCTCCGTCTTACATTTTGGGACGGAAGGAGTAGTATGCATGGTCAATCAGTGGATTTAAACATAATGCTTAATTAGTTGTGCATGAGTCCAATACCATCGGTAGGCTTACTGTGTGTTTTATTGATATCGATTAGATAGTTTGGACTCTGAACTGATGCTCACCCCACCGCCGTACGAACATGCAGGTTATCAAGGCGGACACCATTGAAGTGGCCGTCGAAAAAATTCTCATTGAACTTGCGGCCAACACTATAAGCAGTGGAGAGAATACCATCTACTTTGATGGCTGGGATGGGCTTGGGGCATCTGCCGTCCTGCAAGCTGTAGCCGACCGCCTCACAATATCAAATGAGCCGTTGACAAGGCTCACAGTACTGGAGTTTGAGAAAATCATCTACATCGACTGCTCAAAGTGGGTGAACAGAAGAGCAGTTCAGAGGGAAATTGCAGAGCAGCTGAAGCTTCCCAGTTGGGTGTTTGAGATGCTTGACAAACAAGATGAGGAGGATGATTTCAATGGCTTAGACCAGAGCTCCCGCAGTGAGATGGGCCAAGTTGTCAGAGAGACCTATCAAACCATACAGAATCGAAGATTCCTTGTAATTCTGCACAATGGAAGCAATGAGGAGATTAATATATTTAAATTTGGTCTTTCTCTGTATGGATATGCAAATAGCAAGATGTTGTGGACTTTCCAAGGGAGGTTTCGGCTTGACCCCAAGATGATAGACAATGTGAAAAAGAGCACAACAACACATGTTGTTCTTTCAGCTTCAAGAGATGGGCGAGATCTGCAGGAGCTTTGCCCTTATCTAGTCCGCCATGAGGCCACACAAGTTTCCTGTAATAAGCATGGCCATGGCATCATTGATCCGGTGATTGCTGCTGAGTGTGTTTTGTATGTGCTGAAACAATGCTGCATTGGCTCTCACATCATTGACTTTGACTGGGTTATGCACACGAGTAACTATTGGGCATGCCTTGGGATCATTGCATTGACAGACATTGAGAAAGCTTGGAAAGTCGGTGATGCTCTGCAGCGTGAGTTGCGCTTGTGGCACAACAACAACCGACTTAACAATCATGGGTCAACAACAATGCTTTTGTCTCACCCGGCAACGTCTATGGAGCGCATGCAGTACTGGATTTCAACGGAAACTTGTGGATTTATACAGAGCCACTCTGGTGTAATTCTGGACAACATGTTTCAATACTCACACAGTCTCCGCGTGCTCAAGCTTTCATGGTGCACATTCAGTTTCTCATCACCTCCGTTCCTCTGTTGCCATAGCTTGAGGTTCCTATGGCTTGAGCATTGTCAAGATCATTTAACAAGAAGCACCGCAGATCATCACCCCGACTACGCAGATGCATACAAAGAGAAGGGAGAGTTGGACAACGAAAGCACTAGGTTATGGGCATGCTTCCAGAGCTTGTGGGTGCTTGACCTGCGGTACACAGATTGTGACTGGATCTTATCTGCAAGGGTGATGGATCTCATGACCCAGCTCAGGGAGCTAAATGTGATGGGAGCGAAAAACTGGAACATGACCTATCTACGGGGACGACTGCGTAACATCCGCAAGCTCCGTATAATAAAGTCCATATGTTTCTTGCATAACGATGTGTTATCAGAGATGGAAAGCTTGGAGCTTCTAGATTTTTCGGGAAATACCATAACAAAAGGCATGACAAGCTTATCAGGGCCAGCAAGCAACAATAGCATCAAGACTATCACTATTGGTGGATGTGATGGGTTAAAAGTTGTCACTTTTAGGCACTGCAAAGAATTGAAGAACCTGTTCTTGAAAGGATCTTTAGGGAGTCTCGAGGAGCTAGAACTCTCAGGCACAAGAGTGAAAATCCTCAACCTGGCAGGAGTGGAAGCCAGATCACTCCCCAAGAAGATCATCCTGCAAGACTGTCAAAAACTCCGTGCAATATTGTGGCCGCTCAATGTAACAGAGCATGGGTTGCCAAAAGTGATGCACATTGACACCAGCTCACCGTCAGCAACATCTTACAGAGGGGAGGCACCACTTTTTTTTCGAAACGGAGGCAAAAGATTTGCCTCATCTCATTAATTAAGAAGAGTTTTGAATTACATGACCGACCGCCCACAGACAGCCCCGAACTGATAAGCCTACTCTCGCGGCATAAGAGAACTCAAACGCTTGGCCCCTGCCAACCCCCAAAGTCTAACCTCCGCCTTGATTCTAGACGTGATTACATTTGGCATGGAGGACACCTTACTAAACACTCTTGCATTCCGCTCATTCCAAATCTCCCATGAAACCAACATGACGAGAGATGCGAGGCCCTTTCTCACATTGGCGTTGACGCCCACCATGTGATGCCACCAATCCTTGACATTGTCGAAGCTACTCCAGTCGGTGATGTCCACACCGGTCAAACCCATCCAAGTCTTGATCTCCGTCCAAATGCGTGTCGTGTATCGACACCGGAAGATAATGTGCGCCGCCGTCTCCGGCTCCCTCTTGCATAATTGGCATAGGCCACAATTCGGCCATGCTCTCCGTTGAAGTCTGTCCGCAGTCCAAACACGGTCTTGAATGATAAGCCAAGCAAAGAATTTGTGTTTTGGCGGCGCCCAGTTGTTCCACACAGCCGACTTCATTTTCGATGCAGTGGAGTCGTCGAGTTGAGCTTTGTAAGCTGACGATGCAGTGTATTCACCGGAAGGCGAAAGCTTCCAAACGATCTCATCATCCACCCCCTCATCAAGAAAGACCTCTCGTAATCCAACCCAAAGCTCATAGTATTCAAGGATGTGCTGAATTGTGAGCCCAGAACTTGTGTTGATGTTGGCAATCCACTTGTTGAGATCCAAAGCCCTATGGATGGTGTCATTCCTGTGTTTGGAAATTGCAAAAATGGAGGGAGCGATGTCTTTTGGCTTGCGACCCCCAAGCCAAGGGGAGTGCCAGAAAGAGGCCCTTTGCCCGTTGCCAACTGTGATGGAAGTGCACTCATAAAATAGCGCCATGTCCTCTTCATCGCACGGGTGCCCCAAGTCAACCCAAGCTCTTTCCGGGTCCTTCCAAACCAACCAAGGCCATCTGAGCCGCAAGGCACGTGCGAATTTCTCCATGTCCAAGATGCCTAGGCCGCCCATGTCCTTGGGCGTGCAAACTTTCTCCCATCTTATCTTACATTTGCCATCAGAAACCTTATCCGTACCTCCCCATAGAAAAGCCCGCTGCAGCTTGACGATAGACGCCATCATTCCTTTGGGCACCATAAGCGAAGTGAGGTGGTGGATGGCCTGCGAAGTGATAACCGACTTTACCCACGCGCTCCTCCCAGCCATCGTAATGTACTTTCCCTGGCCAGTCATGATCTTTCCGGCAATCTTATCAAGCAAATGCTGGAAGTCCACGGCCCGCAAACGATGAATGGATAGCGGGAGGCCGAGGTATCGCAAGGGGAACTGAGCTCTAACCGCCGGGAAGGCACCCAAAATCATGTCAAGGTCGACATTGGAGCATCGAATAGGGGCCACCAAACTCTTGTTAATGTTCGTAACTAGGCCGGTGACGTTTCCAAAGCTTTGAAGTATGGTGGCAAGCATATCCACGTCCTCCTTGATAGGCGCCAAGAAGATCGCAGCGTCGTCCGCATATAGGGAGGTGCGAAGACGGGCACCACGACCACGTAATCTGTGTAGGTATCCATTCTCTGTTGCCACGTCCAAGATTTGCTGAAGAGGGTCAATAGCAAGGACAAACAGAAGGGGAGACACTGGGTCCCCCTGTCGGAGGCCCTGCCCATGCTGGATAGGATCGCCGGGAACGCCGTTGAGAAGAACCCTCGATGTAGACGTCCGAAGAAGGGCCGTGATCCACTCACGAAACCTCGAAGGAAAACCTCTCCTCTGTAACAGGTCTAGAAGATATTCCCATCTAACCGAATCAAAAGCCTTCTTGATGTCCAACTTGAGCAGGAGCGATGGCGTGTTTGTTCGTTGGAGCCGGCGAGCATAGTTGCGAACATACATGAAGTTGTCGTGGATGCATCGAGATTTGATGAAAGCACTCTGAGCACGGGATACAAGGATGTTCATAAAAGGGGTGAGCCTCATCGCCATCACCTTGGCCACAATTTTGGCGACGGCATGGATCAAACTGATAGGCCTAAAGTCCGTGGTCGCCTCAGCCCCCTCCTTCTTTGGCAAGAGAACCACATTTGCGGAGTTGAGCCAGTGAAAGTTGTCAGCATGCAAACTCGAGAAGGCGGAGATGACCTTCATAAGATCGTCCTTTATAATTGGCCAGCAGCTCTTGAAGAATGCCCCGGTAAAGCCGTCAGGCCCCGGAGCCTTGTCGCTAGGCATAGCCTTAATGGCAGCAATCACCTCGTCCTCCGTCATCTCATCCCCAAGGCTGGAAAGGTCACAATCTGTAAAGTGGAGGAGTTGCCAATTGAAGTCTGTGGTTCTAGGTGGCCCTTTGCTCAGAGCGGTGGTGAAGTGCTGGTACATAATATTCTCCTTATCCTCATGTTTGGTAACCCAACCAGCCCCGTTGTTCAACTTGTGTATGAAATTCTTGCGCCTCCTCCCATTAATCTTCAAGTGAAAAATTTTGGTGTTGGCGTCCCCCTCCTTCAAGTTACGGATGTGGGCACACTGCTTTTTTCTAGCCCTCTCAAGAACCGCCAAACTGATGATGCGCCTTTTAAGCCGCTTACGAAGGTCAAACTCCTCCGGCGAGAGGGAGCGCGACTCCTGAGCGATGTCCAATCTGAGAATAATTTGAAGTGCCATGTGAAGGTGCAGCCTTGCATTTGAAGAGAAGGATTGGCTCCATTTTCTCAATCGGACAGCGGTTGACCGAAGTTTATGGAAGAGGATTTGACAAGGCTCGTAGTGGGGGCTCGGAGCAGCCCAAGCATCGGAGACAGTCTCTTGAAAACCCGGCATCTTGATCCAAAAGTTCTCGAACTTGAAGCTTCTGGGCCTTTTGGGGCCAATTATAGGTGCCAACAGCATGGGACAATGGTCAGACAGGGACGAAGATAAGGCATGCAAGATGTGATTTTGGAATTCAATGTCCCATTCAGCATTGCAAAACACACTGTCAAGTTTGCTCATGGTAGGATTTTGCCGCTCATTACTCCAAGTGAAACGACGATTTTGAAGGTGAATCTCGCGTAGATCACAACCATGAAGCGTGGCGCGAAACCGGTTGATACGATTGCGGTTGACGTTCCTCTTGTTCTTGTCTCTTGCACGGTAAATTTGATTGAAATCCCCATTTACAAGCCACTTTTCTCCATGCCCCGGCTTGTGAGCCCCGAGCTCCTCGAAAAAAACCTCTTTTTGATTGCTCTCAGTTGGGCCGTACACGGAGGTGAGGCGAAAGCAGCTCTCCTCTCGGACAGTGGTAACTGTAAGAGAGAGGCAGTAGATGCCCACGATGATGTCCGAGATGCGGAAGAGATCGTCATTCCAGAGAATTGCAATTCCTCCTCTAGTGCCGGTTGCCGGCCTCTGTGCAAATCCTCTCATCCTAAAACCGCCAAGATAAGCTGCTGTTGCCGCATCCAAGACCTGCAATTTTGTCTCCTGAAGACAAGCAATGTTGCAAGCCGATGCAACGACGGACTCATGCACTGCAGTCCGCCTGGCCGAACAGTTTAGACCTCTAACATTCCAGTTGACAATAGAATGGTCGTCGTCATTCATTGGGAAACCTGGTGGTGCACCAACGGGCAAACTTGCTTTGGAGGGAACAGATCAGGAGACATAATACATCTATACACAACCCAGAGCACAAAAGCATTAGTCCAGCACACTTGGGAGTGCTCACTGGCACATACATAGTATGTTGTACTAACATTTGGAACTTGGACGACCCCAAACAACAACATAGCTGCGCAAATTAGCTCATTGGATCATCTCCGTGTACCTCCTGGTCCAGGGCGTCCTGCCCACCCCGGCGCATCAGGGCTTCCTCCATGGCCCCGGCTTGCTCACAATCCAGGCGAAAAAGGGCACGCAGGGCTGCCACAGCTGCAGAGGGGAGCTTCTGCTTGAACATGCAGACGAACTCGTCAATGGCATGCTCGGTGACCTGCTCCGCGCCATCCACTATGCCAAGACGCCGACACAAATTTCGCTCAGCCATCTTCGCTATGGGCATGCCCCGGTGGCTACTCTTGATCCTGATACTGCTCCGTCGCACCGTGTATCCAACAGCAAATGTCTTCCTCCTGTTCCTGTTCGCAGGTGGAGGGGCCGGCGCCAGGCTGATAAGAGGTGATTGTGCAGGTACAAACAAGGCTCCGTCAGCCAATACCCTTTCTGAAGGAACCGGGGTCAACGACCCGGACAACACTCCCCCGCCACCACGACGAGGTGGCAAGGGAGTACATGCAGCCGAGCCATCCGTGAAGAGCGGCGTTGAGGTCTCCGGCCAGTCGTTTGACACCTCGAAGTCGTGCGCAAGCGGCGACGTTGCCGGCGTGTAGTAGGAATCGAGACCTGGAGGGAGCTCGCGGTCTTCGTCCGCGTCCGCACTCGATGAAGACAGCAGAGGACCGACGGGGCGTGACGGTGTCCGGATCTTCAGAGCTGCCAGTGTAGGTACCGGTGGAATGATCGCGATGTTGGGCGCACTGTGAGCAGCACTCAGTGGGGTTCTGGCCGTCACAGCAGTAGGCGTGGCGACAGGGGAGGCTTCGAAGCCAGGTGGGCGCTCCGGGGTAAGGCCACAGACGCTGCTGGCCCTGACCGGACTTGCAATGCGCGGCGACGCCTTTGGGCTAGCATGATGGAGCAGCAGCATCAGCCCGGAGCCGTCCTTTGGGGATGTTGGAGGCGAGGGCAACACGGAGGTTGGGGAGGATGGCGAGCGTCTCTGATGACACTGGTTGCGGCTGCACTCCGCAATGTCGACGACGCCGGACTGCTGCACAGGCTTGCACACGACCTTGACGTCCGCGGCCCTTGCGCCAATCACAGAAGCGAGAGCTTCAGCAGCGGCCTGACATGAGACACTGGATTGTGCTCCAGCGAGCCAAACGACTGCCGCACATGTGGAACCGAGAGCATCCTGCATCTGCAATTCTGGAGCAGCTGGAATCACCTCGATCCCAGAGGTAACACCAAGCCGAGGTACTGCAGTCGCCGACAAGTGGCACACTTGAGCTTGAGGAGTAGGCCATCCACGAGCAGGGACCTGTGGAGCGGCGGCCCCGTGAGCGTGAGGCCTGGGAGACGCAGCAACCGGACGCCGCTGCGGCGACAGGGAGCTGAGCGGGCGCCAAGCGTTCTTGCATCCCCGCGCACGATGACCGGGCCGGAGGCAGTGGGAGCATCTGAAGGGGTCCCTGCAAACAGCAGCGCGATGACCCGGAGCGAGGCATCGGCAGCACCTCCCAACCATCCATGCGGGGAGAGGACGCCGAGCGGGTGCTGGAGCAGGATGAGGCGGACCGCGCGGACCTCGCCGAGATGACACCAGCTGCCATCCATCACTGGCCAAATCCGTCTGGCGCCCGTCGCCTCCCACAATAGCCGGCGAGGAAGATACGGGCCCGCCGTTGGAGAAGCACGCGAGCCATCCACCCATGCCGGGAGTGATGCTGGCGGTGGGAGCAGGTGCAAGCACCGACGAGGGCGGAAATCCAGCCGGTGGAGACGCCGTGCACAAGTCCGGGGCTGTCTGGCGCGCGCGTCCATCGATCTGCAGCTCACCCAGACGAAGGAACACGGGAGGGGGACATGGGACGACCTCAGGAGAGAGGCCGAGCGTCGGAGCAGCGGCCAGATCCAGAGCAGGGGATCGGCCGGCCGGGGAGAGGTTGGAGAAGACCTGCGGCGGGATACCTGCGGGCATGACAGACGGGGGCGGCGGCAGGGACGTCCTAGGCTGAGGAGGAACCGAGCTGGAGGTGTGCGGCGGCGCCGGAGTGGCCGCCGCCGAAGGAGCTGGGTCGCTGGGTCGGGAGCTCATCTGCCTTTCCCACAAGCTTCGGGATCTACATTTGGGAGGCACCACTTGTGCATCCATATGCTGATCTATCCCTCCACCAGCAGAAAGAAGAAATGTTTAAGGGTGGATGGCAGATTTCTCTCACCGATACAAGGCTCCTTAGGTCGCTTTCTCCTTTAGTACATTTTTTAATGGAGGCAACCGTACATATTGACATCTGTCCTGCAGCTACTGAGGGCATGTACAATGGTGGCATATGGATACAGATGCCCCATGATAAAAAGTAGTTTGAGGCATCTACATTTTGTTTTTCTTCCCAATGCAAGCTACCTCTAGTGGGCCTCAATAAGAAATAGAAAATAAATACTCTAATACACATGCATCTCTACTTTTTACTGCAACCTTTTCAGCTTTTGACATCGGACCACACTTTTTCACTCCAAGCACCCGCCTCCTGAAGAGGATCCCGCTTCCCTATCCGAACCTACTTTATCTGTTATCCGATCCTACATGGCGTGTGAGGCATCACCCTGGGGCTATGCATTGTACATGCCCTGATGGTGGTACTGGTAGCAACATCCAAGGAACAAGCAATGACACACCACCGCAGGTCCAGCCGCATACAAGTATAGTAATGGGCTCCATGTACAGAGATACCTTGAAGGATGGGCCAGTTGCAGCAGTGATGTTGTGGGACTGCCCCAAAATATATTTAGCGTGGTGGAGACCAAAGACATGTATCATAAGGGTGATCGTAGATGGGCAGGACAGCAAACTTTTGGAGGATGCTCCAGATGCTACTACAGGCACTTTATTATTGCCTGATTTTATTTGTGAGTATGTTACATCACTGCACGTGTATGATAACCCGTCCATCACCAGTGTCCCTGTATCTCCCCACGGATTAGTATTGGATAGTCTAATATGGTGCCGGGTAGAGAGGTGCCCCAAGTTGCACACGGTCTTTACTGTTCCTCAGGGCCTTTTTTGTCTAGAGACATTCTGGGCGTCCCAGCTTCTCTCCGCAGTCTACATCTGGGACAAACCAGTTAAAAGTAAGTTCAAACTCATCAAAATCTTGCACCTGGACTACTGCCCCAGGCTTGTACATGTGCTCCCCATGTTCATATGGGAGAGAGGTACCTTTGGCACCTTTTCTATGCTGGAGACCATTGAGATAGTGTACTGCAGTGACCTCAGGGAGATAGTGTACTGCGATGACCTCAGGGAGGTCTTCCCTTTGGGCCCTGAGCATCAACAACAGGATATAATTCTCGAATTTCCCAAGCTGAGGCACATCCACCTCCACGAGCTCCCTACGTTGCAATGCATCTGTGGGCGCAGGATGTCCGCGCCTAAACTCGAGACCGTCAAGATCAGGGGTTGCTGGAGCCTTAGGCGTCTGCCGGCCGTCGGACGTGACACCAAGCCGCCCAAGGTGGACAGTGAGAAGGAATGGTGGGACAACCTGGAGTGGGATGGATTGGAGAAGTACCACCACCCTTCCCTCTACGAGCCAACCCACTCGTTGTACTACAAGAAGGCCCAGCTACCCAGAGGCACCGTGCTCAGGTGAGCTTTACATATAGTTCCATCTGTATGTATGTTCCTCCGTAATGTGCACACTGCTAGTAAGCTTACTCTTATGTTGAACCTTGTTACCACTCTTTTTCTACATAAAAAAATCAGCATAGTAATGTAAGTAGTGTGTGTGGTTGGTGACTCATACCATTGTTGGTTTATACGCCGCAGGTAATCCATCACTTCCGTGGATTAATCATGGGCTTCTTGCAAAGCAACATGCATGATCCTGAGGCATGGAGTGATGCTTTCCCCTGCTTCCCCTTTGATTGGTTTGTGGTGTTATCTCTACACAACATATGCATTGCCTTGGTTCGGCGGTGTGGCTTCCAGTGTGATTTGATTGGATTGGATTGGATTTGATTTCATTTGGTGTGATCAACCTTTGCTCGAGCTCCTGAGCAATTGAGGAATAAAGAAGAGTGGGCGTTCAGCTTCTGCAGCATGAGCCCCTGAGTGCTCATGTTGTTGCGTGCTCATTCTGTGTGTGTGGGGATAGTGCTTGACACAGTATGAATTGTCAGTTATGGACTTGTTGTGATTTGTAAGCGCAAACGATGATGGTGATGATTTGTGTGTGCGGTGTTGTTTGATGTGATATGATTATGAATATGAATACTCAGCCATGTGTTGTTTGTTCCGGTGCCAGTTTTGTATACGCTCATTGTTCCCATCGTGTACTAGCTGTTGTCACTTGCTAGGCTGGCCGGCAGTATTTCCTCTGCCCAGATAGAGCTATATATGAGGTTCATGTCCGCAGTGAACTCATCCATCATCCTTAACAGATGGTGGTGTATCAGAATTTGCCATTTTTAGTTACAGGGTTTCTCTGAATTTGTTCTTGTCTTGGGCATTTTGGTTACCCTTTAAGTTAGCCATCTGAAATTATAATGGAGAAGTAGTAGCAAGTGCCATTTTTTGTAGTTTGGGAAACAAGGAGAGGTCTGTGGACGTCTGGAGTTAGCCATTTGCCATTTTTGTAGGAATTTGCCATTTAAGTTAGCCATCAAATCAAGAGGAAACAGGGTTGAACCTGCTTTTGCCTGGGCTAGGCTGTGGACGTCTGGAGTATCCTGCTTGCGACCCGGTCTTTCTGATGCCTGCAGTTTCTCAATGATCCTCCTTCTCTACTTCTTCTTCAGTTAACCTTGGGTATGACTGTTAGAATATAGTTTGGGTTCAAAGGTAGAGATAAAGAGTAGAGATCAAATATGTTTAAACCATGTATTTCTTGTCTTGTACTTCAAGTGTCTACCCTCTCATGTATTCTGTATATACCCCATATGAGAGTCAGATCAATACAACAAGATAACAAATATTATCATCCTACAATTTTCACATGGTATTAGAGCGGTTAGTCTCACGATGCCGATCCTAGGTTCCTCCATCACTTCCGCAGCGCGCCGCCTCCGGGGAGATTAATCTCCTCTCCCCGGGGGCGCGGCACTCGATCAATCAAAGATTCGATCGATTCCGTAGATTAGAAACCACCAAATAAATCCATTGACCCTCAAACCGGCGCGAAATCTGCCCATCAGATGGATCTTCCTCACCAAATTGCAGGCACGGCAGGCTTTGAGCCGGCGTCCACCTGCGGAGTGCGGACGCCTCGCGCGCATCCGGACGGCGGCAATACACACACATGGACCACTTGGCGGCGGCTACTCGCCCGGTCCGCACGGGCACCCAGCCACCAATGCGCACGCATGGCGGCGGCTATCCTATCCGGTGGTGAGTACTCCTACGATCTAATCGAACCGGCTTCTCCAACGGCTCAGCACGGCATCGACTTCAGGCCAGGGACTCCTTGCACATGCGAGGAGTGCATCAAGCGGCCGCCATCAACAGCAGCGCTCTCTCGATATCCACGTGTCCATGGTACAGCGCACAACTCCTGGAGGCCAGCACCAACAATCGAGCTCCAACAACAAGGCCATGCATACGTGTTACATACATGCATACCTGTTGGCACTCTTAACTTCAAACGTGCATGGACTACAGCATCGGACCAGACGTCAAGGCCATGCGACTCCAAACGCCACGTGACCAAGCCTGAGGTGCATTGAGCACGCGGCAGCACCGGACTCCAGCGAGAGGTTACGTTGCACGAGGCGCCATGTCTCTGATCACGGGAGGGTCATCAGAGCAAGTCTAGTAGAGCCCTCAAACCCATCAAACCCTTAAAAATAACCGTTTTTTTACAGTTTTCGTCCGAAAAACGGCGTAGACTAGAACCCTTAAACCCTTAAACCCGTAAATATTTTTAGAGGTCCAACCCTCAAACGCCATCGCAGCCTGTAGAAGTGAGGGTTGGGGGGAGTTTCTCCCCCCGACCTGCACTCCACTTCAGCGCAAGCGCGGGAGGGAAGTTTCAGCTCCTTCCCTCCCTCCGCAGCGCCGCCGCCGCTCCGCTTCGCCGCCGCTCCCTCGATCCGCCGCCGCCGCCCCGCCCTCCGCCGCCTGCGCCCCGCCCCGGCCGCCCTCCGCCGCCGCCGCCCCGTCCTCCGCCGCCTGCCCCGTCCGCATCGCGCGGCCGTCCCGCCGCCGGCCCGCCCTCCGCAGCCCGCCCCGGCCGCCCTCCGCAGCGCCTCCGCCCCGCCCCGGCCGTCCCGCCGCCGCCGCGCCCTCCGCTGCCAGTCCACGCCGGCCCTCCGCAGCGCCCCGTCCCGGCCGCCCCTCCGAGCGCCGCCGCCCCGCGCAGGCCGCCCCTCCCAGCGCCGCCGCCACGCCGGCCCTCCGCCGCCCCGTGCCGGCCGCCCCTCCCAGCGCCGCAGCGCCCCGTCCCGGCCGGCCCTCTGCAAGTTCGAATTTTTGCTTTTTTCTTTATTTTTACATTTTTGCTTTTTTCTTCATTTTTACATTTTGGCACTCACATTGTAGATGGAGTTGAACAACGCGGACATGGATTCGTTATCCGATGCGTCGGATTGGTCGTCATCCGACGATTCGGACATTGACGAGTTGTTGCAAGACGACGGCGTTGAGATGATGAGCCTCCTCGTCGATGTGCAAGCGTTTGAAGACCGCGTGAAACTTATGGATCAGAGGAGAGGGTCGACGATGGGGCGACTCACCATCTACCCGAACCGTGCTCTCGGACACGAGCATTTGATGCAAGACTACTTCGCGGAGGTACCTACATACCCTGCTCGTCTCTTTCGCAGAAGGTACCGAATGCGTCGTAGTTTGTTTGTGAAGATTGTCAACGATTGTGAGGCTGCCTCCTATTACTTTAAGCGTCGTAGATCCGCCGCCGGTATCATGGGGTTTAGTGCATATCAAAAGATATCGACGGCAATGCGGGTACTCGCTTATGGCATACCCGCGGATTATACCGACGAGTATCTTCACATTAGGGAAGATACAACCACGGAGTCCGTCCGTAGGTTTGCCAAGTTGGTCATCCGGTTGTATGGTGAGAAGTATCTTCGGGCACCAAACGAGGAAGATACAAAGAGATTAATGGAAATGAATGAAAAAAGGGGATGGCTGGGGATGCTTGGTAGTCTTGATTGCATGCATTGGAGGTGGAAAAATTGCCCAAAGGCATGGCATGGAATGTATTGTGGTAAAAGCCGTGATGCTACCATTGTGCTTGAGGCCGTAGCATCGGAGGACACATGGATTTGGCATGCATTCTTTGGGTTGCCGGGAACACTCAATGATATCAGTGTCCTCAATAGATCTCCATTGTTCAAAAGATTAATTTCTGGGGATGCTCCAGCTTGCAACTACAAAGTCATGAACAATGAGTATTCAATGGGATACTATCTCACCGATGGCATCTATCCCGAATGGGCAACTCTTGTGAAGTCCATCAAGGAGAAAAATGGGGTGCCCTTAACAAGAAAAGAGGCTCATTTCACCAAGGCACAAGAGGCAGCCCGCAAAGATATTGAGAGAGCTTTTGGTGTTTTACAAGCAAGGTTTGCCATAGTTCGGGGTCCAGCTCGGTTTTGGGACAAGAAAACCTTGGTGAACATCATGAAATGTTGTGTGATTCTACACAACATGATCCTAGAGGATGAGAGTGAAGGAAATATGCCCTAGAGGCAATAATAAAGATGTTATTTGTATTTCCTTATATCATGATAAATGTCTTTTATTCATGCTAGAATTGTATTAACCGGAAACTTAATACATGTGTGGATACATAGACAAAACAGTATGTCCCTAGTATGCCTCTACTAGACTAGCTCATTGATCAAAGATGGTTATGTTTCCTAGCCATAGACATGAGTTGTCATTTGATCAACGGGATCACATCATTAGGAGAATGATGTGATGGACAAGACCCATCCGTTAGCATAGCACTATGATCGTTTAGTTTAACTGCTATTGCTTTCTTCATGACTTATACATGTTCCTATGACTATGAGATTATGCAACTCCCGAATACCGTAGGAACACCTTGTGTGCTATCAAACGTCACAACGTAACTGGGTGATCATAAAGATGCTCTACAGGTGTCTCCGAAAGTATTCGTGGTGTTGGTATAGATCAAGATTAGGATTTGTCACTCCGAGTGTCGGAGAGGTATCTCTGGGCCCTCTCGGTAACACACATCACAATAAGCCTTGCAAGCAAAAGACTAATGAGTTAGTCACGAGATGATGTGTTACGGAACGAGTAAAGAGACTTGCCGGTAACGAGATTGAACTAGGTATAAAGATACCGACGATCGAATCTCGGGCAAGTAACATACCGTTTGACAAAAGGAACAACGTATGTTGTTATGCGGTTCTGACCGATAAAAGATATTCATAGAATATGTAGGAGCCAATATGAACATCCAGGTTCCGCTATTGGTTATTGACCGGAGATGAGTCTCGATCATGTCTACATAGTTCTCGAACCCGTAGGGTCCGCACGCTTAACGTTTGATGACGATCGGTATTATGAGTTTATGAGTATTGATGTACCGAAGGTAGTTCGGAGTCCCGGATGAGAACACGGACATGACGAGGAGTCTCGGAATGTCGGAGACATAAAGATTGATATATTGGACGGCTATATTCGGACACCGGAAGTATACCGGAAAAGTTTCGGATTTATCGGGAATGCCGGAGGGGGTTACCGGAACCCCCTACGAGAGGGGATGGTCCATAGTGGGCCTAAAGGGAAAGAGAGAGGCAGCCCATAGGGCTGGCCGGCGCCCCACCTAGCATTCCTAGTTGGACTAGGATTGGGGGGGGGGGGGGCGCCACCTCTCCTATTCCTTTCCCCCTTCTTCCTTTCGGTGAATCCTACTAGGAATAGGATTGCAATCCTATTCCTAGTAGGACTCCCTCTCTAGCCGCACCAGGAAGGGCCGGCCGGCCTCCCTCCCCTGCTCCTTTATATACGGGGGCAGGGGGGCACCCAAAGACACACAAGTTGAATTGTTTTAGCCGTGTGCGGTGCCCCCCTCCACAGAATCACACCTCGGTCGTACCGTCGCGGAGCTTAGGCGAAGCCCTGCGCCGGTGAACACATCATATCCGTCACCACGCCGTCATGCTGACGAAACTCTCCCGTGAAGCTCAACTGGATCAAGAGCTCATGGGACGTCATCAAGCTGAACGTGTGCTGAACGGGGAGGTGCCGTACGTTCGGTGCTTGATCGGTTGGATCGCGAAGAAGTTCGACAACATCAACCGCGTCACTTGACGCTTCCGCTCCCGGTCTACGAGGGTACGTAGACACACTCTCCCCTCTCGTTGCTATGCATCTGGTAGATAGATCTTGCGTGATCGTAGGAAAATTTTAAAATACTACGTTCCCCAACAGTGGCATCATGAGCCAGGTCTATGCGTAGATGATATGCACGAGTAGAACACAATGAGATTGTGGACGATACTAGTCATACTGCTTACCAGCATGTCATACTTTGCTTCGGCGGTATTGTGAGATGAAGCGGCCCGGACCGACATTACGCGTACGCTTACGCGAGACTGGTTTCACCGTTACGAGCACTCGTTGCTTAAAGGTGACTGTCGGGTGTCTGTCTCTCTCACTTTAGCTGAATCAAGTGTGGCTACGCCCGGTCCTTGTGAAGGTTAAAACAGCACATACTTGACGAAACATCGTTGTGGTTTTGTATGCGTAGGTAAGAACGGTTCTTGCTAAGCCCGTAGCAGCCACGTAAAACTTGCAACAAACAAAGTAGAGGACGTCTAACTTGTTTTTGCAGGGCATGTTGTGATGTGATATGGTCAAGACATGATGAGTTATACGGTTTTGTATGAGATGATCATGTTTTGTAAAGTTATCGGCAACTGGCAGGAGCCATATGGTTGTCGCTTTATTGTATGAAATGCAATCGCCATGTAATTGCTTTACTTTATCACTAAGCGGTAGCGATAGTCATGGAAGCAATAGTTGGCGAAACGACAACGATGCTACGATGAAGATCAAGGTGTCAAGCCGGTGACGAAGGTGATCATGACGGTGCTTTGAAGATGGAGATCAAAAGCACAAGATGATGATAGCCATATCATGTCACATATTTTGATTGCATGTGATGTTTATCTTATTATGCTTCTTATTTTGCTTAGAACGACGGTAGCATTATAAGATGATCCCTTACTAAATTTCAAGGTATAAGTGTTCTCCCTGAGTATGCACCGTTCCGAAAGTTCGTCGTGCCGAGACACCACGTTATGATCGGGTGTGATAAGCTCTACGTTCATATACAACGGGTGTAAGCCAGTTTTGCACACGCAAAATACTCGGGTTAAACTTGACGAGCCTAGCATATACAGATATGGCCTCGAAACACTGGAGACCGAAAGGTCGAGCGTGAATCATATAGTAGATATGATCAACATAAGATGTTCACCATTGAAAACTACTCCATCTCACGTGATGATCGGACATGGTTTAGTTGATTTGGATCACGTGATCATTTAGATGACCAGAGGGATGTCTATCTAAGTGGGAGTTCTTTAAATTAATATGATTAAATTAAACTTTAATTTATCATGAACTTAGTCCTGATAGTTTTGCATATCTATGTCGTTGTAGATCAATGGCCCGTGCTACCGTTCCTTTGAATTTTAATGCATTCCTAGAGAAAGCTAAGTTGAAAGATGATGGTAGCAATTACACGGACTGGGTCCGTAACCTGAGGATTATCCTCATTGCTGCACAGAAGAATTATGTCCTTGAAGCACCGCTAGGTGACAAGCCCCCTTCCGCTGATGCAGACGCTTTGAACGTCTGGCAGTCGCGGTCTGATGACTACACGATAGTTCAGTGTGCCATGCTTTACGGCTTAGAACCGGGACTTCAACGACGTTTTGAACATCATGGAGCATATGAAATGTTCCAGGAGTTGAAGTTAATATTTCAAGCAAATGCCCGAATTGAGAAATATGAGATTTCCAATAAGTTCTACAGCTGCAAAATGGAGGAGAATAGTTCTATCAGTGAACACTTCCTCAGAATGTCTGGGTACTACAATCATATGACTCAACTTGGTTGCAAAGTTGACGAGGATAGTGTTATTGATAGAGTTCTTAAATCACTGCCACCAAGCTATAAAGGCTTCGTGATGAACTATAACATGCAAGGGATGCAAAAGACAATTCCCGAGCTCTTCGCTATGCTCAAAGCTGCGGAGGTAGAAATCAAAAAGGAGCATCAAGTGTTGATGGTTAACAAGACCACTAGTTTCAAGAAAAAGGGCAAGGGAAAGAAAGGGAACTTCAAAAAGAATAGCAAGTCAGTTGCTACTTCAACGAAGAAACCCAAATCTGGAGCCAAGCCTGAAACTGAGTGCTTCTACTGCAAGGGGACTGGACACTGGAAGCGGAACTGCCCCAAGTATTTGGCGGATAAGAAGGATGGCAAGATGAACAAAGGTATATGTGATATACATGTTATTGATGTGTACCTTACTAATGCTCGTAGTAGTACCTGGGTATTTGATACCGGTTCGGTTGCTAATATTTGTAACTCGAAACAGGGACTACGGATTAAACGAAGATTAGCTAAGGACGAGGTGACGATGCGCGTGGGAAACGGTTCCAAAGTCGATGTGATCGCCGTCGGCACGCTACCTCTACATCTACCTTCGGGTTTAGTTTTAGACCTAAATAATTGTTATTTGGTGCCAGCGTTGAGCATGAACATTATATCTGGATCTTGTTTATTGCGAGACGGTTATTCATTTAAATCAGAGAATAATGGTTGTTCCATTTTAATGAATAATATCTTTTATGGTCATGCACCCTTGAAGAGTGGTCTATTCTTATTGGATCTCGATTGTAGTGATACACATATTAATAATATTGAAACCAAAAGATGCAAGGTTAATAATGATAGTGCAACTTATTTGTGGCACTGCCGTTTAGGTCATATTGGTGTAAAACGCATGAAGAAACTCCATAATGATGGACTTTTGGAATCACTTGATTATGAATCACTTGGTGCTTGCGAACCATGCCTCATGGGCAAGATGACTAAAACTCCGTTCTCCGGAACTATGGAGCGAGCAACAGATTTGTTGGAAATCATACATACTGATGTATGTGGACCAATGAGTGTTGATGCTCGCGGCGGGTATCGTTATTTTCTGACCTTCACTGATGATTTGAGCAGATATGGGTATATCTACTTAATGAAGCACAAGTCTGAAACATTTGAAAAGTTCAAAGAATTTCAGAGTGAAGTAGAGAATCATCGTAACAAGAAAATAAAGTTCCTACGATCTGATCGTGGAGGAGAATATTTGAGTTACGAGTTTGGTCTTCATTTGAAACAATGTGGAATAGTTTCACAACTCACGCCACCTGGAACACCACAACGTAATGGTGTGTCCGAACGTCGTGACCGTACTTTATTGGATATGGTGCGATCTATGATGTCTCTTACCGATTTACCACTATCGTTTTGGGGTTATGCTTTAGAGACAGCTGCATTCACGTTAAATAGGGCACCATCTAAATCCGTTGATACGACGCCTTATGAACTATGGTTTGGCAAGAAACCAAAGTTGTCGTTTCTTAAAATTTGGGGCTGCGATGCTTATGTGAAAACACTTCAACCTGATAAGCTCGATCCCAAGTCGGAAAAATGTGTCTTCATAGGATACCCAAAAGAGACTGTTGGGTACACCTTCTATCACAGATCCGAAGGCAAAATATTCGTTGCTAAGAACGAATCCTTTCTAGAAAAAGAGTTTCTCTCGAAAGAAGTGAGTGGGAGGAAAGTAGAACTTGATGAGGTAATTGTACCTTCTCCCATATTGGAAAGTAGTACATCACAGGAAATTGTTCCAGTGATTCCTACACCAATTAGTGAGGAAGTTGATGATAATGATCATGAAACTTCGGATCAAGTTTCTGCTGAACGTCGTAGATCAACCAGAGTACGTTCCGCACCAGAGTGGTACGGCAACCCAGTTCTGGAAATCATGTTACTAGACCATGATGAACCTACGAACTATGAGGAAGCGATGATGAGCCCAGATTCCGCAAAATGGCTTGAAGCCATGAAATCTGAGATGGGATCCATGTATGAGAACAAAGTATGGACTTTGATTGACTTGCCCGATGATCGGCAGGCCATCGAAAATAAATGGATCTTCAAGAGGAAGACCGACGCAGACGGTAATATTACTGTTTACAAAGCTCGACTTGTTGCGAAAGGTTTTCGACAAGTTCAAGGAGTTGACTACGATGAGACTTTCTCACCTGTAGCGATGCTTAAGTCTGTCCGAATCATGTTAGCAATTGCCGCATTTTATGATTATGAAATCTGGCAAATGGATGTCAAAACTGCATTCCTAAATGGATATCTCAAAGAAGAGTTGTATATGATGCAACCAGAAGGTTTTGTCGATCCAAAAGGTGCTAACAAAGTATGCAAACTCCAGCGATCCATCTATGGACTGGTGCAAGCATCTCGGAGTTGGAATATACGCTTTGATGAGGTGATCAAAGCATATGGTTTTATACAGACTTTTGGAGAAGCCTGTATTTACAAGAAAGTGAGTGGGAGCTCTGTAGCATTTCTAATATTATATGTAGATGACATATTGTTAATTGGAAATGATATAGAATTTCTGGATAGCATAAAAGGATACTTGAATAAAAGTTTTTCAATGAAAGACCTCGGAGAAGCTGCTTACATATTAGGCATCAAGACCTATAGAGATAGATCAAGACGCTTAATTGGACTTTCACAAAGCACATACCTTGATAAGATTTTGAAAAAGTTCAAAATGGATCAGTCAAAGAAAGGATTCTTGCCTGTTTTACAAGGTATGAAGTTGAGTAAGACTCAATGCCCGACCACTGCAGAAGATAGAGAGAAAATGAAAGTCATTCCCTATGCCTCAGCCATAGGATCTATCATGTATGCAATGCTGTGTACCAGACCTGATGTGTGCCTTGCTATAAGTCTAGCAGGGAGGTACCAAAGTAATCCAGGAGTGGATCACTGGACAGCGGTCAAAAACATCCTAAAGTATCTGAAAAGAACAAAGGATATGTTTCTCGTATATGGAGGTGACAAAGAGCTCGTCGTAAACGGTTACATCGATTCTAGCTTTGACACTGCTCCGGATGACTCAAAGTCACAAACCGGATATGTATTTTTTGAACGGTGGAGCTGTCAGCTGGTGCAGTTCCAAGCAGAGCGTCGTGGCGGGATCTACGTGTGAAGCGGAATACATAGCTGCTTCGGAAGCAGCAAATGAAGGAGTCTGGATGAAGGAGTTCATATCCGATCTAGGTGTAGTACCTAGTGCATCGGGTCCAATGAAAATCTTTTGTGACAACACTGGAGCCATAGCCTTGGCGAAGGAATCCAGGTTTCACAAGAGAACAAAGCACATCAAAAGACGCTTCAATTCCATCCGCGATCTAGTCAAGGAGGGAGACATAGAGATTTGCAAAATACATACGGATCTGAATGTTGCAGACCCGTTGACTAAGCCTCTTCCACGGGCAAAACATGATCAGCACCAAGACTCCATGGGTGTGAGGATCATCACTTTGTAATCTAGATTATTGACTCTAGTTCAAGTGGGAGGCTGAAGGAAATATGCCCTAGAGGCAATAATAAAGATGTTATTTGTATTTCCTTATATCATGATAAATGTCTTTT
>LR738712.1:884318616-884332164 GCA_902687465.1 Secale cereale | reverse complement strand
TGCCCCTCCGGCCGGCCAGGAGGTGCGCCTCCAGCAGCACCGCAACGGCGCCCAAGCCCCGTCTCCAGCGCCAAGGCCAGGAGCCCGACGCGACCCCGAGGCGCCTCCAGCCTTGACCGACCCCGTGCGGCCGTCCTCAGGCAGCCGCGCAGCCGCGCCCCGACCTCCTCCTCGCGTCCGCCGCAGCGGCCGCGTCTTCCGCGCGCCTCCTCGCCCTGCTGCCCTCCGGCCTCGCCGTGGACGCCCCTTCCTCCAGCAGCCGCCGTTCGCTGCGGGAGTCCAGCTCCGACGCGCCGGCGTCCCGTCTTCCGACGAACTCCCTCAGGCCTAGCTTTCCCTTGTTTTGTTTGCTTGTTGCTGATTTTGTTTTGTCAAGCACCCATGTAACAGCAAACAATTCTACTTTGGACCCTTGTACCCCTACCGTCGACGAGACAAGTACCGCTACGCAAGAACCGTGTACGACTACGAGGAGAAACGCAAGTTCCACGACCAAGTACCACTACCGTCGCCGAGACCCCCCCAAGTACCTCGACGAACCGAACACCTACGGAAAAACAAGCTCGTGAACGGCTACGGAACAAGTACCACTACTTCCACTACGAACGCCGACCGCGACAAGTACCACTACCGACGCCCGGAGACACCAAGTACCACTACGAAATGTGAACGTCTACCGTCGCCCGTGTACCTACTTCCCTCTACGGCATGTACCACTACCGTCGCCCGGAAACGAGGAATTCGCCAAGTACCACAACACGATGACGTGAACCACTACTTCCTCTACGAGTTGCGAGAACGACTACTTCCCTCTACGGAACGGCTACTCCTCTCCGACGTGAACGACTCCTTCCTCTACGTCTCGAACTGCCCCGAAACGCACGCTTCGAAGGTATACCGAGACGACCCCGTGGATGACCCGTGTGATGCTTGTTGTGTTGTATGAAATGTTTCCCGTGTGTGCTCCGTGCCCGTTTCACCTTTTCTCATGTTCCTCGGTTGCCTCGTCACCGACTCGTGGGAACCCGGTAACGGGATCACCCCACCTCTTTCATCTCGTTCAACTTGCTCCGCCATCTTTCCTTTTGCACCGGTCTCTCAGCGAGATACCGGAACCGAGATGATGTGTTGCATCATTTTCGGATCGTTGCCGTGGCACCCTTTTCATTCCACCACGGTGACAAATGCTTCCTATCTCTTTTAAGTCAACCTTTTAATTAATTGCATAAACTTGATCATATCATCCGCATCATGTTAACAACCTTGAATGTTTAAATGTTGTTGCTTTATAATTATTAAACATGCTCATGGGGTTTTCCGGACATGTTGTTGTTATTCTCCGGCCTCATTTAAAATGCCTAAATAGTGTAGTTTTATTATGCTTCACCTCTTGCCATGTTAAAAACATTTAATCTTGTCTTGTAAATAATGAGAGTCCACTAAATAATTAAATGTGGTGCTTCGTCAATATGCAACTCGTTGCATATTGATCTCCACTTAACTTGTAGTATTTGTTTGTGCACTTTGCCATGCCATGCATAATTAAACCGGACATGCATCATACTTGGATGTGCATCGTATGCCATGTCTATGCTTGTGTGTTTACCGTGTTGTTTCTTTCTTTCCGGTTGCTTCTCTTGTTAGCTTCGGTTTCGTTCCGGAGTTGTGAGGATTCGCTCGACTGTTGCTCCGTCTACTTCGTGGATCCGTTCTTCTCCCTTGTGGAATCCCAGGCAAGATGATCATACCCTTGGATACCTTTACTACCATTGCCATGCTTAGTTGTCTCGATGCTATCGTTATATGTCGCGATACCCATCTTTTATGTCAGCCTCTCCTTGTTGCCATGAAACCTCTAACATTTGAAACCTTCCTAGCAAAACCACTGTTTGGCTATGTTACTCGCTTGCTCAGCCTCGCTTGCTCCGTCCTTCTTATAGCGTTGTTAGCTGCAGGTGAAGATGAAGTTTGTTCCAGAAGGGAACTTGTTGTTGGACATATCACAATATCTATAATAATTATTAACACACCTTATATACTGGGCATGGGTGGAAGGCTTGGCCTTTTGCTCGGTGTTTTGTTCCACTCATGCCACCTTAGGCGCCGATAAACCGGCATTATGTTCCTTGATTTTGCGTTCCTAACACGATGGGTGTAATGGGGACCCCTTGACAGTTCGACTTTGAATAAAACTCCTCCAGCAAGGCCCAACATTGGTTTTATTTGCCTCATAATAACAACTTAATTAATTAATTAAATTTTGCATAGGGAGTTAGCGCTACCCGAGGATTCTTAATTCTACATAGCAGGGGGGGCCAGTGCTGATGGTGTTGGTCCCAAATAGAGTCGTGTGCGGTGCCACCCAGTCACCTGGGGTCTTCGGTTGCTGTACGCTGTGCTCATCCGGTCGTGGCCTGAGACGAGATACGCGCGGCTACTATCAGGGTGTCGGCACGCCGGGAGGTCTTGCTGGACTTGTTTTACCATTGTCGAAATGACTTGTGCTACCGGGATGCCGAGCCTGATCGGGCTTTCCCTAAGATAAGGGGTGATGATATTATATTTATCACTTCAGCTAATCGTGAGAGCTTGTGATGGGCTAAGTTGGGACACCCCTGCAGGGTTATGAACTTTCGAAAGCCGTGCCCGCGGTTATGTGGCAGATTGGAATTTGTTAATGTCCGGTTGTAGAAACTTGACAGATGATCCGAAGTAAAACACACAACTGTGTGAGTAACCGTGACTGTCTCTTTTCACTTTGAGAAGAGAACACGGTGGGGTTATGTTTGACCGTATGTAGTTAGGATCTTTAGCGATCACTCCTTTTGCGACCGTTTGCGTAGCTTCTCATCTTATTCTGGTACTCGTAAGTTAGCCACCATATTATGCTTAGTCGCTGCTGCAGCCTCACCACTTTACCTCTTCCTACCCACAAAGCTTTGCTAGTCTTGTTACCCATGGTTATGGGATTGCTGAGTCCTCGTGGCTCACAGTTACTACAACACCAGATGCAGGTTCAGCCGAGTTTGAAGCAGAAGCTGGTTCAAGTTCTTCACCAGGAGCTCGATGAAGAGTTTGTCCGTGTGCTTGTGTCGTTTCGACGATCAGTAGTGGTTTCTACTAGGATTCGATCCTGACCTGTGGTTTTATGTTGTTTTGGTATCTTTCTTTTGGTTCTTCATCCGTAGTCGGATTGTGATGTTTTGAATGATGTATTGCTTATGTATTGTATTGTGTGAAGTGGCGAGTGTAAGCCAACTATCCTCTTTTGCATTTTAATCCCTCTTTTACATGAGTCGTGCAAAGACCAAACTTGAGATCATTCTAGGATGGGTTTATACCTTTAAGTCGTGCCTCGACACGTAGGAGGTATAGTCCCATCCTGGGCATTACAGAGATGGAAAGGAAAAGGTAACGCATACAACCGCTTGCTTATACTCTGTCTAAGGTATTTGTGTGTAAGCACAAGAAAGAAGCACCTCACGAGATTATCCTGTCCTAGCATGTAGCACCTCTGTTCTTTTTGCATTCCAATCCAGCCACTTGTAGCGGCACCTGACCGATCTACTTGGCTTCTATCGACCTGAAGATTCTGTATATACTACTATTTCTTCACTTACCCAAGGTATGTAACTAGCCCACCTTACACCTGTACTAAATCTGCTTGTGGAATTCTTTAGGTTGTGTAAGCTAGCTTGGTTTATTGCTCCTATGTATCTCAGTGTAGATAGCAAGTCAGGAACTGATCGACTACTGGTCCAAATTAGTAGAAATTGCTGAAGAGCTAAGTGGTCGATCTTGAGGCCGAAAATGACTTCATCTCGAGGCTAGAGACCGACAAATCCGATCAATTTACATCACGCGTACAAAGGTACTTTTGCACTTACAAATCACCTTTGTGTATTTCTCTGAGGATCATAAGATTAGTATTTCTCTGATGATAAGATTAGTATTTCTTTGTGTATTGAATTTTTAAAGTTGGTTGGATGGTTTACAAGAAGGATAAATGGTGCAGATGAGGATTCAATAACCTGCTCTGTGTACAGGGGATTATTTTTTGTTTTGAAAAGTTTTCACAGTGTTTCCAGCATTTTCTGAATTACTCCCTCCGTCCGAAAATACTTGTCATCAAAATGAATAAAATGAGATGTATCTAGATGTATTTTAGTTCTAGATACGTTCCTTTTTGTCCATTTTGATGACAAGTATTTTCGGACGGAGGGAGTATATAGGAACGCTGAGCAAGTCAACCCCACATTGCATTAGAGAGCAAGAAGCCTTGTAGTAGGACTCTTAGGTGAATCCGTATAGCTCTTCTGCTTGCTCGCTGCTATAGCTTCTATTCCCTCCGTCCCAAAATACTTGCCATCAAAATGAACAAAAAAGGGATGTATCTAGAACTAAAATACATCTAGATACATCCCCTTTTATTCATTTTGATGACAAGTATTTCCGGACGGAGGGAGTACGTTTTTATTGGCTCTGCATTTCAGTTATTTGCATGTGCCGCGGTTCTTCAGTCAGCTTCTTGGTGATAGTCTGACAGATAGTACTTACTAGAAACCCGAGATCAATTTACCCCCTCATTAATTGACCTTCACATCCAGGAGGAAATCCTGGCATAGATTGAGAAAATACCTACTACAGAGTTTCTTCAATTCGAATGGCTTGAAAGGCACAAAAGTTTTTCAATTAGCATGAAGACCCCACAGTGAACGGACATCATTGCGATCTTTTATCTTTCGCTTTAAATCCTGCAGCCGGCCAGCTCCAAGCAAAGAACTGATTTTCATCTTTAGCAAAAGAAAAAGGCAATCCTGGCATAGATTGAGAGAATATGGAAAAGGAAAAGTTCAGGAATAAAACCGCTTGCTTCTAGTCTGCCTAAGGCATTTGTATGTAAGCACAAGAAAGCAGCACCTCATAAGGTTATCCTGTTCTAGAGCACGTAGCACCTCTGTCTTTTTTTTCCCTCTCCAATCCAGCCACTTGTAGTGGCACCTGAACGATCTACTTAGCTTCTATCAACCTGCAGATTCTCTACATAGTACTATTTCCTCACTTAACCAAGGTATGTAACTAGGTCACCTTACACCTGTACTAAATCTGCTTGTGGAATTCTTTAGACTTGTGTAAGCTAGCTTGGTTTATCGCTTCTACTCGTATCTCAATGTAGGCAGGAAGTCAACAACTGATCGACAAATGAGCATGGAGATTGCTGAAGAGCTGAGTGGTCGATCTTGAGCCTCAAAATGACTTCATCTAGAGGCTAGAGACCGACAGATCCGATCAATTCATCATGCGTACAGAGGTACTTTTGCACTTACAAATCACCTTTCATTCCATTCTGCATGTTATATAAATTTTCAATCCATTCAAGCGCGGTTTGCAATATGCGTATTAAATTGCGGTAGATTTTGGGGCAATTTTTTTTCTATGCTAGCATGGTTGTTACTTAATTTGGATCACACATGCGTTTATTTTGTAGACTCTGCATGGTAAGTTAGTGAAGTTCATAAAACAGTTAGTCATGCATCAGAATATTGCCAATAGCCCAATACATGGGGGTCAACACATTGCTTGTTTCTTTTATTACTATTGAGTAGCAAGTTAGAAATTTGGAGTGATTTTCACCTCACCTCACTATACCCACATGCAGGTTATCAAGGCGGACACCATTGATGTGGCCGTCGACATGATTCTTGTTGAACTTGGGAAAGACACTACAAGCAGCAGAGAGAATGCCATCTACTTTGATGGCTGGGATGGTCTGGGGGCATCTGCTGTCCTACAAGCCGTTGCCAAACGCCTTGGAGTGTCAAATGAGCCGTCAACGAGGCCTGCAGGGCTGGACTTTGAGAAAATCATCCACATCGACTGCTCAAAGTGGGAGAGCAGAAGAGCAATGCAGAGGGAAATGGCAGAGCAGCTAAACCTTCCCAATTGGGTGATGGAGATGTTTGACAGGCAAGATGAGGAGGATGATTTCAATGGGTTAGACCAGGCCTCCCGAACAGAGATAGCAAAAGTTGTCAGAGAGATCTATCAAACCACACAAAATGAGAGATTCTTGGTGATTTTGCACAATGGAAGCAATGAGGAGATAGATATATTCAAATTTGGTCTCTATATATATGGATATGCCAACAGCAAGCTTCTGTGGACTTTCCAAGGGAGGTTTCGTCTTGACTCCAAGATGTTAGACAATGTGAAGAAGGGCATGTCAACTGATGTTGTTCTTTCAGCTTCAAGCGACCGGCGAGATCCGCAGGAACTTTGGTCTTATCTAGTGCATCATGAGGCTGTACAAGTTTCCTGCAATAAGGATGGCCATGATATCATTGAACCGGTGATTGCTGCTGAGTGTGTCTTGTACATTATGAAACAATGCCACATCGGCTCTCACATCGTGGACTACGACTGGGCTATCCATACCAGCAACTATTGGGTATGTGATGGGATCATCGCATTGACAGACACTGACAAAGCATGGCAAGTTGGTGATGTCCTGCAGCAAGAGGTGCGTTTGTTGGACATTGATGGAGAGTCAACAGCAACATCTTCCTCTCACTTGGCAAGGTCTACCAAGCATATGCCGTACTGGATTTCGACTGCAACTTGTGGATTTGTGCTGAGCCCTTCTGGTGCTATTGCTGACATCATGTTTGAACACTCCCACAGGCTCAGCGTGCTCAAGCTCTCAAGGTGTACCTTCAGTTTCTCATCGCCCCCATTCCTCTGTTGCCACAGCCTAAGATTTCTGTGGCTTGAGCACTGTGTAGACCTCCTAACAAGAACAAACACAATAGATCATCACCAAAGTGATGCAAACAAGGAGGGGGAATTGGACAACAACACTACGATGCCATGGGAATGCTTCCAAAGCTTGTGGGTGCTTGACCTGCGCTACACAGATTGGGATCAGATCTTTTCTGCAAGGGTAATGGATCTCATGACTCAGGTCAGGGAGCTAAACGTGATGGGAGCCAGGCACTGGGACATGAGCCATTTACGGGGACGGCTGCCTAGCATTCGCAAGCTCCGTGTAACAAAGTCCACATGCTACTTCAACAACGATGTGTTGTCAGAGATGGAAAACATGGAGCTTCTAGATTTTTCAGGAAATACGATCAAACAAGGTATGACAAGCTTATTGGGGCCAACAAACAACAGTAGCCTTGAGACTATCACTATTGGTGGATGTGATGGGTTAAAAGTTGTCACTTTTAGGGGCTGCAAAGAATTGGAGAATCTATTCTTGAAAGGGTCTTTGAAGAGCCTCGAGGAGCTGAACCTCTCAGGCACAAGAGTGAAAACCCTCAACCTGACAGGAGTGGAAGCCGGATCACTCCCCAAGCAGATCATCCTGCTAGGCTGCGAGAAGCTACATGCAATGTTGTGGCCACTAAGTGTGACAAAGGAAGAGTTGCCGAAAGTGCTGCACATTGACACAACATCTTCATCGGTAACTGCTTATGGAGGGGAGGCACCACTTGTGCATCCACATGTTGATCTGGCCCTCCACCAGCAGAAAGAAGAAATGTTTAAGGGTGGATGGCAGATAACTCTCACGGATACAAGGCTCCTTAGGTCGCTTTCTCCTTTAGGAGATTTTTCAAGGGCCTCATCCATACATATTGATATCTGTCCTGCAGTTACTGATGGTGGTACTGGTAGAAACATCCAGGGAACGAGCAGTGAGACACCGGCGCAAGTCCAGCCGCATTCAAGTATAGTAATGGACTCCAAGTACAGAGATACCTTGAAGGATGGGCCAGTTGCAACAATGATGATGTGGGACTGCCCCAAAATATGTTTAGCGTGGTGGAAACCAAATAAGACATCATGTATCATAAGGGTGATAATACATGGCCAGGACAGCAAACTTTCGGACGATGCTCCAGATGCTACTACTGGCACTTTATTATTGCCTGATTTTATTTGTGAGTACGTTACATCACTGCACGTGTATGATAACCCGTCCATCACCAGTGTCCCTGTATCTCCCCGCGGATTAGTATTGGATAATCTAATATGGTGCCGGGTAGAGAGGTGCCCCAAGTTGCACACAGTCTTTACTGTTCCTCAGGGCCCTTTTTGTCTGAGGACGCTCTGGGCATCCCAGCTCCTCTCCGCAGTCTACATCTGGGACAAGCCAGTTAAAAGTAAATTTGCGCACGTGAACTTCTTGCACCTGGACCATTGCCCCAGGCTTGTACATGTCCTCCCCATGTCCATATGGGAGAGAGGCATCACCTTTTCTAGCCTGGAGACCATTGAGATAGTGCACTGCAGTGACCTCAGGGAAATAGTGTACTGCGATGACCTCAGGGAGGTCCTGCCTTTGGGCCATGAGCATCAACAACAGGATATAATTCTCGAATTTCCCAAGCTGAGGCACATCCACCTCCATGAGCTCCCTACGTTGCAGTGCATCTGTGGGCGCAGGATGTCCGCGCCTAAACTCAAGACCATCAAGATCAGGGGCTGCTGGAGCCTTAGGCGTCTGCCGGCCGTCCGACGTAACACCAAGCCGCCCAAGGTGGACTGCGAGAAGGAATGGTGGGACAACCTGGAGTGGGATGGGTTGGAGAAGTACCACCACCCTTCCCTCTACGAGCCAACCCACTCGCTGTACTACAAGAAGGCCCAGCTACCCAGAGGCACCGTGCTCAGGTGAGCTTTACATATAGTTCCATCTGTATGTCTGTTCCTCCGTAATGTGCACACTGCTAATAAGCTTACTCTTATGTTGAACCTTGTTACCACTCTTTTTTCTACATAAAAATCAGCATAGTAATGTAAGTAGTGTGTGTGGTTGGTGACTCATACCATTGTTGGTTTATATGCCGCAGGTAATCCATCACTTCCGTGGATTAATCATGGGCTTCTTGCAAAGCAACATGCATGATCCTGAGGCATGGAGTGATGATTGCCCTGCTTCCCGTTTGATTGGTTTGTGGTGTTCTCTCTACACAACATATGCATTGCCTTGGTTCGGCGGTGCGGCTTCCAGTGTGATTTGATTGGATTGGATTGGATTTGATTTCATTTGGTGTGATCAACCTTTGCTCGAGCTCCTGAGCAATTGAGGAATAAAGAAGAGTGGGCGTTCAGCTTCTGCAGCATGAGCCCCTGAGTGCTCATGTTGTTGCGTGCTCATTCTGTGTAACTGTGTGTGGTAGTGCTTGACACAGTATGAATTGCCAGGTATGGACTTGTTGTGATTTGTAAGCGTAAACGATGATGGTGATGATTTGTGTGTGCGGTGTTGTTTGATGTGATATGATTATGAATATGAATACTCAGCCATGTGTTGTTTGTTCCGGTGCCAGTTTTGTATATGCTCATTGTTCCCATCGTGTACTAGCTGTTGTCACTTGCTAGACCGGCCGGCAGTATTTCCTTTGCCCAGATAGAGGTATGTATATATGTCTCTAGTAAACTCATCCATCATCCTTAACAGATGGTGGTGGCTCAGGATTTGCCATTTTTAGTTACAGGGGTTTCTCTGAATTTGTTCTTGTCTTGGGCATTTAGGTTACCCTTTGAGTTAGCCATCTGAAATTATAATGGAGAAGTAGTAGCAAGTGCCATTTTTTGTAGTTTGGGAACCAGGGAAAGGTCTAGATCAAATCAAGACGAAACAGGGTTGAATCTGGTTTTACCTGGGCTATAGGCTGTGGACGTCTGGTCTTTCTGACGCCTGCAGTTTCTGAATGATCCTCCTTCTCTGCTTCTTCTTCAGTTAACCTTGGGTATGACATCGCTTCCACCCTGGGCTGCGACTCCGTTTCTGGCTTCTTCGGTTAACACTCAGTCTCTATTTTACCTTTGTCGGCGCGGGTCTTGCTCCCAAAAGAAATCATATCGTTGACATGCTATATATATTCAATTCCAAGCGACTTTCAGCTATATATATTTATCGGAACAGAAGATTTTCAAATTTGAGAAAGACAACTTGACGCAACTGTATGTGCAGGCAGAGAGTGAGAATGGGTGCTGAACCTAGCCTTGTTGCAGAACTTTCATTCCGTCGGGCCCTTCAATGTGTTTTCTCATCTGCTGAAACTGCCCTACCTACGGTGAAAAATACTCATCGTTTGCTCACCGAGTATTGATTAATCCAAACCATTGGATCTGCTTGTTGGGTGGTCTAAATGTACCTGTCCGTACCGTAAGAAGCCCCATGGTCAACGTCTTCTTGCTACTGTATAAACGGTTGTGGCAAATGATTTTATTTTTTTGGTATCTTTCCACGTATTTAATGGTAAATCGTGTGCAAGTTGCAGCTTATAATGTGTGCTGTTCCACCAAGTTGCAGCTGATAATGTGTGCTTTACCTTTTTCAGAATTCTTTTTTTTTTTTGCGCCTATATTTCAGAATTCAGAACGGCCTGACCAGCTGACTTGTGTATATCAGCCTTACACTGGATTCTCTTTAACATGTTCAGATTGCAAAAATAAATAAAAACAGTTCAGAAAAGGGATTCTCTTTAACATGTTCAGATTTTCTTTAATTCCTGCAGGACCGATTTCTTCTTTCTGAAACTTAAGCAGCAAAAGGTAATGAACATTAAATTGAACCGCTTGCTTTTGTTCTTCCTAAGGCGTTTGCGTACTGCACACACACAAGCTAAAGACTACATTGTACCAACTGTTCAACTTAGCCAGGGTATGTAACTATCTCACCTCACATATGTGCTCAATCTGTCTGTCAGTTTCTTCAGGTTTATTATGTAAGCTAGCTTTATTTATCGGCTTATCGCCATTTCTTGTATTTCAATGTGTACAGGAAACCGTGAATAAATCCACGACGGGTCGACAGTTAGTCTGAAGATTTTTGCAGAGCTGACGGTAGATCTTAAGCCCAAATTGGAACTAATCAAGTGGATGGACATCGGCCGATAAGACCAATTCATCATGGGAGCTGGGGTATTTTTACCCTTACCAACAAAAATAATATTTCCATTCTCTATGCATCAATCTAGCACTTTCCTTATGTAATTCGCGTCATGTATGTGTACTCTACATGCTCAACTAGCGGAGCTTAAAGTTGCATTCCGACAAAACGGTTTGCGGTTGTGCATTTCTTTGGCAGTGGCACACTATGAAGTTGTTAGAGTTTGCAGAGAGGAATAACAGTCGTTGATTTTTTCAGAAAGCATGCGGCATATAAAACGTAGTATATGCATGCATGTCTGGCTACAAACAAATTCCTCAATGGTAAAAGGAACATTAAGAACATATAAGGGTCATTCTTCCCTTCAGCATGCAGTTGGTATGTCAACACTTCACCAGTACTCCTTTCGGTCATTTTAAGACTACATATAAGTTTTGTCCGAAGTCAAAGTATGTCCACTTTGACCAAACTTATAGAAAAAGGTATCAACATTCACAATGTCAAATCAACATTGTTAGATTCATTATGAAATGTAGGTTTATACTATGTATATTTGGTATTGTAGATGTTTATATTTCTTAATATAAAATTGGTCAAACTTAATTTGAAAATTTTAACTTGATACAAATCTAATACGCGGAGTAAAAATAACAGGAGGGACTACATCACAACCACCCTCCAGACATGGAAAATATGAAAGGCACAAAAAAACTATATAAGTTTAAAAAAAAGATGTTCAAAGCATTAAGCATGAGACAAGACCGAGTATAGAGGTAATAAAAAATAGTAGCTTCTCCCACACTGGAAACAATCAATGGAATATTACACGTTAAAAATATTAAACATGAGACCAGACTTTAGTATACAGCTTAGATCCCCTCATGGAAAAGCTTATTGTTGCACATAGGTATGTTTCAGTTTTGGAAGCAAAAAAATCTCGTATGATTCTAAGGGCATGTACAATGGTTCTAGCTTAGCAACGCCACGTAGGATAAATGATGAGGTGGAGGAGAGAGAAATCATAAGAGAAGGTTTGTCTTCTCTTAATTAAGAGAAGGCAAGAGATGATCTCTTAGCACAATATGTCTCACCATATTTTTAGGAATAACTAGTTATTCAAGATAAGGCTAAGAGATGACCCATTGTACACATGTTTTTTTGTCATCTCTAAATTACATGCAAGATTTAAGATAAGACTACCTTATCAACCATTGTACATGCCCTAATCATGCCCATAACCACTCCGTCATGACCTCCTTGCATCTAGGAGCACGGTAGTTGTATGCACGTACGCTGAACCAGTCCACCCGAGTGGCAGTAAACAGAGCAATTAACTAAAGGATATGCCAAAAAAATATCATAGCTATTGACAGCGCAACATTGGATGTCCATCTCATAATCTAGAGCTTGATTGTCATTGCTTTAAGCCTTGGCGCCCATCTCAGTGCCATTACCATGAGATCTATCGCATGGCCCCTTCCTCTGAAGTTGTTGATTTCCACTTCTTCGAGATTAGTCAAGGGGATACTTTGGCTCCTCCAGTTCTTGGGCTCGTCACAAGGGCAGTTTTCAAGACATTTTAGCTGTAACATGAGAAAGATTACAGTGTATCTTAAACAAGATTCTTATGCATGACTAAGATATATAAGCAACATGTAAAACATTACAATGTATGTTGAACAAGTTACTTATGAGCAAAATATATAGGCAGCATGAATAATTACCCTAGACCAGTCCCATAGGAAAACTTTAAGTCTTTGTGTAGTAGTCTGAATGTGATGCATCATGAGGAGACGCAGCACAAGCGCTCATAAAACATGTCCCGTTACGTTGATATATAGCTCCAACATATTAAGGTTGGTATCTGGAAGTTTCTCAAGCTCCTGCTCAAAGTCCAGCACCGCGCCCAAACGATTCTACGAAACAACATAATTATTTATTTAGCTTGATGTGTACCACGAAGTCCTTACAACTAGTTTAGCTAGCAAATCTAATAGCTTAAAAAAACTGGCAGGGAAGAGGCATACATAAGCATGTATGTGCAAATAAAGGACATGGCATCGTAGGGGCCTCAAACATGTGCAAAAAAGGGTCGACATTACGACGCAGCGAGCGGCGTATAGGATTTTCCGGCAGGCAACTCCCGAAATTACTAATTGAGAAGTACTCGTTGCAAAGATCACCCCAAACTTCCATGTTGCGACAAGTGGCGCGCTGCATGTGCGCCATTTGTCGCAACTTGAGCGTTTTCCTTTTTTTCGTAGACCCGCTTATTCAAAACGTTTTATTTCTTAAACCGTGCGTCCAAATCTTGAACCGTTTTCACCGTTGAACTCCTCGCGGTGAGATCTTCAAAACTAGATCCCATGTTGATAGGTTTTGATGGACTTTTTTTCACGAAAAAAACTGAATGAAAAAACCGAACCGGACGCACTGGTTTTTTCCCTTTCCGAAAGAGGCACGGCCGTGACTCTCGCGAAAGCACAACTGTACCTCTCGCTGAAGCAAAACCGTAACTCTCACGAAAGCAAAAAAAAAAAAACAGAAAACACGTTTTTTCCCTTTCCGAAAGAGGCACGGCCGTGACTCTCGCGAAAGCACAACCGTGCCTCTTGCGGAAGCAAAACCGTGACTCTCGCGAAAGA
>LR738712.1:884304879-884318446 GCA_902687465.1 Secale cereale | reverse complement strand
AAAGAAAAAAAAAACAGAAAACGTATTTTTCCCTTTCCGAAGAGGCACGGCCGTGACTCTCACGAAAGCACAACCGTGCCTCTCGTTGAAGCGAAACCGTGACTCTCGCGAAAGAAAAAAAAATAGAAAACACGTTTTTTCCTTTCCGAAATAGGCACGGCCGTGACTCTCGCATAAGCATAACCGTGCCTCTCGCGGAAGCAAAACCGTGACTCTCGCGAAAAAGAAAAAAAAAACAGAAAACACATTTTTTTTTCCTTTCCGAGAGGCACGGTCGTGACTCTCGCGAAAGCACAACCGTGCCTCTCGCAGAAGCAAAACCGTGACTTCCGTGGGAAAAAAAATCCGGAGGGAGCATCGAGAACGCGACACGTGGCGAATGACCGAGAGCGCGCCAAATGACGTTGATCGCTGCAAGCCACCCGAAGGAGCGCTCGTTAACTAGTTGCTCCCGGCAACTCCCTCCGTCGTTGTCCTGTCATGGAAATCCCAACTCATCAGTCGAGCAGCCCAGCCCAATTTCCAGGGCAGAATGTTATGGCCCACGATCGAAGCAGCAATCAATCTCGGAAATCATTTTTTTCCTTTCGTGTTTGCACGTTTCAACTGTCTTCCTTTTTTTTACTGCTAAAATAAATACAAAACTGTGTCCTGCGCGAGAGGGCGCCTGTGCGAGCGCCGCTTTGACCCGGTCGGCCGGGACGTCACGGAATGTGAGACCGGGGAGGCCCGCCCAGAGGTCGCGCCACCTGCGCGAGAGGACGCCTGTGCGAGCGCCGCTTTGACCAGGTCGGCCGGGACGTCACGGAATGTGAGACCGGGGAGGTCCGCCCAGAGGCCGCGCCACCTGCGCGAGAGGACGCCTGTGCGCGCGCCGGCCCGGGCACAACGCAGATGCACGAGGATCTAGAGGAGCATGTCGTCGGGGAGTGCGCTGATGAGATCATCTCCGCACGGATCACGCGGCGGCGCCGCCGAGCACCTGAGTCGATGCCTCGGTAGAAAATCCATCTGAGAAGTTTCTCGAAAAAAATCTATCTTTTTTTACGGGTAACTAGGGACTTTATTAAACAGTAATCAACATCGAAATACAAATAATGTCAGCCACTGTCCCTAGCCAAATATGGCGATCTACAGCAAGAGAAGTTGCCGCTTTCGCCAGTGCATGTGCTTCGAAATTATTCTCTCTGTGCTCAAACTTGAATTTTACACGGTGGAACTCCCTCCTCCTTTCTGATATTTCATGCAAAATAGGTGCATAGTGATTTGCTGCTTCTGCACCTATCTTGTTCACGACATCAAGACAGTCTGACGCAATCAGCAGCCGAGTAAGGTTGAGGTCCATAGCCATTCTTATTCTTATTTGTGGCAGATGGGCTTTCAGCTATTTTGAAGAATAAAGTGCAAGATGGCGATATTGTTCCTGTTAAAATTTCCAGGAGAGCTCCGGGCATATCCCATTTGCTCTTCGCAGATGATACTATGCTATTTTTTCAGGCCACAAGGAACCAGGCGGAGCAGGTAAAATCAGCATTGGATCTATACAGCACGACCACGGGACAAAGCTTGAACTATGATAAGTGTTCGATATTTTTTGGTGAGGCATGCCCGGTTACAAACCAAGAGCATGTCAGAGACGTTCTAAATGTCACGAGTTTGGTTTTCGAGGAGAAGTATTTGGGTCTCCCCACACCTGAAGGGCGTATGTCGAAAGGTAAATTTCAGAATTTGCAAACAAGCCTTACCAAAAGATTAATCCAGTGGGGAGACGGTTTTTTGGCGCAGCCTGGTAGAGAGGTGCTTATCAAGTCTGTTGCACAAGCCCTACCCACATATATAATGGGTGTGTTTAAGCTACCATTGTCGGTGTGCGACGATCTTACAAGAATGGTAAGTAATTTTTATTGGGGTTCAGAGAAGGGAAAGAGAAAGGTGCACTGGAAAGGATGGGATCATCTTATGCAGCCAAAGGAAAGAGGTGGGATTGGCTTTCGAGACTTCAGAATTTTTAACCAAGCACTGTTGGCTCGACAGGCGTGGAGATTAATCACCAGACCAGAGAGTTTGTGTGCTCGTTTACTCAAAGCCAAATATTATCCTTCTGGTAAGTTGGAAGATACGGTGTTTTCTGGCAATGCATCTTCTTCTTGGTCGGCCATCAGCTATGGGCTGGAGCTTTTGGAAAAAGGGCTGATTTGGAGAATAGGTAATGGCCAAAGTATCCGAGTTTGGCGAGATAGCTGGATCCCATGACCCTTCTCATATAAGGCAATCTCACGACAGGGGAGATGCCGTATTAGATATGTTTCTGATCTTCTGAATGAGAACGGTTCCTGGAAAATACAGAATTTAAACCAATATTTCATGCAAGCAGATGTGGATGAGATCCTAAAAATCAGAGTGTCACCTGGGCAAAGCGAAGATGTCATTGCATGGGGTCCGGATAAACTAGGACTCTTCTCAGTAAAGAGTGCGTATCACTTGGCGTTTGATGAAGCACATAGATCCACTGCAACATCATCTAGTTCGATGCCGTCGGGCGAGAGGAGCTGCTGGAAGTTTATATGGAAGTGTGGTGTGCCGCCTACGGTGGCAAATTTTGCATGGAGAGTTGCGACGGATGGCTTGCCAACATGGAAGAACAAGCATAAGATCGGCTTGGAAATCACGAGTATCTGCCCAGTTTGTGGTATTGAGACAGAGGACAATTACCATCCGTTTTTGAGATGCCAAATGGGAAGAGATCTGTACTCGAACATGGCAAAAATCTGGAGTTTGCCTCGGCCCCAGTCTATTGCAAACTGTGGAAAGGAGTGGCTCTTGCAACTGCTAGCTCCGAGAAGCGATATGGAAAGGTGTATGATCCTGCTTGTTTTCTGGAGGACTTGGTATATTCGAAACGAAATAGTTCATAATAAACCAGCGCCGCCGATGGAAGTCTCTATGAGATTTGTGCTGAGCTATCTCAACTCGCCTACAACCACCGTGAGTGAGAGCGGGGCTGATCCTGGGAAAGGGAGGATAGCTATCCCAACAAAGGAACAAGGCCAAAGCGATATTCACAAAGCAAAGCAGCCAGGATGGGAAAAACCTAAGCAAGGGTGGAGTAAATTAAACACAGATGTAGCTTTTGTGGCATGTGATAATGCGGGTGCTGGCATGATCTTGAGGGATGAGGTTGGCAATATAATTTTCTCTGCTTGTAGGGCTCTACACTTCCGTCGAGACGCACTAGAGGCTGAACTGTCTGCGTGTTTGGAGGGGATAGCTACCGCGGTCCAACGTACTTCTCTTCCGATCGAAGTTGAGATGGATTCTGCTGTTGCTGTTGCCATGATCAATGGTAGTGAAACAGATCGATCACTTTACTCTTCGATGGTTAATGAAATTAGGGATCTCCTAAATCGTCATCAAGCTTGTATTACTCATATAGTTCGTTCACAAAATAAGGCTAGTGATAGACTAGCATCCTTTGGTCGCTTGAATAAGAGAACTATGACTTGGATAGGGTCAGGCCCTCCTGATGTTTTGGAGGTAGCCGCTGCGGATTGTATTGGTACTGTGATTGAGTAATACAAGTATTTGATTCGCAAAAAAAAAAAAAAAGCCTGATTGCACGCATGCGCTTCAAGTGCAGCTGCATCGTTTAAACCATCAAAGACCAGTGGAGGCGGTGATTTGTAGAAAAGAAAATCTATCTGAGAGAACTCCCTCCGTGGTTGTCGTGTCATGGAAATCCCAACTCATCTGTCGAGCGGCCCAGCCCAATTTCCAGGGCAGAACATAATGGCCCGCGATCGAAGCAGCAATCTCGGAATTTTTTTTTCTTTCGTGTTTGCACGTTTCCACTGTGTTCGTTTTGTTCTGCTTCGTCTCTTTAGATGTGTTCTGCTTCAGACATGTGAAAGGATTGTGCCCTGCGCCTCCTAATAAAACCCTTCTCCACACATGTGAAAGGATTTTAAAAAAAGGAAACATATTTTTACATTTTCTTTTCTTCTTATTGTTTTTTTATTTCTGATTACCTATTTGAAGAATACACCAACATTTTTTTAAATGTATGTGAAGTTTTCAAAAAACATCTTTTTTTTAAGTATGCGATCACTTTTTAAAATTTACATGAACATTTTTAAAGGCACGAGCACTTATTTGGTTATGTAAACATTTTTAAAAGAGATAATAAATAATTACACTATGGACATTTTTTTTATATACACAAGGAATATTTATTAAATATACAATGAACAATTTTTAGTAGGTTATGGATTTTTTATTAGACGATAGGCCTTTCCCGAAAACATGGTGAACTAGTTTTAATAAAAAATGAACATTTTTACTACATGATGTATCTTTTCTATAACATGTCGAACCATTTTTTTAATACAGAACAAATATTTATTTGTACATGGTATTATTATTATTCACCGAGAACCTTGTAATACATAAACATAATTTATTACCTGATGAAACTGTTTCTAGAACATAATGACACAACGTTTTATACACGATGAACACTTTTTTTTAATACACGAAGAACATTTCTTAAATTGTGAACTTTTTACAAATTCACAAAGGGGTTTCAATTTTTCAGTTTTGTTTTTGCAATCTGTGAAATTTTGTTTTCGTGAAGTTTAGTAATTGGTATTTTTTTTGTATTTTCAGAGATAATCAACGTTCAACACCATGTTAATGTCACACGGTCAGTTAGCCGACTAATATTCAATTACTGGTCCAGTTTCGATCGAGCGAATGAAGAACATGTTTGACTGATTGAGTATGATGCATCGTCACTGGGCCAGCAACTGGAACGGCGCGCGTGAGCGCTTGTCTCGTTAACTAGCATAGATGGCTCCCAAGAGGAGGTTTCGAGAGTAATACATAGCACTTCCTCGGGATAGGGAGGTCGGTCGTACCCTAGGGGATCTATGAGGCCAGCTCACCTCGAGGCCGGTTTCTTTTAACTTTTTTTAGGGTCTTTGCCTCTTTTTTGTTTTTATAATTTGTTTGCTGTTTGTTAACTCGGCGCATTCAGTTTATTCGGTTCATATGGTTTGGTTTATACATTTTTTGGTTTGTATGGTATTGATACTTCAGTAAATATGGTATGAAGTTAAAAATACAGTCCAGTCTTGGTATATATCAAATTATTTTTATACGGTTTCATTATATATGATAACAACCAAAGTTGACAGGAATTTGAAATGACACTTTTTTTTTACAAATCCGGAGAGAGCGTCCGGAGCACGACACGTGACGGACGACTGAGAGCGCGTCAAGTGCGCATATCGTTGTGAGGCAACGCTCGTCAACTAGTTGGTCCCAGTGGCGTTGCCAATGCCGGCCTACGCCCCGGGCTGGTCCCCAAGTGAGTATGCTAGAAGCTCTTTTGGGCCTTTAGTCTGCCCATTAACTTTTTCATGGGCCTGAGTGAGAAGGTGGCGGCTCATTTTAATATTTTATAGAGTGAGGTTATCAGCCACTCAGACTCAGTATATAAGAACCATGGCATCAACTTCAGTACCGCCTCGCTTACTGATCCGGTGAAGAGTAGATGTCAGGTTTATATAAGACTGTGCAAGTGAGACAAGCTCATGTGCTCACATGATCGACTGCTTGCATAGTTATTTGCTCAAGGATTTTTTTTTTCAATTCAGTAATTCGGTTAGTCATTAGGTTTGTTGGTTCAGTTCGGTTTGTTTTTGGAATGGTTTAAATATGCACAAAGTGACTTGACTTTCTACCATTTTCATTGGTTTGATTATCCCGTTGTATATTTTTCTTTATATTAATAAATTCACATTTTCAAAAAGTTGGTAACGAGATATTTTTAACACTTTCAACATTTTTAAAAACGTTGGTCACCATTTTAACTTTCTTGATTTTTTTAGTTCTTTAACATTTCTTCAGTTTAAAATTTGTTGAAGGTCGGACATTTTTATTTTTTAAATAGTGTTTATTCATGATTGTTTTTGTTGGGGAACGTAGTATTTTAAAATTTTCCTACGATCACGCAAGATCTATCTACCAGATGCATAGCAACGAGAGGGAAGAGTGTGTCTACGTACCCTCGTAGACCGGAAGCGGAAGCGTCAAGTGACGCGGTTGATGTAGTCGAACTTCTTCGCGATTCAACCGATCAAGCACCGAACGTACGGCACCTCCGCGTTCAGCACACGTTCAGCTTGATGACGTCCCACGAGCTCTTGATCCAGTTGAGCTTCACGGGAGAGTTTCGTCAGCACGACGGCGTGGTGACGGATATGATGTATTTACCGGCGCAGGGCTTCGCCTAAGCACTGCAACGGTATGACCGAGGTGTGTTTCTGTGGAGGGGGGCACCGCACACGGCTGGAACAATTCAACTTGTGTGTCTTTGGGTGCCCCCCTGCCCCCGTATATAAAGGAACAAGGGGGGAGGGCCGGCCGGCCTCCTATGGTGCGGCTAGGGCAATCCTACTAGGAATAGGATTGCAATCCTATTCCTAGTAGGAGTCCACCAAGAAGGAAGAGAGGGAAAGGAAAAGAGGGAGAGGTGGCGCCCCCCCAATCCTAGTCCAACTAGGATCCCTAGGTGGGGCGCCGGCCAGCCTCTATGGGCTGCCTCTCTCCTTTCCTCAAGGCCCACTATGGACCATCCCCCCTCGTAGGGGGTTCCGGTAACCCCCTCCGGCAATCCAGTTAAATCCGAAACTTTTCCGGAACACTTCCGGTGTCCGAATATAGTCGTCCAATATATCAATCTTTATGTCTCGGACATTCCGAGACTCCTCGTCATGTCCGTGATCTCATCCGGGACTCCGAACTACCTTCGGTACATAAAAAACTCATAAACTCATAATACCGATCGTCATCAAACGTTAAGCGTGCGGACCCTACGGGTTCGAGAACTATGTAGACATGACCGAGACTAATCTCCGGTCAATAACCAATAGCGGAACCTGGATGTTCATATTGGCTCCTACATATTATACGAAGATCTTTTATCGGTCAAAACCGCATAACAACATACGTTGTTCCTTTTGTCATCGGTATGTTACTTGCCCGAGATTCGATCGTCGGTATCTCCATACCTAGTTCAATCTCGTTACCGGTAAGTCTCTTTACTCGTTCCGTAACACATCATCTCGTGACTAACTCATTAGTCTTTTGCTTGCAAGGCTTATTGTGATGTGTGTTACCGAGAGGGCCCAGAGATACCTCTCTGACACTCGGAGTGACAAATCCTAATCTTGATCTATGCCAACACCACGAATACTTTCGGAGACACCTGTAGAGCATCTTTATGATCACCCAGTTACGTTGTGACGTTTGATAGCACACAAGGTGTTCCTACGGTATCCGGGAGTTGCATAATCTCATAGTCATAGGAACATGTATAAGTCATGAAGAAAGCAATAGCAGTAAAAGTAAACGATCATAGTGCTATGCTAACGGATGGGTCTTGTCCATCACATCATTCTCCTAATGATGTGATCCCGTTGATCAAATGACAACTCATGTCTATGGCTAGGAAACATAGCCATCTTTGATCAATGAGCTAGTCTAGTAGAGGCATACTAGGGACATACTATTTTGTCTATGTATTCACACATGTATCAAGTTTCCGGTTAATACAATTCTAGCATGAATAAAAGACATTTATCATGATATAAGGAAATACAAATAACATCTTTATTATTGCCTCTAGTGTTGGGGAACGTTGCATGGGAAACAAAAATTTTTCCTACGCTCACCAAGATCAATCTAGGAGATGCATCTACGAGGGGAGAGTTGGATCCACATACCCTTGTAGATCGCTAAGCGGAAGCGTTCAAGAACGCGGTTGATGGAGTCGTACTCGCCGCGATTCAGATCGCTGAAGATCCAAGCACCGAAGCAACGGTGCCTCCGCGTTCTTCACACGTACAGCTCGGGGACGTCTCCTCCTTCTTGATCCAGCAAGGGGGAAGGAGAGGTTGATGGAGACACCGGCAGCACGACGGCGTGGTGGTTATGGTGGTGGAGGATTCCAGCAGGGCTTCGCCAAGCACCGCGGGAAAACGAAGATGGATGTGGGAGAGGGAGGGCAGCGCCGAGGCACGAACGTGTGTGGCTGCCCTCCCTCTGCCTCTCTTTATATAGGGGGAGTAGAGGGGAGGGGGCGCCCTAGGGTTTACCCCTAGGGGCGGCGGCCAAGTGGAGATGGGGGGGGGGCGGCGGCCAGGGCTGCGCCAGGGTTAGGGCTCCCCCCCCAAGGTGCCTTGCCCCCCAAGCTAGGGGGTGCGGCAGCCCTAGGAGGGGCCAGCCCCCCTTGCGCATGAGGAGAGGGCCCAGGGGGGGGCGCACAGCCCTATGAGGGCTGTTGTGTCCCCCCTTTGTGGCCCATTAGGCCCGAAACTCCTTCCGGGACCCCGAAACCCCTTTCGGTCATCCGCCGTCTTCCCGACACTCCCCGGAACACTTCCGGACTCCGAAACCTTTCATCCTATATATCAATCTTCGTCCCCGGACCATTCCGGAGACCCTCGTCACGTCCGGGATCTCATCCGGGACTCCGAACAACCTTCGGTAACCATGCACTGCTCTCACTAACAACCCTAGCGTCACCGAACCTTAAGTGTGTAGACCCTGCGGGTTCGGAAACCATGTAGACATGACCGAGACACTCCCAGGTCAATAACCAATAGCGGGATCTGGATACCCATATTGGTTCCCACACGTTCCTCGATGATCTCATCGGATGAACCACGATGTCAAGGATTCAAGCCTGCTCTGCTCGATCTGCTCTGCTTTTTTTTCATTATATATGGATATGTTGTATATATATATATATATGTATATGTAATTGCAGATGTATGTATATGATGCATGGATATATGGATGTATTGATGTATGATTTTTTTGTCAATTTATGTATATGTTCATATTTAGAAAAAAAATTGTGCTGCAAAAGTTACATTTAAGGTTAATTGATTTAGTGCAAATGTTAGATGAATTTTCTGTTTTTATATATTTTTTATAATTTTAATTATATATACAAATGTTAGATGAATTTTCTATTTTTATAGTTTTTTATAGTTTTAGTGATAGAATGTAGTTTTTTTAGTAAGAACTAGTTCATTTTTATTTATATTAAGTGCTTATTAGTTGAACTAGTTGAATTAATAGAACTAGTTTATTTTTAGTAAAACAAGTTTAATTTTAGTAAAACTAGTTTATTTTTAGTAAGAACTAGTTCATTTTATTTATAGTAAGTGCTTATTAGTTGAACTAGTTGAATTAATAGAACTAGTTTATTCTTAGTAAAACTAGTTTAATTTTAGTAAACCTATTTTATTTTTAGTAAGAACTAGTTTATTTTTATTTATAGTAAGTGCTTACTAGTTAAACTAGTTGAATTAATAGAACTAGTTTATCCTTAGTAAAACTAGTTTAATTTTAGTAAAACTTGTTTATTTTTAGTAAGAACTAGTTCATTTTTATTTATAGTAAGTGCTTATTAGTTGAACTAGATCAATCAATAGAACTAATTTATTCTTTTAGTTCAAGCAATTATTCCCGCATCGACGTCGACGATGCTTATCCCGCATCCTCGTCGTCGACTCAACGGAGGCCTGCTTGATCAGAGGGGTCATGTTCGGGACTGGGCTCCGCCAGACTGGTATTGGGAGGTGCTTCCTTCCGGTGGGCGCAACTTGGTGAGGAGCCAACCCGTTGTTGACCCTAACCTTCTTTGGTGGCGGGCGCGCGGGCCAGTGACGGTGCGGAGGCTTCAGGACCCCGCGGAGGTTGTACGTCACCGTGTCAGCGAGGAGGACGAACACGTCCGTCGCTACATGGTTGCGTTGGAGGGCAGGTTCGACAATACATGGCAGATTTTTCAAGGATCTCACTGGAGCTATGATCCTATGATGGTTCCTTCTCTTTGGCTGTCCACCGCCTGCGCCGATACCCGTCGTTCGCTAGGGTTTTAGCTGTATTAATTAATTAGTGATGCTATATGTATGATACTATTCGAGATGTATTAGTGATAATATTCGACGATGTACGGACGCAAGAGATGATTTAGTTTTGTTTATTGAATGCTCAAACTGGAGTCCAACCAAATCTCCATGTCAATATATATGAGTCCTATAATTAAGATATTTTGAAATGTTTTTGTTTATATTTTCAACCATTGAATTTTGGTAAGACTTGTGCTACAATATGTAGGAAATGTCGTCGTCTGACGATGACGATAGGATCCCAGCGTGTGACTGGTGTGGCGACGACCGGGGTCAGTGCAAAAGGCCACACCTGGTAGACGATTGATGCTTCAGTGTTAAGTTCGATGAGGCCTTCGATTTTGAGACGGTATGCAACACGACAAGTCTTGTTTGGTAATTACGCATGACTTATGCCTTCTTTTCAACGTGTAATTTTCGTCTTTTACAATTCGACTAGCTTATCCCATGTCATGCAAGACGCTATGTCTTGGAGCATCTGCATTTCGAAAATCATGAAAGTATGGAAACAAAGAAAATTCATCTCAGGACCCATCATGATTATGATTTTCTTGTAAAGTATACAATTCGGAGAGCGTAACCCATTTTGGTTGCTCGAACTGGAGAGCACTGTGCAAGGCATATGATTTTCAGGAGGGTATGTATGTCACCTTTGACCTTGGTGATGATGACGATGGCATGTGGATCCTTGTTGATACGCTTTCAGTTCTACCTCTATGTGAGTTTCTCAAACATATTTATTAAGTAATTTATGTTGTGTCTTTCAAAATAATTGACAGCTTATTTCCATTAACAGCTTATTTCCATTCTTCAAGAAATGTACGAAAGATGGTAGACAGAACCCACTACACTGATGGTGCGGAATTAACTTGTCAGAAGAAAAATCATCTTGTCTCGTTACTTTCTTATTTTGAGCGTTACAATACCTATGCTAAAACTCCTGCACATTATGGTCAATACATGCCACTAGTGCACGTGTTGAACTACGGTAACATCCATGCAGATGTCATGGTAAGATTTGTGGCCGATCATCTTTTGCATAAATTCTTCTAAAACTAAACTACATTACTAACTACGAAGTTATTACTATGTTTTTCAACAGAAAATCCCTTCGGATTGTGTGCCTCGTCAGATGTTTCAGAAAGGTCACCTCAATGTTATGAGCTTATTACCGTACTCATCAGGTCATCATCCTGCACATAACTGTCCATACAGGATTTCTAAATCCAATGAAGACTTGACAATCAAAGATTGGAAGAAATGTATGGTCAGTCGTAGGGAGCTACATAGAAGTGACATTGTGCGAAAGCCAAGAATTGGAGACATGATAATCTGCATTCTCCATAATGAAGAGTCAGGGCCTATCTTATTTTATGCTATTTCACCTTAGAGAGGGTGTACTTAATTAAGTGTGGCTACTTATGATCATGTGCTAAGAAGTTGTTAGATGACTATGATGATGATGACGAGCAGGACTTGTTATTATGACAACGAGTAGAAGTTGTGAGATGACGATAATGATGGGTACGACTTTTTTATTATGACAATGACGATGATGATTTATTATTAATTACGATGATGCATTGTTATATGAGCATGCACGGAGATAAGAGAGGACACTTCTCTCTATTAGCTAGCTAACACAATATACGAAACCCCTAAATTAACCATACAAAACCCACAAACCCCACCCCCCTTCAGAAAAAAAAACTCTAGCCCCTGAAGTGCTGATCCGTGGAAGCTTATTTGTCCCGGTTGGTGCTACCAACCAGAACAAAAGGCCCCCTGCCAGCGCAAGCCGCAACTGCCACATGGAGGGCCATTTGTCCCGGTTGGTATAAGAACCGGGACTAATGGTCTAGGGCATTTGTATCGACCGTTTAGTCTCAGTGAATAGATGGGAATTATTGGAGGTACACCGTACACCTACGACGACGAGTGTCAGTCATGGTGGCTGCCAGCCCCCATCTGCTGCCTCCGCATTATATAGCAGTACCAACTACGTGAGGGCACCATCTGAACCCATGAGCATATGCATCCACTTTTCAAAAAATGTATTTTAAGCATGTTTTGAAATGTCAAAAAATATAACAGAAAATTTTATGCATACATGTTCGCAAATGGGTATGCGTGGCACAAAGTTTTGTGAAAAATGTCTTTTTGGTTTGCCTACGTAAAAAAGACAAATTCCAGTGCTTCTAAATAGCGTTTCACGACACAAATTTTTGTCTTTTTTGCACAGGCCACAAAAAAAGTCATTTTTCCGTGAAACTTCATGCACACACATAGAACATGAAGACGTACCCGTGCAACCTTTTTCAGATTTTTTTGGCATTTAGAAATATGTTTTTCAAAGTGGGTTCATATGTACACGGGTTCATCCATGCACTTCCTACATTGCTGGATAGATTGGAGTTGAGTTGAAGATTTGTGCTGTCAATGCCATGTGGACTGCGAATCTGTGAGGCCTCGAGGGATGGTTGTATGATTCTGGATCTTCTCCAACCCTCCCTGGGTCCCATGACCACCCACCTGAGCGCCGGAATTATTTGCCATCATCGCCGTCGATCTCTCGCGTCTCCCATGACCACCCACCTGACATGCCGCCACGAAGAAGAAGCAGCCGCTTCCTTCCTCTTTCGCCATGCATACCGGTTCTTGCCCTGATGCATGCTTGTATGTTCCTCCGAAAAAGGGTTTCCCCTCCCGCTTTGTATACAAAGCAACCAACCGATACAACCAACGATAGGTGCTGGGGCGGAAACAACACAGACACCTCGAAAAGAAACGAGAGAGAAAATGCAAAAGAAACAATGCCGACAACGGCGGATCAACAAAAACACGAAGAAGCCTCGTGACCACTGCGCCCACCGGAGATCTCCCACCAAGCTCCTAGACTCCGAAGCGCCAGTACCAATCAACAACACCAAGAAGGGAAGCGACGATGCCGACGCTGCTGCCAAGGGTTTCCCCCAGTACGCGACGAGGAGAGAAGAAGGGTTGCCCTCGACGCCCTTCAGGAAGGTCCGGCAGCACCCTCAGGCGCCACCGCGTCGGTGTCGGCCAGGCCGACAGGGATTTCTCCCGATCCCGACCTTCACCTCGGGCACTCCGGAGCCCGCCACCGAAACCAACCACCACCCTGCGCCACCGTGGTCTTGAAGCTACTCATGCCGTCTCACCACGGCACCACGAAGGGAGGTCTGCATATCAAAGAAGAGGAGCCGGGACTAGAGGCAACAACGTCGTCAGCACGCGGGAGGGCCCAACTTCCACCATCAACGACGGTAGCCGACCGGACACAATAGCAGGAGCACACCATGCCCGGCCGGGCCGCCCAAGGCCCGTAAAGCTCCCGCCTTCGCGCTGCAGCAAGCACGCCGACGGCGACGCCGCCCCCGTCCGAGCTGCTCCAAGTCCACAACACGCAGAAGACAACGAAGCCACACCGGTGGCCGACCCGCGAGGACCCAGATGGGGCTCGAGGGCCCAGATCACCAAGCTGCACCGCCGCCAAGGAGCAGCACCTCCACCACGTCAGCCGCCGGGTGGCCGGACCGCCGCTGCCCCCCCCCCCCCCCCCC
>LR738712.1:884276470-884304647 GCA_902687465.1 Secale cereale | reverse complement strand
GGGGGGGGGGGGGGGGGGAGGTGGTCACAAAGCACACCACGATGCATGCTTGTATGTTGGTTGATTTTCTATTTATTTGTGTGTTCGACGGTTCTATAAAGGAATAATATTGTTGTTTCCAAAGCTATTTCTTCCAGAAAAAAAAGCATAGAGAATTCACATATATTTACAATAAATTAGTTCGATTGATAGATACATAGTTTATTTTCATTGTGCAGGGACGATAGATAGATAGATACATGAGCCGAGTCTCCCGACCCTCCCGAGTGGCCCCCGCGTGGGCGGCCGGGAGGCCCCCAGATCCCGTCGGCCAGTCCTCCCCCACTCCTCCTCCTCATCCCTCGCCGCCGCCCAAGGGCGCGGCCAGGCGAAGCTTGGTCGTTGCCGGCGGCGGAGGGGACTCGGGCCCTCTCGCTCGCGTGGGGCTAGCGTGGGCCGGTGCCCCCAGGCCGGAGCGTGGCGGCGGGCCGGACGTCACGGCGGGTGGTGGCGGCGCCTCGGCGACTTCGCTCCCCCGCGGCAGGAGACCTCACGATCTGGTGCGTAGCGGTCGCCAGGGACGGCGGCGGCGTGACCGGATCGGGTCGCGGCGGCGCGTCCGGATCTATGCCGATGCGTGGACCTTGATCGCTGGTCTGTCGTCGGCACGGTGGCGGGTGCGACTCGTCGGCAGCTGGGCAGATCCGGTGGGATTCTACCCTTGTCTGGTCCTTGACAGCGCAGGCAACTCCGGGGGAAACCCTAGATCTCCTTGGGATCGAGCGATGACGGCGATTTTGCGTCTAGTCCCTCTTTAGGGCATCGTTTTGGAGTTTACTTCGGTTGAAGGGACCAGCGACGTCGGTGGCGCACGTCTGGTGGAGCAACTGTCGATGAAAATCGCGCCGACTACGGTCATGGCGGACGATGACGACGTCTTAGATGTCGTTCCCTTGTCGAGGCATCGTCGTTGCAGTCTGCGTCATCAGGCTCGGGATGCTCCGGGGGAAACCCCAGATCTGGGTCTTCCGGATCGGATGATGATGGCGTTTTATCGCTGTCCCTCCTGGGGGCATCGTTTTGGAGCAAGTGATGGCTGTGGGGATGGTGGAGCGGTACTTCATATCACACATTGATGGCGGCGGAGATCGACGGCATGGCGCTGTGGAGGCTCGGCGTCCGATGCGCGGAGATGGACTCGCGCAGGAGGAGGTAGCTGTCTGGCGTCATGGTGACGTCGATGGCAGAGTGGCCAGACAAGGTAGAAGCCTCAATATGATCCGAAGACGGACTTGTGGAAGATGGCGGCGACGACACACGAGTGCGTCTGACCGGATTGTGCCCCAGACGCGGTATGTGGCTCGGCTGGGGCTTTCGGCGTTTGATGTTAGGCTTAGATGAGTGGTTTGGGTAGTGGTCCAGCTAGCACCCCTACATCATATGGATAGGAGTAGCGGCATATGTTGTCAAGATGATGGATTCAGATATATTGTTTGTAATACTTTGTAAGGTCCTCGAGAATAATCAATAAAGTGGCCGTATGCATCTTCCAGATGCAGAGGCCGGGGGTTGTCCTCGTTTTCTAAAAAAAAAGATAGATAGATACATACATAGTTCATGTGACTTCATCTGGAAAAATAGTTTCCCCAAGAGCGAAATCTAAAAAAAAAAAAATCTCATGCAAACATCAGTAGTGTCTGCAGGTTTGCTACCAGAAGCATTTTGCAAATTGCAAAGCCCAGCCAGCAGATTCGCCAGAACTATTAGGGTAAAACGAAATTGAAAGAAATTGAATGCATGATCAGTCCCGATTTCTGTTGATTCTTCTTAAGTATAAACACCCGGAAGATATGCGCAGCTACCCGATTTTATTTTGTCTCCAGTTCATTCCTTACTTATTCATGCTCTACCCTGCATACATGTGCTGATGATTGCTTTGCCTGAGTGCTCGCGCCAAAGACTGGGCACAGGTCCACATACATACCCGTCAGTTACTTAGTTTAGAATAGTGTATTATTGGTGAACAGTCACAGAGAATCCACACACCTCTTGCAACTTGCATAAACAAACGGGGATCAATGGATAAAAAATGGGATTGTTGGAGGTGCTAATAAGTGCACTCATGGACAAGTGTCAATGATGCCGGCCTCAATCCCGGGGGTAACATTTGCATCTGGATTATGTTTGGTGGTTAAAGAAAGGGAGATTGGAGTGGAAGATTTGAGCTGGCAAGGCATGTGGTGTGTGTGCCTAGCAAGGTGGGGGCTGCCAATCAGTGAGGTCACGGGGCCTGGGATGATGGTGATAAGATTCTGAATCTTTTCCTACCTGTGTCCATGACCACCTACCCCACCTAATGGCCGGAATTATTTGCGGCCGCCGGCGTCCCGCGGCTGGTGACATGACATGGCACTAGAATGAAGATGATGCTTCCTTCCTCTGCCCCGGTTCTTGCCATGATGCTTGCACGCATGCATGTACTATGTTGGTTGGCATCGCACAAACCTAGCGCCGCCGCCGCCAGGCACCCGCTCCATCGCTCCCTCGTCTCCTCCTCCCCCGATCCAAGAAACCTAGCGCCGCCGCCGCCAGGCCCCGCTCCCTCGCTTCACCACCGCTGGAGGGGCCGCCAGCGAAGTCCGCGCATGCCCCAAGGAGACGCCTCCAGCTGCCGACTTCACCGAGCCTCAGGTAGGCGAGGTGCGAAATATGATCAGCCCCAACACACTAAAGAAGGCGGTCTCTCAGCAGAACTCGGTCCCAATTCAGGAGATCAAGAAGAAGGCACGCAAAAGAAAAACTAACAAGGGTGCGAGCCAGCCGGCACCGAGTACGATCCGTGCTCAGGACGGGCCACCTTCACCTGAGGATGTAATGAGGAGGGTGCATGTGACGGGTAGGCCGATGCTACCGACAAATATGCTCGATGCTGCAACCGGTGCTATGCGGAGTCTGCATGACAGTGTTCTTTCTTTGGAGAAGCGGTGTCTCAGAGAGAGAAGGATGTGGCATACCCGGTTTTCGCGGCCAAGGTGCCGGAGGGCAAGGGCTTTGTGGATAACTCCATCGGGGGTACGATCGTCCTGCGGTTTGATGACATCCATGCTATGTTGAACCTTCTTCCGCTGCACTACACCTTCGTTCGGCTTTTTTCGCTGAGTATGGAGATGCGGATCATTCGCGACAAGACCCCGGACATCGTGATAGTCGACCCCTTCTACATGCGTGCCAAGTTCTTGGGCAGCGCTGGGGACCGGCAAGTCGCGAGTTCTTACCTCGAAGGCGTCATTCTGGCAAACCGAGATAAGGATAACTTCCTCGTGCCTTACTTTCCCGAGTAAGTCCTCCGCCTCAACCGCCCCGTAACATATGAATTCTTAGATTTCGATCGTTCTTCTTTTAACATTCCGTGTTTTCTGCAGTGACACACAGTGCACGCTCATCCTACTAAGCCCCAAATATTCCATGGCCACGTATTTCGACCCGGACCGTCAGTCGGCTGTAGACTACACAAATGTCAAGAAGGTTCTTGATGATGTTCTCCCCGGCTACGCCAAATCTGAAGGCACCTTCACCAGGACAACTCGTAAGTACGGCAAGCACGTGTTCTCCCACAACACGAAGTTCTGCTGCGTCAAGCAGCCGCCTGGCGGTCAGAAGGGTGCCTACTACGCCATCCATCACATGCGGGCGATCGTACGGGACCATCATCAACTTCTGCTACCGAGTAAGCTCAAAGATTGGGCCGCGCGCGTGTCGGCAATCCAGGACGCGGACATCAGACAAGATTTCTTTCGCATCCAGTCGGAGTTTGCGGAAATCATCCATCAAGATGTCCTTCGTACCTCGGGGCAGTTCTACCTCAGAAATCAACCGTCGAACAGTGACATCGACACAATGCTACAAATGCAGGCTGACAATGCCCGTGATTTCATGACTCCCACGATAGACGGCGGCTTCATCCACGCTCCGGTGCATTGAGTCGAGTCGAAAGCAGTGATGCTGTGTCTAGTTCTGAAACATCGATTGGCTCATGTTGTAATTAAACTTTAATGAACTTGTAGTATGTCTCTTTGGTTTCGAGAATCGTTCAACTTAGATGTAATCGATGCTATTAATGTCTTGCTTTTCTCTTTCGATCGTTCTGTTGCATACTTTTATATTGCTTATGAATTGTCTGTGAATTGGTACTAACGTTTCGTTTGACTAGTGCATATATATATATAGCGATGCCGTCGTATGTCGTGTACAAGGGTAAGGTTCCCGGAGTCTACGACGACTGGGAGGAGTGTCGGAGACAGGTTCACCGATTCAGCGGTAACAGTTACAAAGGGTACACCACTAGGGCCGAGGCCGAATCTAGATACGCCCGCTATCTAGCGGGAGAGGGGAGGGAGCGTTGGAGGAACCGGATGAAGACGAGTTTCATCGTGATGATGCTCATCGTGATGACCGCAGCTCTCTTCTATGTGATGGTAGTTTAGATGATCGATATCGACTTGTAATGTGAAGACAAACTCGCTACTCGCGGTCTCGAGACTTGTAATATATTGTTCTATCTTTGTTCGGTCTTTTCAATTCGGAGACTAATATGATGAATTGTATTCGGAGACTAATATGATGAATTGTATTCAGAGACTAATCTTCTATTGTATTCGATGAATGTGTTGTTGATGTGTGCTGTCTATATTCTGTGCAATTATACATTTTGTAATCTGTGCAAAAAAACAAAAAATATTATTAAAAAAACCTAATATTCATACTAATGGCGCACCAGAGCACAGTGCGCCATTAGTATGCCAAAGCATACTAATGGCGCATTATCAGCCAGTGCGCCATTACTATGCGGACATTACTAATGGCGCATCCTGCCTGAGTGCGCCATTAGTATGCCAAAGCACCTGGGTACACATGGCCCCTAGGAGGCATACTAATGGCGCACTTCTATGCACACTAATGGCGCATCTGCGGTGCGTCATTAGTATACCAGATACTAATGGCGCACCAGAGGTGCGCCATTAGTATCAAATACTAATGGCGTGCTAGTAATGACGCACCACTAATGCGCCATTAATGCCCAAATTAGGTGCGCCATTAATAGGCCTTTTCCTAATAGTGTATTGTCAAGAGGTTAAATTTAGTTGAAGAAGAAAACAAGTACTTGAAGGAAAAACTACAAAAAATTAAGGACGAGAAGATGATATAGGAGTTGCATGTTGCGCATATCGTTGATGATCACAAGATCAGGATGGATGCCATGCTTGAAGATTAAAAAGATTAGAAAATATGACATTCATACCGAGGCTTGGTATCATTATGCCGTTGGATCAATTATTACCTTGGTTGCGATTATGATCGCATTTATTGTTGCGTTGAAATGTTTTACATAGTTGCAATGTATGGTTTAATTAGATGCTCTAGAGATATGCATGTACTTTGAATGGCATGTGATGATGAACTTATATTAATTTCATCACTTATCTATCCATGATGTTCTTTAATGGTTTTGTACACAAAGTGCATCCAATTTTTGCCGTAACCCTCTCTACTTTTTTTGTACATGCTATGTGGGTGAAATGATGATACCATGCCAACTTTCAACCTTTTCAGAGTTCATTTGAAATGCTTTTCAATTTCAGGGTCATTTAGCTCAAAAAAATCAGGAAATGCATGAAAAATAGCAAATGAAGTCAGAAATTGTTGAAAATTGATGATGTTACTTTGAATGGTGCATATTGAACACAGAAAAAGACTGTAGTTCAAATAAGTTCAAAAAAATGAAATCCCTTTGTAACAGACGAGTTCTCCTCTGAAATCCTGGTACCTCGAAAAGATTGTCCGTTTTGTACACGAAGTGCATCCAGTTTTTGTTGTAACCCTCTCTACTTTTTCGCACATGTTATGTGGGTGAAATGATGATACCATGCCAACTTTCAACCTTTTCAGAGTTCATTTGAAATGCTTTTCAATTTCAGGGTAATTTAGCTCAAAAAATCAGTAAATGCATGAAAAATAGCAAATGAAGTCAGAAATGGTTGATAATTGATGATGTTGCTTTGAATGGTGCATATTGAACACACAAAAAGACTGTAGTTTAAAAAAAATGAAATCCCTTTGTAACATACGAGTTATCGTCTGAAATCCTGGTACCTCGAAAGAGATTGTCCGTTTTGTACACAAAGTGCATCCAGTTTTTGCTGTAACCCTCTCTACTTTTTTGCACATCTTGTGTGGGTGAAATGATGATACCATGCGAACTTTCAACCTTTTCAGAGTTCATTTAAAATGCTTTTCAATTTCAGGGCCATTTAGCTCAAAAAAATCAGTAAATACATGAAAAATAGCAAGTGAAGTCAGAATGGTTGAAAATTGATGATGTTGCTTTGAATGATGCATTTTGAACACAGAAAAATTATGTAGTTCAAATAAGTTCAAAAACATAAATAAAAAAGCAAAAAATAGAAATAATAAAAAAGTAAAAACAAAATAAACTTTAATAAAGTAAAATAAACGAACTTTAATAAAATAAGCAAAAATAGGAACAATAAGTATTTTTTAGAAAGTAGAAACAAAACTAAAAAAATAAAGCAGTAAAGAAAAAAATGGAAAAAAACGCCACCTACTGGGCCACCACGGCTTGAATACGACTAGAAACACAACAGTGGGCCAGGATTCAGGCCTGCAGAAGGCTCAGTAGGCCCACAGGCATATCAGTGTCAAATTAGGCCCGTAAGCCTGCAATGGAGAGGAGCTCAAGAGAGGTGCGGCAATGGTGCTTATAAACCACTACGTGCCCCTCTCAACTAGCGAGGTGGGACTAAATTTTTTGGCCATCCACGGGCAGCACGGTTCCATTGGTCCCGGTTGGTCGCATGAACCTGGACTAAATGGGCGCATTGGTACCGGTTCGTGGCACCAACCGGGACCAATGCCCCTCTTTAGTCCCGGTTGGTGCCACCAACTGGGACCAATGGCCTCTTTTTCTCGCCCTCTGGGCTGCTGAAAACTGGCCATTTGTCCCGGTTGGTGGCACCAACCGGGACTAAAGGGGGGAATTGGTCCCGGTTGGTGCCACGAACCGGGACCAATACTTCTGCCTATAAGCAGCCCTTGGGAGATTTTCAGATTGCCATCTTCAGTTCCCAGCCCGACGCCGCCAGGCTGCCCGCCGATCGAGCTCGCCGTCGCCGCCTCGGCCCCGACCTAGCCGTCGCCCTACCTCGTCGTCGCCGACCCCGCCGCCGTCGCCCTGCCTCGTCGTCGCCATCCTCGCCGACCTCGCCGTCCCCGTCTCGCCGCCAGCCGTCTGCCCCCACGCCGCCCGTGCCCGCACCGCCCGTGCCCCGACGCCGTCGCCCTGTGAGCGCCGCCGGCCCCCGATCCCCTCCTCTCTGTAATTTTAGTTTTAGTTATACAATTGTTAGATGAATTTTAAAAATGTTACTTAGTTATATACATAAATGTTAGATGAATTTTCTGTTTTTATAGTTTTTTTTATAGTTTTAGTGATAGAATATAGTTGAACTAGTTGAATTAATAGAACTAGTTTATTTTTAGTAAAACTAGTTTATTTTTAGTAAGAACTAGTTCAGTTTATTTATAGTAAGTGCTTATTAGTTGAACTAGTTAAATTAATAGAACTAGTTTATTTTTAGTAAAACTAGTTTAATTTTAGTAAAACTAGTTTATGTTTAGTAAGAACTATAGTTCAGTTTATTTATAGTAAGTGCTTATTAGTGGAACTAGTTAATAGAACTAGTTTTTATTCTTAGTAAAACTACTTTAATTTTATAGAACTAGTTTATTATTTTAGTTCAACTAGTTTGTAGAACTAATACTTAGTAAAATTAGTAGAACTAGTTCATTTTTATTTATAGTAAGTGCTTATTAGTTGAACTAGTTGAAGTAATAGAACTAGTTTAATCTTTTAGTTCAAGCAATTATTCCCGCATCGAAGTCGACGATGCCTATCCCGCATCCTCGTCGTCGAATCAACGGAGGCCTGCTTCATCAGAGGGGTCATGCTCGGGACTGGGCTTCGCCGAGCTGGTATTGGGAGGTGCTTCCTTCCGGTGGGCGCAACTTGATGAGGAGCCAACCCGTTGTTGACCCTAACCTTCTTTGGTGTCGGGCGCGCGGGCCAGTGACGGTGCGGAGGCTTGAGGACCCCGCGGAGGTTATACGTCACCGTGTTAGCGAGGAGGACGAACACGTCCGTCACTACATGGTTGTGTTGCAGGGCAGGTTCGACAATACATGGCAGGTTCTTCAGGGATCTCATTGGAGCTATGATCTTGTGATGGTTCCTTCACTTTGGGTGTCCACCGCCCGCGCAGATACCCATCGTTCGCTAGGGTTTTAGCTTTATTAATTAATTCATGATGCTATATGTATGATACTATTCGAGATGTATTAGTGATAATATTCGACGATGTACGGACGCACGAGATGATTTAGTTTTGCTTATTGAATGCTCAAACTGGAGTCCAACCAAATCTCCATGTCAACATATATGAGTCCTATAATTAAGATATTTTGAAATGTTTTTGTTCATATTTTCAACCATTGAATTTTGGCTTCACTTGTGCTACAATATGTAGGAAATGTCGTCGCCTGGCGATGACGATAGGATCCCAGCGTGCGACTGGTGTGGCGATGACCGGGGTCAGTGCGATAGGACACACCTGGTAGACGATCGATGCTTCAGTGTTAAGCTCGATGAGGCATTCGATTTTGAGACGGTATGCAACACGACAAGTCTTGTTTGGTAATTAAGCATGACTTATGCTTTCTTTTCAATGTGTAATTTTCGTCTTTTACAATTCGACTAGCTTATAACATGCCATGCAAGACGCTATGTCTTGGAGCATCTGGATTTCGAAGATCATGAAAGTATGGAAACAAAGCAAATTCATCTCACGACCAATCATGATTATGATTTTCTTGTAAAGCTATACAATTCGGAGAGCGTAACCCATTTTGGTTGCTCGAACTGGAGAGCACTATGCAAGGCATATGATTTTCAGGAGGGTATGTATGTCACCTTTGACCTTGGTGATGATGACGATGGCATGTGGATCCTTGTTGATACGCTTCCAGTTCTACCTCTATGTGAGTTTCTCAAACATATTTATTAAGTAATTTATGTTGTGTCTTTCAAAATAACTGACATCTTATTTCATTAACAGCTTATTTCCATTCTTCAAGAAATATACGGAAGATGGTAGACAGAACCCACTACACTGATGGTGCGGAATTAACTTGTCAGAAGAAAAATCATCTTGTCTCGTTACTTTCTGATTTTGAGCGTTACAATACCTATGATAAAACTCCTGCACATTATGGTCAATACGTGCCACTAGAGCACGTGTTGAGCTACGGTAACATCCATGGAGATGTCATGGTAAGATTTGTGGCCGATCATCTTTTGCATAAATTCTTCTAAAACTAAACTACATTACTAACTACGAAGTTATTACTATGTTTTTCAACAGAAAATCCCTTCGGATTGTGTGCCTCATCTGATGTTTCAGAAAGGTCACCTCAATGTTATGAGCTTATTCCCGTACTCGTCAGGTCATCATCCTACACATAACTGTCCATAAAGGATTTCTAAATCCAATGAAGACTTGACAATCAAAGATTGGAAGAAATGTATGGTCAGTCGTAGGCAGCTATATGGAAGTGACATTGTGCGAAAGCCAAGAATTGGAGACGTGATAATCTGCATTCTCCATAATGGAGAGTCAGGACCTATCTTATTTTATGCTATTTCACCTTAGAGAGGGTGTACTTAATTAAGTCTGGCTACTTATGATCATGTGCTAAGAAGTTGTTAGATGACTATGATGATGATGATGAGCAGGACTTGTTATTATGACAAGAGTAGAAGTTGTGAGATGACGATGATGATGGGTACGACTTTTTTATTATGACAACGACGATGATGATTTATTATTAATTATGATGATGCATTGTTATATGAGCATGCACGGAGATAAGAGAGGACACTTCTCTCTATTAGCTAGCTAACACAATATATGAAACCCCTAAATTAACCACACAAAACCCACAACCCCCCCCTCCTTCAGAAAAGAAACATAAACCCTAACCCCTGAAGTGCTGACGCGTGGAAGCTTATTTGTCCCGGTTGGTGCTACAAACCGGGACGAAAGGCCTCCTGCCAGCGTAAGCCGCAACTGCCACGTGGTGGGCCATTTGTCCCAGTTGGTAAAAGAACCGGGACTAATGGTCTAGGGCATTTGTATCGACCGTTTAGTCCCGGTTCCCCAACCGGGACAAATGTCCTTGACGAACCAGGACAAATGGCCCTTTTTGCACTAGTGATCGCAGGCGCTCCGGAGAACGCCACTAAATAGACCACCACTGAAAGAACATGCGGTGCCCCCATGTTTGGTTTTGGTAATTGATGACAATCTCTATGGACTAATGGTTTCCTTGAGTTATATTTGAAGGGTTTGTCCATAGGCTTTTCTTGGAGTCCATGTGTTGGTTTCAAGGAGAGTTTGTGATGATCAAGGTGCTATTAAGGAATTATCCAAAGATTGGTCTTGTGAGTGTTGAGCTTATTGCAAGCATGTCTTTAAGAAGAAGAGTGTGTTATCATTCATGTTTACCTTCAAGACATCATCCAAATGAACAGAGTTTGAAAGATTCAAGGTTGATCAAGACTAAGTGAAGGAGTGAATCAAGTTGATCAACACACAAAGCGTAGAAGATGTACCGAGAGGGATCAAGTGATCCCATGGTATGGTAAACATTGTCAATTACGCTTTGTGTACTAACCGATGGTCTTCGTGAGTGTTCTTTGTGGGGTTAGGTTGCGGTGTGCAAGTTCAAGTGATGCATCACGAGGAGATCAAGTGCTTAAAGCTTTCCGTCCATTGTGGTGACAATGGACTTGTGAAGATATGCCGAAGAGTGGCCCACCCATAGTGTAGTATGGGGGAGCAATCTACTAGTCTTCGCCGAGCCAACGCAATCAAGAAAGGTGGTCCAACTTGAGGAAGTCAAGATCGTCTACATCTAGCTCAAGTGGACTTTGTGCAAGGCAAAGGTTTGCCCTTGATAGATTCTCTATTTTACCGGTCTCATGGTGGTAGTTTTGAGACCGGGTTATAGGATCGATTGTCGTACTATCAAGGGGGGCTCTCAATGAGTAGCTTGATCGTATCGTTCATAGAGAGCTCAAACCATTGCATGCTTGCATCATCTTTATTGGTTCTTGTTTGGTTCTTCTCCTTGTGAGATTGGGAGCTTATGGTCATCTTGATGACAAGCTCGAGTTCATCGAAAACGGAGTTCACATGCATCTTCTATGATGTTTTCGATGTTGGAGGTTATGCCGGTTCTTCTCTGATGGAGTGTTCACTCCTCTATATCTTAGGCATACCTCCCTGCCTCTTCTTAGTATAACAAATTTTGATCATGAATTTAATTAACAAAATATTAATGCATATTACAAAAAATAGTACCATTAGAAACTATATTGAAATACAAATCCAACGATTTTTTTATCACATGCATTAACATCTTGTCAATTAGATCAATGGTCGAATTTTGAAATAGAATACAAAGAGGACCAATAGACTAGAACGGAGGTAGTACTTACTACTCACACACATTCTTATATCCCGCAAATTGTTAGAGATAGGAATAGTCTCGGTTCAGAAAACGAATTATATACGAACATGTACTCCTATTCCTATACGGTACTATGCACCAAACCCTTGTATGCGTAGTGCTCAGGCACCCAATATAAATATATAACAGAGGCGGCTCGATGATTCCATCGAGAGAATTATTCCAAACTTTGTCACAATTGACATTTTCATCTCGCAGAAGATCAAAGCAGAGGAGGCAACTGTTGATTACGTCACTATGTTGTCCGAATATTGTATGTGACCTATTTTGTATGCGTTGTACTGTAATAACAAAATGAATAATATATATATGCAGCAAGGGATAAGGAGCCAATGTCTGGTGGGCAGACGTGACATTTAGGGATCCATTGCAAAGTCGACATGTGGTTTTTCTACTCCGGTGTCACGCACGCGTTAGCATGGATAATGATTGCAAGAAAAGTATACAGTAGTAGAGAGTCTCTCTGCCAGGTCAACGTCAGCTCCTGCTTGTCTGCTGATCCATCGACCGCGTGCGTATATACTCGTGTGTGTGCGTCTACTTCCTCGAATGTATGCTTGCTTTGCTCCGACCAACCGGAGTTGATTATATATATTTTTATATACGGGCGGACGTCGCAGTGACATGAGACGAGAGAGAGCAATCATGCAAGTATTATACATATATTGGATACTCCATAAAGGACGACGTTGCATTGTGCACTCATGAATGATTTGTCTGTTTTTGCTAATCCTTCATGCTAGTCTGACTGGCATGATGAGTGAAAGGCGACAATCAGAGGCGGTTCAAATTATTTTTTAAAACCAAAACGATGTAAATTTTTATACCGAACTTTTATACTTGTTTTAAACTAATTGCAGAATATCATAATTTTAATTTGTACTCACTCTGTAAATAATATAAGATTTTTAGATCACTTATCTTAGTTTACGGAGGGAGCATAATTTTCAATTACTTAGACATCATAGTTAGCCGCATAACAATGTTTCTTTCTAAATAATAGTTAAAATTTTCTTTGTTATGTAGTTGTGATATATATTCATGGAAATTTTCCTGTGGAGAGTTTAAATACTATGATGTAACAAATAATTTGTTTCTAATTCAAAAAACATTCTTTGAATTCATTTTAAAATATTGCATGGAGTATATAGTGTATACAGGCAAGTCTATATATATCTTTTAATATTAATAAATATCATGGTAGAAATTCTATAAATTGTACACACTAAAAAATATCTTAATAGTGGTTTCTAGTATATGTATGTACGAGATGGAATTCCAGCGTGAAATTGAATGTCTCATGATGACGAGGCACAAAAAAGTAGTATGGTTTCTGGGATATTGCGCTGACACACAATATAGTATGTAAAAGTAAGAAGGAATATGTGTCATGGTGGATGTAGAACAAAGGTTTCACTGCTTCGAGTATCTTCCTACACTAGTGGAAAACAGGGCTTTAGTCTCGGTTGGCAACGGCCTTTAGTCTCATGTCAACAACCGGGACAATAAAATTGAGACTAAAGGACCTCACCTTTTAGTCCCGGTTGGCCCCAACCCGGGACTAAAGTCCCTCCACGTGGCCGCGAGTGTGCGCTGGGGGCTGGAGGACCTTTACGCTGGGGCAGGAGGACCTTTAGTCCCGGGCTCAAATCCGGCTGGGACTAGTGCTCCGGATGAAAGGTTCGTTTTGTACTAGTGCTAAAGTCTTTATAATTATATCACTGGTAGGATCATGTGGCATGTACATTTTTTTCTTTTAACCTCTGTTTTTTCATTATAAAAGAGCATGTGTGTCGGTATCCCACATATAATACTCACTCTTTCTGTACATTCCAATATTACAGATTTAGAGTATGTCAGATAAGCTAAACTTTCTTGATCCTCTTTCCTTGTAGATACGTGTCTCACGAACTTCGGTGGAGAGACCGCTGTCGAATTATCACAGGAATTTGTCAAGGGTTACATTATCTCCATCAGAATAACAATCTCCACTTCGACTTAAAGCCCGTGAATATATTATTGGATGATAATTGGGTACCAAAAATTACTGATTTTGGTATATCAAGGTGCTTTGGTCAAATGCAAAGCCAGGTTATTACTAACATATTTGGAACGCCGTAAGTTTGCTAAGCCTTTTAAAAGGTCAGTCTTCTACTATGATCTACACCAACATGTTACCTTAGTCACTAACCATACTGAAGTCATGTACTCCCTTCGTCTGAAAATACTTGTCGTAGAAATGGATAAAAATAGATGCATCTAAAACTAAAATACAACTAGATACATCCATTTCTCCAACAAGTATTTCCTGACGGAGGGAGTATCAGAATTCGTAATGGCTTGATATCTAAAACTAAAATACGACTAGATACATCATGAAGGGGTAACATGATGTTGACCATGTAATAACAATTTAGTTCTTTCGAAATAAGAGGATTTACTTCAAAATCAATGCATTGCTTAATTCTCGTTTTAGAGGTAGCATAATATCACTTTATAGCACATCATGATACATTTTTGCAACTCATGAAACATTTTTCTTGAAAGGTATCTACATTTTTCTGAATGTATTAAACATTATTTTGAATTATGTGAACATTTTTTTGTCTTGTATAAACACTTTTTAAATGGCACATACATTTTTTTCAACAATTTACCTTTTTAATGTAACAAACATTTTCCATGCAGATGATTAAGATTTTTCTTTACGCATTTAACATTTTTGAATGCATGTGTAATATATATTTAAATTGTATATAAAGTGTTTTCTGTATTATATATATGCAAAGTATCACAAAAATGTGCATTACGTTATCATGACATCAGTACGGCGCGGTAGCTGGTTACTGGGCCAGCCAGTCGCCGCTCCCTGGAGCGAGCCGTTCATAGGCGTCGCAGCGGGCGGCACATAGGATATAGCCCGCCCCACACAGAGCCACCAGCGTCTCCGCCGCCCCTCTGCTTCTACCCCGACGACCGCGACGCCCTCCATCGCCCCTCCGTCGACGACGACCCACACCTGCGCCGCCCCTCTGCTGCTCCTTGGACGACGCTGCATCCCACCCACCTCGCTTCCGAGCCGAACCAACCGTAGCCCGGAAGATGGCGGCGACCAAGCGACGGCTCCGCCGTCCGAGCCCCTACCTCGCGGTGAATCGGCCGGTGCACCTCCTTGCTCATTTCTTTACACCTTCATGTTTACCGCCGTGACTGTCCACTTGGTTTTTTTTTGACATGTACTTAGTCTCTTGTTGACAGAACCTGAAATTAATTTCTCGAGCTCCTCGGTGAAATTAATCACAGAAACTATGCTTTTCTAGAACAAATCAGTATTGTGCCATCCTTGCTTTTTAACATCTACACTTAAAGTAGGCCGCACGGCTTGTCAAGTTCAGTTTACAACTTACACTGAAAGCACACAGGACATAGCACAGGCACAGGCACGCACCCTGTCCCTTGCTAGACCTAATTGCAGCATTTCCATGATCCTACACACATTACGGTACTAAATTTTCGTTGGATGATTTAGAACAATGATAAATGGTGCAGATCAAGATTCAGTAACAGGCTCGACGAGCACATTTGAAGGTGTTATTTTCTGTTGCAAGTCCTAGTTTGTATACGGTGCTTTTTTTTTTTTGGAAAAGGAGGCTCACCTCCGGCCTCTGCATCAATCGATGCATGCAGCCATATTATTAAAATTAAAACAAGGTCTTAAGTTCCACGGAAGCTCAAAATCTGAGCAAGAAAGATAAACAAATCTGTAAAACGCCACACCCGGCAAGAAAGCGCCACATCCGGCAATAAAAAACAGGCTACGATGCCTACACACCTAGCCTATTATTAGCTTGCCATCCAAATCGGCTGAAGATAGCCCGTGCAACCGTCTCCCATCGGCTGCACCCAGTAACCATAGGCTCCCTGTAGTCCGCATGAGTGAGTAACGACCACATACGGATCCAGGCTGTAGCTCTGTAGATAACCTGCAAAAAATTAGTGAATTTTGTCCCATTAAAAATCATATCATTTCGAGTGTTCCATATAGCCCATAATAATGCACATATCCCAATCCGGATATGTTTAGCTATGTGCATGTTTACTCCATTAAGCCACGTCCCAAATAACATGCTTATACTCCTTGGAGGATTAACGTTAAAAGCTATATGAATGGATCGCCATAACAATTTTGCAAGTGGACATTCGAGAAAAAGGTGTTTGATTGTCTCGTTTTGATCACAAAAACAACATCTAGATTGACCTACCCAATTCCTTTTCAACAGATTATCTTTGGTCAAGATGACTTCTTTATGGACAAACCACATAAAGATCTTGATGCGGAGTGGAACTTTAATCTTCCATATGTGCAAAGACCTCGACAATGGCCCAGAATCAATTAAGTCCAAATACATGGATTTGACAGAGAATACTCCATTCGTGGTTAACTTCCAACTAATTGTATCCGCCTGATCTGAAAGTTGAACATCCATCAACCTACGTACCAGGTGTAACCAAGCGTTCCAACGTTCCCCTATAAGAGATCTCCTAAATTGGATATTAAGAGGTACTGAGTTTAATACTGTGGCGACATAATCTTCCTTACGTTGCACAATATTATAAAGAGAAGGATATTGTAAGGCCAGGGGCATCTCTCCTAGCCAAGTGTCCTCCCAGAACCTAGTAGAAGTACCATTACCAACTAGGAACTTCACCCGTTGGAAGAAAGTTACTTTTGTCTTCATTAATCCTTTCCAAAAGGGTGAGTCTGATGGTCTTGCATTCACCTGAGCCAAAGTCTTAGTATGCAGGTATTTATTCCGCAATATTTGTACCCACATGCCGTCGGTCTCCATCGATAATCTGTATAACCATTTGCTAAGCAAACATCTATTCTTTACTTCTAAATTCTCGATCCCTAACCCGCCCTGGTCTTTGGGTCTACACATAATATCCCATCTAGCCAGTCTATATTTCTTCTTGGACTCGTCACTTTGCCAGAAGAAACGGGATCTGTAAAAGTCCAATCTTTTCCGTACCCCTACCGGTACCTCAAAGAAAGAAAGGAGGAACATTGGTAAACTCGTCAAAACCGAGTTAATCAACACCAGCCTTCCTCCGTAAGACATGAGCTTGCCCTTCCAGCAGCTCAATTTCTTTTCAAATCTATCTTCTATACATTTCCATTCTTTGATGGTTAACCGCCTATAGTGAATTGGGATCCCTAGATAACTAAAAGGTAGGCATCCCATTTCACAGCCGAATAAGTTTCTGTAATTATCTTGTTCTTCTTTAGCTCTCCCAAAGCAGAACAGTTCGCTTTTATTGAAATTGATTTTGAGTCCGGATAATTGCTCAAACAGGCATAAAATAAGCTTCATATTCCTAGCTTTTGCAAGATCGTGTTCCATGAAAATAATAGTATCATCTGCGTATTGTAAGACGGAGACGCCCCCCTCTACAAGGTGGGGAACGAGACCTCCTACTTCGCCACTCTCTTTAGCTCGACTAATAAGTACTGCCAACATATCCGCAACGATATTAAACAGCACAGGAGACATGGAGTCTCCCTGTCTTAGTCCCTTACGAGTCTGGAAATAGTGACCGGTGTCATCATTGACTTTTATCCCAACACTGCCTTTCTGTATGAATGAATCCACTTGAGATCTCCAGGTATCATTGAATCCCTTCATACGTAAGGCTTGCTGTAGGAAGGGCCATTTAACCTTATCATACGCTTTTTCAAAATCCACTTTGAAGACAACCCCATCGAGTTTCTTCGAGTGGATTTCGTGCAACGTTTCATGTAAGACTACCACCCCTTCTAGAATTTGTCGTCCTGGCATGAAAGCAGTTTGAGTGGGTTGCACAACCGAGTGTGCAACCTGCGTCAACCTATTCGTGCCAACCTTTGTAAAGATCTTAAAGCTTACATTGAGAAGACATATTGGTCTAAACTGCTCAATGCGAACCGCTTCCGCTTTCTTTGGCAACAATGTTATTGTTCCAAAATTGAGCTGAAACAAAGCTAGGTGGCCTTCAAAAAAATCATGGAACATAGGCATGAGATCATTCTTTATGATATGCCAACAACGTTGATAGAATTCGGCCGGAAACCCGTCTGGCCCGGGCGCTTTATTATGTTTCATTTGTGTTATGGCATCGAACACCTCTTTCTCAGTGAACGGAGCAGACAACACCTCATTCTCTTCTAAGTTGAGTTGTGGTATGTCCCCGATCACATTCTCATCAAGAGAGACAAAACTTTCTTCGGGTGCTCCGAAAAGTTTCTTGTAATAATCTGAAATGTATAATTTTAGATTCTCTTGTCCTACAATTGTACCCTCATCTTGTTCTAGTTGCATTATCTTTTTCTTTCTATGCTTCCCATTAGCAATCATGTGAAAGAATTGTGTATTATCATCCCCGTGGACGATTTTAGACACTTTTGCCCTAAGCGCCCATTTCATCTCCTCTTCTCTCATGAGGGTTTGCAACTTCTTCTCAGCCTCATTCTTAATATCTCTCTCAGAAGTATTAAGAAGGATCGATTCTGCTTTCACATCAAGTTCATTAATAATTGTTATCAATCTTTCCTTTTCCACCTTATATAAACCACTTTGGTGCTTGGCCCAGCCTCTCAGAAACTGGCGTAGATGTCTAATTTTGTTTTGCCATCGCTCCACATTAGAAAATCCTCCCATATCTCTGGCCCATTCAGTCGCAATGAGCTCCATGAATCCTTCCCTCTCAAACCATCCCAGTTCGAAAGAAAAAGTATTCTTGTTTCCCACATGGGTCGCTTCCCCGGAATCAACCAATAATGGGGTGTGGTCAGAGATGGCCCTCTGTAAGGCCTGAACCGTAACTAGTGGATATTTTTGTTCCCACTCGATACTAGAGAGAACCCTGTCCAATTTCTCGTAAGTAGGAACCGGTAAAGAATTGGCCCACGTGAATTGCCTACCAGTGAGGTCAATCTCCCTCAAATCTAGACTTTCAATTATCATATTAAACATGAATGACCATCTCCCATCGAAGTTGTCATTATTTTTCTCCTCTTGTCTTCTAATGATATTAAAATCTCCCCCAACCAAAATGGGCAACCTTTCATCCCCACAGATTCGAACTAGATCCGCAAGGAATTCAGGTTTAAGCTCTGGTTGTGCCGCACCGTATACGGCCACCAAAGCCCAACGAAAACCATCAATTTTCGACCTTACACGAAATTTGACAGCAAAATCGCCGTGAACCACATTTAGCACTTCTAAAGTTTCGCACTTCACCCCAAGAAGTATCCCTCCGGATCTCCCCCTTGGTGGTATACAATGCCAGTCAAAATCAACCCCCCCCAGAAATGGTGTTGAGAAACTGAGGAGTGAAATTATCCCTACCTGTCTCCATTAAAGCCATAAAATCTAATTTCTGTTCTACTGAGGTATCGCTAAGGAATCTCCTTTTAGCCAAGTCCGCTAGACCTCTGCTATTCCAGAATATCCCTTTCATAATTCATCATGGAATTTTTTCTTTTGTTTGACTCTTGCACTCCTACGTACCGCCGATGTAGGATAAACCTTCCTCTTCCAAGTTTTTTTTGGTTTATCCTTAATGTCCTCAACATGTTGAACATCGGCGACAGAAGTGGCCTCTGGCTGCAAAGGGGCCACATACCCCTCTGTAACCATATCCTCCTCCTCGGCATCCAAGCCCTCCGTCGAATGTAAATCCTCACAGAGATTCTGTAGCCCATTTACTCCAAGATCATTGATATCTGACTCATTCATAGGTTGTACCGCTGCTAGATGTCGTATTAACTCTATAGCTCTATCAGTCTCTAGGTCTAGTAAGTCATTAATTGAATTTGCGGTTTCCTTGTCATTACTACCAAGAGAAATCCCTAAGTTGTTGGCTTTATCAATAATATCGTGTTCCGAAAAGTGAAGAATTGAGCAACTTGTATTAACTGACATACCTGTATGAGTTTCGATGTCTCGGAGCTTGGCGGCCCTCATGGCCCGCCCCATCTGTATGTCATCTGCATCCGGCTGGTCCTGTATCCGGTGACTAAAGCGACTACCACCAGACAAAGGATCCGGAATACCTCCAAAAGCGATCACATCCTCCAGAATGACTCCTGTCGGGCTGTGGCCGCCTGCCGTATGCCTGACTGAGTCAAAAGCGATGGGCGACACCTCGGACTGGACCGTCGGTGAAGCATCCGCCAAGGCGCTAGAACCAGTATCAATCTGAGCCACATCACAGACCAGCGTGGACACCATCTGCATCGAGCCAGTCGCAAGCGGTGTCTGAGGAGTCACAGAAACCCGGGCGCCCTCCAGCTGAGAAGGAGGGGTGACTGTCAGCTCAGGAGTGACTCGCCTCTCCTGCGGTGGTAGCTGCGGTATATCCTCAACCACCCTCTGTCTGTGATGATCCCGAACCACCTCCAAAGGAAATCCAGCATCAGAATCCTCCATCTCCACGCGATCGCCCCACAAGCGACTAGGCGCGGATGCCACCTGGAACGAACCAAACCTGAGAGAGGCCGCCGGAGTGGACAAGGAGGCTGACCCCTTGTCTGTCCCCGACTCAGTCGACTGCGATGATATACCAGCCGACGCCTGCTTCCTAGACATGTCCTTGGGATTTCCGTCCATCCCCTGGTAACCATTCCCGTCTCCGTCACCATCCTTGGTTGTGTCAACTTCCATGTCCCCAGCGCTACCATCTGCAAGTGGAGTCTCCTCAACCATAACCTCCAAGTCATAGCTCAGACCATCATATGACCATGGTACAAAATCTGGAATAAATTCCGCCCTCACCACCCCAACGAGTATCCTAGCAACTCCGTGCATACGGGTATACGGCATATCAACCTTCTCTGTTTTGCCGAACAGAGACCCGAGACTGGAAACAATAAGAAACTCATTAAGCAAATCCTCCGGGACACCAGAGATTCTGACCCAGACCTTCTCCAATGGTGTCCCAGTCGGCTGAGGTTTAGCACACTCGTCAAACTCGAGGATACACGTGCTCCCGGGCACTTTACTGAGTCCACACTTAAGCAAATGATTGAGATCCTCTCTTCTAGGGAACTCAACCCTGTAGACCTGATCCTCCACCCTGACAGGAGACCAGTGAAAGGATTCAGACACCAGCCGTCTGAGTTGCTGACACACCTGTTCCACTGTCAAAGTCCCTTTAGTCACCCTGACTAGACCAAATCTCGAGTTCTCCAACTTGGGGGCTACTGAGATCGTACGTGTAGTCTCAAAGAACATAAGCTCATTGTTGCAAACACCATAAATATTCACAACAGGTGTGGGTACTAGAAGCAACGGACAATCGTCAGAGGAGTGTCCCGGCTTCAAGCAGATGTCACATAGCACCTCAGTACAGTCAACTACAAAGTGACCTGGGAGCCCACATCGATAACAAGTCATTTTTTCTTTCTTGCGTGCCGCCTTATTAGCCCTCATGTTATCAGCTTTGTCACTACCTTTGTCGCTCATCCCATCTCTGTCATTGGTGGGCATCGTGGTCGGCACTGACACCGCCGCCAACGCCGTAACCGCCGCCATCGCAGCATCAGGCAGAGAAGCCGAGGAAGCAGAAGCCACGGCCTCCTTCGCCGCGACCGTCCCACTGTCTGTCTTTGCCGGTTTGATTATCGGCTGCTTAGGGTAAACATATGAGCGGCGCGGAGGGGGGTTCCGTCTGTCCCTTCCCCGACCACCCTGCTGACGAAAATGAGGTCCTGTGGCACCCTCGACAAACTCGCCGGACGGAGGGTTGAAGTTTCTCTGCCAATGATTGTTGTACCCCCGCCCTCCACCGTCCTGCCAATGATTCCATCCGTTCCGGTAGCCCTGATAGCCACCGTCATACCCGCGGCCAGCACCGTAGCCACCGCGACCAGCATTAAAACCTCCGCGACCCGCGCCATAATCACCGCGGCCGCTGTTGTTGTATCCGGCTCCGATGTCTCCGCGACCACCACCGCCGTTTCCAACACGACCCGCGACCGCTCCGCCAGACGCCGCGCCCAGCCCGCCATTATCAGGCTGCTGCTGCTGTTGTGTAGGACGGGGTGGAGGCTCCTGCCGCTGCTGATTCGGAACGCCACCCGAAGGCGGCACCGCCCCAGCGCCCCGGCCAGCCATCACCGGAGGGACGCGAGGAGCCCGGCCACCGCACGATGGGAAACCAACTGACGCGCGCCGCCGAGCCCTAGGTCGAGAAGACGGCGCTGTATGTACGAAGGAAACGATCTGCTGATGCAAACGATCGATCGACGTATTTCCAGCTTCGTCACAGCCAGTCAACGCGATGGCATGAGGCCCGTCATCGGCAGACTCCACCTGGGCCGTATACCCAGTGGATTTTGTCTCCAGGTCTCGAAGCCCATATTTCTCAGGCTAAAGTAGTGATCTATACGGTGCTAAAGTAGTGATCTATACGCTCTTATATTTCTTTACACATGGGGCAGCTGCTGTCCTGCAAGCTGTAGCCGACCGCCTCACAATATCAAATGAGCCGTTGACAAGGCTCACAGGACTGGAGTTTGAGAAAATCATCTACATCGACTGCTCAAAGTGGGTGAACAGAAGAGCAGTTCAGAGGGAAATTGCAGAGCAGCTGAAGCTTCCCAGTTGGGTGTTTGAGATGTTTGACAAACAAGATGAGGAGGATGATTTCAATGGCTTAGACCAGAGCTCCCGCAGTGAGATGGGCCAAGTTGTCAGAGAGACCTATCAAACCATACAGAATCGAAGATTCCTTGTAATTCTGCACAATGGAAGCAATGAGGAGATTAATATATTTAAATTTGGTCTTTCTCTGTATGGATATGCAAATAGCAAGATGTTGTGGACTTTCCAAGGGAGGTTTCGGCTTGACCCCAAGATGATAGACAATGTGAAAAAGAGCACAACAACACATGTTGTTCTTTCAGCTTCAAGAGATGGGAGAGATCTGCAGAAGCTTTGCCCTTATCTAGTGCGCCATGAGGCCACACAAGTTTCCTGTAATAAGCATGGCCATAGCATCATTGATCCGGTGATTGCTGCTGAGTGTGTTTTGTATGTGCTGAAACAATGCTACATTGGCTCTCACATCATTGACTTTGACTGGGTTATGCACACGAGTAACTATTGGGCATGCCTTGGGATCATTGCATTGACCGACATTGAGAAAGCTTGGAAAGTCGGTGATGCTCTGCAGCGTGAGTTGCGCTTGTGGCACAACAACAACCGACTTAACAATCATGGGTCAACAACAATGCTTTTGTCTCACCCGGCAACGTCTATGGAGCGCATGCAGTACTGGATTTCAACAGAAACTTGTGGATTTATACAGAGCCACTCTGGTGTAATTCTGGACAACATGTTTCAATACTCACACAGTCTCCGCGTGCTCAAGCTTTCATGGTGCACATTCAGTTTCTCATCACCTCCGTTCCTCTGTTGCCATAGCTTGAGGTTCCTATGGCTTGAGCATTGTCAAGATCATTTAACAAGAAGCACCGCAGATCATCACCCCGACTACGCAGATGCATACAAAGAGAAGGGAGAGTTGGACAACGAAAGCACTAGGTTATGGGCATGCTTCCAGAGCTTGTGGGTGCTTGACCTGCGGTACACAGATTGTGACTGGATCTTATCTGCAAGGGTGATGGATCTCATGACCCAGCTCAGGGAGCTAAATGTGATGGGAGCGAAAAATTGGAACATGACCTATCTACGGGGACGACTGCGTAACATCTGCAAGATCCGTATAATAAAGTCCACCTGTTGCTTCCATGATGATTTGTTATCAGAGATGGAAGGCTTGGAGCTTCTAGATTTTTCGGGAAATACCATCAGACAAGGGATGACAACCTTATCAGGGCCAGCAAGCAACAATAGCATTAAGACTATCACTATTGGTGGATGTGATGGGTTAAATTTTATCACTTTTAGGAACTGCAAAGAATTGAAGAACCTTTTCTTGAAAGGATCTTTAGGGGGTCTCGAGAAGCTGGAACTCTCAGGCACAAGAGTGAAAACCCTTGATCTCAGAGGGGTGGAAGACAGATCACTCCCCAAGCAGATCATCCTGCTAGGCTGCGAGAAGCTCCGTGCAATATTGTGGCCATTGAGTATCACAGAGGAAGGGTTGCCGAAAGTGCTGCACATCGACACCACATTTCCATTTGTGCATCCATGTGTTGATCTATCCCTCCACCAGCAGAAAGAAGAAATGTTTAAGGGTGGGTGGCGGATTACTCTCACGGATACAAGGCTTCTCCGGTCGCTTTCTCCTGTAATAGATTATTTAAGCGACTCAACCGTACACATTGATATCTATACTGCAGCCACTCTTGGTGGTAGCGACATCCATGGAGCAAGCAGCGACACACTAGAGCATGTCCTACTGCATACGGGAACAATGGTGGACTCCAAGTACAGAGATATCTTGAAGGATGGCCCGGTTGAAGCAATGATGATGTGGGACTGCCCAAAAGTATTTTTGGCACAGTGGGTCCCATATACATGTATCATAAAGGTGATCATGCAGGGGCAGAGCAACAAAAATTTGGAGGATGCTCCAAGCGCTAGCACTAGCGCTTTATTATTGCCTGATTTTATATGTGAGCAGGCTTCATCACTGCATGTGTATGATAACTCGGCCATCACCACTATCCCTGCTGCACCTGGATGGAATGAGCTAAGATGGTGCCGAATTGAGAGGTGCCCCAAGTTACACACACTCTTCTCTGTTCCCGCCGGTAGTGGTGTGTCCTACTTCTTTTACCGTCTGGAGACATTATGGGCGTCCCAGCTCCTCTCTGCATGCTACATCTGGGAGATGCCACTCAGAAATAACTTCCAAGGCCTGAAGTTCTTGCACCTGGACCACTGCCCCAGGCTCATACATCTGCTCGACTTGTCGAAGTGGAATGACGACATCCCCACTGTTAGTCTGGAGACCCTCGAGATAGTGAACTGTAGTAATCTCAGGGAGGTATTCCCTATGGGTTCTGAGCTTCAAGATCAGAATACAAATTCAATTTTTCCGAATCTGAGGCGCATCCACCTGCATGAGCTCCCCATGCTGCAGCGCATCTGTGGACGCCGGATGTGGTCACGTAATCTCGAGACCATCAAGATCAGGGGCTGTTGGAGCCTCAGGCGTCTGCCAAACGTCCACCATAACACCAAGCCACCCATGGTGGATTGCGAGAAGGAATGGTGGGACAGTCTGGAGTGGGACGGTGTGGAGAGCCACCAGCCTTCCTGGTACGAGCCGAGGCACTCAATGTACTACAAGGCCAAGCTGCCCAGAGGCACCGTACTCAGGTGAGCTTTAAATCTAGCTCCATCCGTGCGTATGTTCCTCAGTGTGTACACTGTGCAAATAAGCTTACTCTTGTGTTGAACCTTGTAACTGCTCTTTTTTTTTTTTTCTACATAAAAAATCAGCCCAGTACTGTACGTATCATGTGTGGTTAATCATTCATACCATTGTTGGTTTATATGCTCCAGGTGATTGATCTCTTTGGTGGGTTGATCTTGAGCTTCTTCCAACGATATGCATGACCGTGACTCGTGAGTCATGCACTGCTACCTCCTATATAACAGAAGCTTTCCTGCCATGTACTGTGCGTTGTTTGTCTTTCTTCCCGATTAATTGGTTTTTGGTGTTGTCTGTGCTGCCTTGGTGCGGCGATGTGACTTCCAGTTTGATTTGCTATGACTTGATTGGGTTTGGGTTTGATCATCCTTGCTCCAGCTCGCGATCAACTGAATAAAGCAGAGTGGGCGCTCAGCTTCTGCCGACCTGCCATGTGTGCGCTGCTTGCCCTACTTCATGTTTGATTTCGTTTGTGGTGTTCTCTAAATCTGCTTCGCCTCGGCGTGTCTTCTGGTTTGATTTGGTTTGGTTTGATCATCTTTGCTCGGACCTCTCAAGAAACCGAGGAATAAATCAGTGTGGCATGCAGCTTCTGCAGCATGAGCTCCTTAGCGGTCGTGTTGCTGTGTGCTCATTCTGCCTGTGTGGTGGTGTTTATTATGGTATGCATTGTCAGCTATGTACTAATTGTAATTTCCAAACATAAACGATGACGGTGGTGATTTGTGTGCGGTGTTGTTTTCTACTATATGAATTATCAGCTATGCACCGCTTTTAATTTGTAAGCATAAACGATGCTGGTGATGATTTGTCGGTGTGTGGTGTTGTTTGCTGTGATATGATTGTGAATATTCAGCTATGTGTTGATGGATTGTAAGCTGGGATGATGTTTGTTCCTTGTAGTTGGTTGGTTGTGTCTGTGTCCCCTGTCGTGCTTCCCGGCTAATTTTTGTTTACCAAGACAGATGTGCATATGGTCCATGTGCGTGGCAAGCCTGAAATAGTCGGATAGGTCATATATAGATGGTATGCACTTGTTACTCTATATAAACGTGCAGCCCTCTTACAAAGCAGATCCCGAGATAATCGGATCACGCAGGAAATTACGCTACCGAAGGATAACACGGGGAAGTCTAGATACAATGCCACGCTACGCCCTAGCACACCTAAGCTCCACGACAACGCCCTCAAGAGGGAAGACGGCGCGAAGTTGGGCCGCTGCCGAGCCCAAAGTGGACATGAGCTTTCGCTCGGAACTTGGCACGGAGAGGAGATCCACAACGACGCCTTCAAGAAGAAAGCGGCGCCCACGAGCGACGTCGCTGTCGGCGCAAAAGCACGGAGCTTTCACTCGGCAACTCATCCGTGCCACACGAGGCCACCAGGGCAACCGCGGCGATTCCAGACACCAAGATCTGGATCTGGGCGTGGCTCTAGTGAAGGAGTGTGAGCCCGAGCCACCTGACGCTACCCCATCGTCGCCCACACGACCAAGAGGAGCTCCACAGCCGCCGCGCCACGCTCGGGAAGCAGAGCACCGGCTCGCATCCACCAACCGGACGCGTCGCCGCATCACGCCCCCGCCGCCACGCCGCTGGGCCCTGCAGCCGCCCAGCGCCGCCACCCAAGATCGACACCCCGCGCCAGTCTTCCATGGGCAGAGGAGGAGGAACGGCCCCGCCGCCGCTGCGCCATCCGGGCTTTGCCCGTCAATGCCTACCGGCAGCGGCAGGGATGAGGAGAGGGAGGTGGGTCCGAGGGCCTGGCGGCTAGGCTTTCAACCCCGGCGCACGCGGGCGCTTCGCGGGAGGGGGAGAGGGGGGACGGAGGGGAATCACTTGATGTTATTCTCGGGGACATTTCTCAATGGGAAACGTTTAAAACCGGTGCGCCGGCCGAAGCGCTCGGCCGGTCTCACGCCAGCCTGGCAATCCTCAGGATCGTGCGTCGTCCACGCTTGCGCATAGGCCCAACCAACCCTTTTTTTACGGGCCCATAACCAATCCTTATCCATCCAGTCACTTTCCTTCGTCTTCCTCGTGCTCTCCCGCAAGCAACTCCTGCTCCTCCGCCATGGCCCTCGTCGGCCCAAGCTCCGCCCACCCTAGCTAGAGGACCCTCACCAAAGCTGCTCCATCCCAGGCACACACGCCCTTGTGCATCCCTGCTCCATTCGTTGGTGATGCTGGGTAGGAAAACACCGTGTGCAGCCATGGTCGCTACAACGACGAGCTCAGGCGACTATGGTGCGCGGCCGGAGTGAAACTGATTAAACTAGCGTCGTGAGGGGGGTTGTTGCGACCGTTGATGTGAGATGCTGGAACCAGGTGACGAAGGAGCTTCGACCCGTGGCAGAATTTGCTACAACCAAATACGGTGAGGGGATGACCCAGGACGGCGGCGACATAGTTTTTGATGCAACCGTCGTTTTTGCTGCTACTGATGTCTACAATTGTTACCACCCGCAACGTCATTTGCTACATCCTTCACGATGATGATGCAACCCCGGCGGCGGCGACGACATTTTTTTACTGCAACCGGCTATGGAAAAGGCTACCACCGGCGAGTTTTTTTTGCTACAACCATGTACGGATTAGCTGCGACCCGGGTCGGCGGCGACAACATTAGCTGCAACCCTTGTCGGTTTTTGCAACTACCGACATCATTGTTTGCTACATGCTTCACAACTTAGCTGGGACGTGCGACGACGTCAATTTTTGCTGCAACTGTAATTGGCTGTTGGTACTACCAGCGAATTTTTTTGCTACATCCATCAAGGTAGAGCTGTGATCTCGCGACGGCGGCGACGACGATTTTGCTGCAACCGTAGTCGGGTTTTGCTATGGCCGGTAATTTTTTTTGCTACATCCATTCAACGGCGTGATTGGCTGGTGGGAGTCGTCGACGCAATTCTGTTCAGCGAGCATCAACGGCGACGGGCGGCGGAGCTACAACTGGAGCCACTGAGAGCTGAAAACTGCAGGTGCAGTTGTTGCATGCATGGGTCGAGGCAGCGACGAATACGACCGACGAGGATGGGAACCAACTACGAGGACGGACGGCCAGGGTGGGGACCGGCGACGAGGAAGGCCACCGGAGAGGAGATGAGGCGCCGGAGGGGAGCTGCGCTAGATGGCGAAGATGT
>LR738712.1:884208060-884276376 GCA_902687465.1 Secale cereale | reverse complement strand
ATGCGGGGAGCTGCGCGAGCACGAGGAGAAAGAAGATCTGGGACGAATGGTTTTTTTTTTCACGAGATCAAACGGCCAGAACAAGTGGCATCCTACGGCTAGGGTACGACCGGCCCAGCCCAAAGTTTGGGCCGGTGCGCTGGCGCTGATCACTCGCCTTTCTCAATTGTATTAGCCAGCAGCAATTTGAAGATGTCTCGCTCTTCTGCTGCCACTTCAGATAAGGTGGCTTGGTTGCGCACTCGTTTGGGATACTCGTCATGGACATGCATGCATGGCTGGCTACCTTGGAACAAATTCCTCAATGGTAAAAGAAACATTAAGATCAGAGGGGCCATTCTTCTCTTCGGCATACAAAGTAAGAGCGGAGCTGATAGTTGGTATGTCAACGCTTCAACAGTACATCACATGCACCCTCCAGATTTACACAATATGAGAGGTACAAAAAAACTATATAAGTTTCAAAAGAAAGATGTTCAAATCATTAAGCTGGAGACGAGACCGAGTATATATAGAGGTAATAAAAAATAGTAGCATCTCCCATGCAGAAAACATTCAATGGAATATTACAGGTTTGAAACATTAAACATGAGACGAGGCTTTACTATACCTTGGAACCCCTCACGGAAAAGCTTATCGTTGCTCATAGGTATGTTTCAGTTATGGAAGGAAACAAAGCTCGTATGGTTCCAATCATCCCATAACAGCTCTCTCACGACCTCCTTGCATCTAGGAGCACGGTCATTGTATGCAAGTGTGCTGAACCAGTCCACCGGAGTGGCAGTAAACAGAGCAATTAACTAAAGGATATGCCAGAAAAATATCGTAGATATTCGCGGCGCAACATCGAATGTCTGTCTCATAAGCTAGCTTGATGGTCATTGCTTTAAGCCTTGGCGCCCATCTCAGTGTCATTACCAGGAGATCTATCTCATGGTCCCCTCCTCTGAAATTGTTGATTTCCACTTCTTCGAGATTACTCAAGGAGATACTTTGGCTCCTCCAGTTCTTGGGCTCGTCACAGAAGCAGTTCTCAAGACATTTTAGTTGTAACATGAGAAACATTACAGTGTATGTTGAACAAGATTCTTATGCATGACTAAGATATATAAGCAACATGTAAAACACTACAATGTATTTTGAACAAGTTACTTATGAGTAAAATATATAGGCAGCATGGATAATTACCCTAGACCAGTCCCATAGGAAAACTTTCAGTCTTTGTGTAGTAGTCCGAATGTGATGCATCATGAGGAGACGCAGCACAAGCGCTCATAAAACATGTCCCGTTACGTTGATATATAGCTCCAACATATTAAGGTTGGTATCTGGAAGTTTCTCAAGCTCCTGCTCAAAGTCCAGCACCACGCCCAAACGATTCTACGAAACAACATAATTATTTAGCTTGATGTGTACCATGGAGTCATTACAGCTAGTTTAGCTAGCAAATCTAATAGCTTAAAAAAGTTGGCAGGGAAGAGGCATACATAAGCATGTATGTGCAAAGAAAGGACATGACATCGTAGGGGCCTCAAACATGCACCTTCCTCTTCCTTGCTACTCTCTATCGTCTCTAAGTTCAAGGACTGAAGCGACCAAAAACAAAAAATGACCACCAACTTTGTCTTATATCTGAACCACCATGAGACCTTCTGCACCACTGGAGTCGAGATGGACACCCTAAAGTCTGTGTTGGAAGGAACATCGAGCTTCAGTTGCTTAAGTAGTGGAGTCACGATTTGGATGCCCTGACATTTTGTGTCTCCATAGACACTAAGATCAAGCTCCTGCAGCGACTCCGAGTGGATTGTAACATCATCTTGAGCATGCGCAAGCGCGGACAGCGGGTGATCATTGTAACAAGGACGGCATTAATAGATTCGAAAGAACTGTTAGTGAAGACGAGCTCCTTCGTAGAGAGCCTCGCCGCGGCGCGCATAAGGGAGGCAAAGCGAATGCCGTTGACACTATACCTCCTATTATTAATTTGGTTGTATTCGATGCCAAGAAGGGACACCGAGAGGCCGAGGGCCACAGCCACCTTGGGTGTGGCGAGCGCAGCTTGGAGCGAGCCGAGCTCGACCTCACGGAAGGTGACCCTGAGCAAGCGTAACCACAGGCAGCGGTTGAGAAAGGCGTTGATGCTGACGATGTCGCTAGAGAGAGACAAACTCTCGATTGCGGGAAGCTCGCCACCTACACGTGGCGGTTTGATACGGAGGAAACCCATGTCCAGCTCAATGAAGGTGGCGCGGCCAAAGCAAGGCATAACGATGTCAACGGGAGGGCCTGACTTTGAACACTGTTTTCCGCTTGGCGGTGCGCAACAACGACTTGGCGCGGGCGTCATCGCGCAAATGTGACGCCTTCAACACACTCGCATGCCGCTTTGACCCCGCATGCCGGGACATTGAGGAAGGTGAGACCAGGGAGGCGGGCCCAGAGGCCGTTCCACCGGCGCGAGAGGAAGCCTGCGCATGGCGGCGCGGGCGCAACGCAGATGCAAGAGGATCTACAGGAGCATGTCGTCGGGGTGCGCGCTAATGGGGACAGGGACGGGCTTTTGATTTTCTTGTGGGGATGGGTTTTGGCAAGCAAAACCCGATGAGTTTCGTCCCCGTTGCCATCTTGAGGCCAACATGAGCTCTTTCTTGTGCCGCGAAATAGTTAGTTTCTTGCTGATAGATAGTAGAAATGTGAAACTAATTTGCCCCCATTCAGTTAATTTCTTGGTTAGGTGATAGATAAGTACGACTACAAACCTGAAATTTATCACCCCATGGCGTAAATCAATCTTAGGGATTGTCTTCTATCATGCTCAAATTTATCCCTTGGTGGACCTAACTATCGAGATTCTTTGGCGCTACAGAAATTACAGGGTCAAGGAGGAGTGATTTTTTTCATTCTAGAATTGACAATGTACTGTTTCTTTTAGCAATTAGCAGGAAGATTGGACAGCAAACATACAGCCTTGCAATCTTTTACCTTTTATCTTTATCTTTAAATCCTGCAGCTAGCCAGCCACAAGCAAAGAATTGATTTCTGTCTTCAGTGAAAGAAAAAGGCAATTCTCTGAATGAAAGAGAAAAAGAGGAAAGCAAAAGGAAAATGTATCACCACTTTCTTTTATTCTGTCTACTAAGGCATCTGTACACACACACACAAGCACGAAGCACCCAAATATTTTATCGCAGAATGTTACTTGTCTTCCACTTTGGCTCCCCAATCCGGCCATCTTGTACTGGCACCTGGACAATCTATTTGGCTTCTCTTCAGCTACACATAATCTACATAGTTCCAGCTGTTCAACTTAAGCAAGGTATGAAACTAGCTCACCTCACTTTTGCTCCATCTGTCTGCCTGCTTCTTCAGGTTTATGAAAGCTAGCTTTATTTATCCCTCCAGCTTGTATATCAATGTATACAGGAAGCCAATAAATTGCTCAAGAGCTGACCGGATCTAAGCCCAAAATGGAATTAATCTACAAGCTATGAGTACAGAGGTAGGTAGCTCGCTCGCTTCACTGTGCTCGATCTTCTGTCTGCCTGCTTCTTCAGATCTAGCTTATTTATCGATACTGCTTGCTTTTCTATGTATAAAGGAAGGCGAGAAAAGATCAAGCACTAGTCAAAATATTAATCTGGAGGTTGTTGGGGAGCTGATGGTCAATCTTAAGATTGAAAATGAATTAATCTAGTTGCTAGAGACCAGCAAATCAGAGCAATTCAGCATGCGAACTGAGGTATTTTTACACCTACCAATAGCCTTTAATTCCCTTTTCTATGGATCAATTGTAGTAATACCTTAATTAGGCAATGCATAATGTATGCCAGCAGTGTCATTACTTAATTTTCATCTTGTATGTGTATTTTATATTCTTATTGCTCCCTCTGTAAACTAATATAAGACTTTTTGATCACGAAAGTAGTGATCTAAAATGTTTTATATTAGTTTGCATAGGGAGTACATACTAAGATGCATGCTCCACTAGTGGAGTTAAACAAAATGCTTAAATAATCGTCCACGAGTATATGGTAGTCCTATACCATCGGTCGACTTATTGTCTGTTTTATTAATATCGAGTAGATAGTTTGGACTTTAAACTGATGCTTACCCCGCTGGCGTACAAACATTCAGGTTATCAGGGCGGACACCATTGACGTGGCCGTCGAAAAAATTCTCGTTAAACTTCAGGCGGACACTACAAGCAGTGGAGAGAATGTCATCTACTTTGATGGCTGGGATGGGCTTGGGGCATCTGCCGTCCTGCAAGGCGTAGCCGACCGCCTCACAATATCAAATGAGCAGTCGACAAGGCCCACAGGACCCGAGTTTGAGAACATCATCTACATCGATTGCTCAAAGTGGGTGAACAGAAGAGCAGTGCAGAGGGAAATCGCAGGGCAGCTGAAGCTTCCCAATTGGGTGATTGATATGTTTGACAAACAAGATGAGGAGGATGATTTCAATGGATTAGACCAGATCTCCTGCAGTGAGATAGCCCAAGTTGTCAGGGAGATCGATCAAACCACGCGGAATCAAAGATTCTTGGTGATATTGCACAATGGAGGCAATGAGGAGATTGATATATTTAAATTTGGTCTCTCTTTATATTGATATGCCAATAGCAAGATGTTGTGGACTTTCCAAGGGAGGTTTCGGCTTGACCCCAAGATGGTGGACAATGTGAAGAAGAGCGCGACAACAAATGTTCTTCTATTAGCTTCAAGTGATGGGCGAGATCCGCAGGAGCTTTGGTCTTATCTAGTGTGCCAAGAGGCTACACAAATTTGCTGCAATATGCATGTTCATGGCATTATCGATCCGGCAATCGCTGCTAAGTGTGTCATATATATGCTAAAGCAATTCTGGATTGGCTCCCACGTCATTGACTATGATTGGGCTGTCCACACCAGTAACTATTGGGTATGCAATGGAATCATCACATTGGCAGACATTGACAAAGCATGGCAAGTTGGTGATGTACTACAGAGAGAGGTACGGTTGTTGAACATTCACAACCGGCCTAATGATGAGTTGATAATAATGCCTTCCTCTCACCAAGCAAGGTCCGCAGAGCACATGTCGTACTGGATTTCAACAGGAATTTGTGGATTTGTGCAGAACAACTCGAGTGTTATTCATGACAACATGTTTCAACACTCACAAAGACTCAACGTGCTCAAGCTCTCATGGTGCACGTTCAATTTTTCATCGCCTCCATTCATGTGTTGCCACAGCCTGAGATTCTTGTGGCTTGATCACTGTCAAGACCTCCCAACAAGAAGCACCATAGATCATCAACACACAGATGCATACAAGGAGGAGTTGGACCACAGCACCACAACATCATGGGAATGCTATCAAAGCCTGTGGGTGCTTGACCTGCGTTACACGGATTGTGAGCGGATATTGTCCGCACAGATGATGGATCTCATGACCCAGCTCAGGGAGCTAAACGTGATGGGAGCCCAAAACTGGGACATGAGCCATCTTCAGGGACGGGTGCGTAACATCCGCAAGCTCCGGGTTACAAAGTCCACTTGTTGCTTCAACCATGATGTGTTAACAGAGATGGAAAGCCTGGAGCTTCTTGATTTTTCTGGAAATACCATCACACAAGGCAAGAAAAGCTTGTTTGGGCCAACAAACAACAGTAGCCTTGAGACTGTTATTGTTGGTGGATGTGATGGTTTAAATATTATCTCTTTTAGGGGCTGCAAAGAATTGAAGAATCTGCTGTTAAAAGGATCTTTGGGTAGTCTCGAGGAGATGGAACTTTCAGGCACAAGTGTGAAAACGCTTGATCTCAGAGGGGTGGAAGACAAATCATTCCATAAGCGGATCATCCTGCTTGGTTGCGAGAAGCTCCGTGCAATATTGTGGCCACTGAATGCGAAACAGAATGGGTGGTCGAAAGTGCTGCTTCACATTGACACCACCTCACCATCAACATCACCTTACCGAGGGGAGGCACCACTTTCACATGCAAATGCTGATCGATCCCTCCACCAGCAGAAAGAAGAAATGTTTAAGGATGGATGGAAGATTTCTCTTACTGATACAAGGCTCCTTAGGTCACTTTCTCATTTCAAAACTTATTTAGATGAGTTATACATACATATTGACGTCGGTCCTGCAGTTAATGTTGGTGGTGGCAACATCCAAGGAACAAGAAATGACAAACTTGTGCAAGTCCATCCGCATACAAGTACCATATTGGACTCCAAGTATAGAGATGCCTTGAAGGATGGCCCAATTCCAGCAATGTTGATGTGGGACTGCCCCAAGATAACTTCGAGAAAGTGGACCCAACGGACATGTATCGTAAAGGTGATCGTGCACGGGGAAGGCAGCAAAATTTTGGAGGATGCTCCACATGATATCATATGTGACTGTGTTAGATCACTGCATGTGTACGATAATCCGTCCATCGTCAGTGTCTGTGCACCACCCCAAGGAATAAGATGGGTTAGGCTAAAGTGGTGCCGAGTGGAGAGGTGCCCCAAGTTGCATACAATCTTCACTATTCCCCAGAACGATTGGTTTTTCAACTTCTGTGACCTGGAAACATTCTGGGCCTCCCAGCTCCAATCTGCACGCTACATCTGGGACAAGGCAGTTAGAAATACCTTCCAAAACCTGAACTTCTTCCACCTGGACCACTGCCCCAGGCTTGTATATGTGCTCTGCTTCTCCATATGGAGTGGATTCACCTTTACTGGACTAAAGACACTGGAGATAGTGTACTGTGGTGATGTCAGGGAGGTATTCCATTTGGGCCCTGAGCATCACAAGCAGGATATAATTTTAGAATTTCCCAAGCTGAGGCACATCCACTTGCATGAGCTCCCCATGCTGCAGCGCATCGGTGGGCGTTGGATGTCCGCGCCTAACCTGGAGACCATCAAGATCAGGGGTTGCTGGAGCCTGAAGCATCTGCCGGCCATTGGACGCGACACCAAGCCACCCAAGGTGGACTGTGAGAAGGAATGGTGGGACAACCTGGAGTGGGACGGGTTGGAGAAGTACCACCACCCTTCCCTCTATGAGCCGAGCCACTCCCTGTACTACAAGGCCCAGCTTCCCAGAGGCACCGTGCTCAGGTGAGCATTACATCTAGTTCCATCTCTGTACGTATGTTCATCAGTATGTACACTGTGCTAATAAGCGTACTCTTGTGTTGGACCTTGTTACTACTCTCTTTTTTCTACATAAAAATCAGCGTAGTACTGTCACTCTGTAAGTAGTATGTGTGGTTAACCGTTCTTACCATTGTTGGTTTATATGCTGCAGGTGATCGATCTCTGATCTTAAGCTTCTTTGAACGCAGTATGCATGATTGTGAGGCATGCAGTGCTACCTCCTACATTACTGAAGCTTTCTTGCCGTGTGTGGGTTGCTTTTCCCTGCTTCCTGCTTGATTGGTGTGTGGTGTGCTCGCTACATCTGCATTGCCTTGGTACAACGATGCGACTTTCAGTTTGATTTGGTTTGGTCTGATCATCCTTTCTTCCCGAGCAATTGAGGAGTAAAGCAGAGTAGGCTTTCAGCTTCCGCAGACCTGCATAACTGAAGCTTTCCTGCCACGTGTGCCCTGTTTCCCGCTTGATTGGTTTGTGGTGTTTTCTACATCTGCATCGCCTTGCTGCGGTTTCCGGTTTGATTTCGTTTGGTTTGATCATGTTTGCTCATAGCTCTCAAGCAAATGAGAAATAAATCGTAGGGTGGGCATTCAACTTATGCAGCACGCATGAGCCCATGAGCCTCATTCTCTGAGTGTTGTGCTGTTTGTTACGGTATGAAATTGTCGGTTATGGACTGACTGTGATTGGTAAGAGTAACTGGTGATTGTGATTATTTGTGTCATTGTGTGTGCATGGTGTTGTTTGGTGTGGTACGATTATGAATATTGTCACTTGTTATGTGCTAATTGTAACTAAGCTTGGAAGATGGAGACCTTTATTCCATCTTCAGGGAGCCGCCGCCGTCTCGCCTTCCTAAGTTGGACACAAACCCTAACAAAAATGAATAAAACAAGTAAAAGCGGAGCCCTCCCGCCGGCCCTTGCCAGGATCGACCGCGCCTCCATGGCCCTAGGGCCACCGGAGACGAGGCGGACCTGCGCCGGCGCCGGCGAGAGGCACGAACCCTAAGTTTCTTTGTTGGAGGAGGAGGAGGAGGAGGAGGAGTCGGATTATTGTCTCCTACTTAATCTGGCGCCCAAGTGGTGTTTTTTATTATGTGGGATTTTTTTAGGCACGTACGTTGTTAAATAAGAAAGATCGAGGCACCCACGTCTCGTAGCCTGAAAAAAAACACCTATGTCTCGTGCGCTAGTGCCAGAAGGCACATCGAGGCCAACGAAAAAAAGGAGTCAATCGAGCCACGTTTTGTGCGATCGTGCCGCTCCTCGGCCACGTGCGCTCGTACCGCTTCTCCTGATCTCGTGTGCTCTTTTTTTATTCAAGTGAATCTCGATCCCGTGCGCTAGTGCCGCTCGTTCTAGTACTAGTCGCTGTTCGCTCTGTGTTAGACGTGCCGTGCCGGGCCGGCACGCGTGCCTGGCTAGCCAGCCTAGGCATGGGCATGGCCCTAGCCGGGCCACGTGCCGGGCCGGCCCGTAACGGGCCAGGCACGCGGGCTATCGGGCTGGCACGTCTAGGCCGGCCCATTAGGCCAGGTATGCCAACAACAATTAGCTCAATATGGATGGGAGGGAGTAATAGAGATCATGCCCCATTGGTCGCTGCTTATACACAGGCTCCTCGGCGTGTTTGGCTTCTTCTCAGTGGTGGCTGATTTATTAAATTTCACTTTGTCCCAAGCTGCTTCCCTGCGCATGATTTTCTAGCTTTGCCTGCTTGCTTGCCCTCGAGACAGGGACACCGGCAAGCCTGGAACGATCTAACATTACATTTTCCTCTCTAGCTCCTTCCTTCATTACTTGTTCATATCCTGCATGCATGCATGTGCTCTTCCACTCCAGAGAACTCCTGTTCTTTTGTGCGATCTACATACATGTCCTCCATGCATCTGCTGATGATTGCATTGCCTGCTGCGAGCTTGCGCCTTGAGACTCGGCACAAGTCCACCTACAAACCCTTCACTTACTTAGTTTAGAACAGTGTAGTATTGTTGAACAATTATCGAAGAGAATCCACACCCCTCTTGCACAAGCAAATGGGGGATTATTGGACCAAAAAAGAAAATTATTGGGGGTACTCAGTACTACAGCCATGGACAAGTGTCAATGATGCCGGCCTCAATCCCAGGGAGGACATTGCATCTGGATTATGTTGGATGGATAGAGAAAGGAAGATTTGAGCTGGCCGGCAGGCATGTGGCGTGCGGTGCCTAGCTAACAAGACGGGCACTGCGAATCAGTGAGGCCACGGGGGATGATGGTGATGATAAGATTCTGCATCTTCTCCTACCTCTACCTGTGTCCCTGACCACCCACCCCCACTTGACGGCCCGGATCATGTGCCGCCCGCGGCGTCGATCTGTCGCCTCCGCGGTTGCTGACATTGCACCAGGATGAAGAAGATGCTTCCTTCGTCTACCCCATATGCATGGTACCGCCGGTTCATGCCCTGATGCATGCACGCATGCAGGTGTGTTGGTTGACGCATACAGAAGTAATTTGCAAAATCAGGTTAGAGCAACTCTAACAGACCCCGTAAACGCCCGGACCCGTGAAATAACCGCCAAAATGCGGGCCGGCGCGGAAAATCCCGTCCGAACAGACCCCGCAAAAGCGGCCGGCCCGTAAAAAATGTTGAGGGGCGCGGCAAAATCTCAGTCGCAACCCGCGAATACGCAGGTTTCCACCTCGCCCCTAAGGTGCCCCGTATCGCAGGAAAGCGGTTGGCGGGAGGAACATTCCAGCCCGCGCCCTTTACCCACCTCCTTCCGCCGCCGCTCGCCCTTGGTTCCGCCCGTCCACCGCCGGCGATTCCGACCAAATCTGCCGGCGGAATCGAGCCGCGGGGTGCGTCCCCCACCCTCCACCACCGATACGCTGCACCCCCCTGGGATCTGGCGAGACGAGCCCCCCTGGTCGCCGTCGCCGAGGGGATCGACCGCCCTCTCGCCGCCCGGGATAGCCCGCCCCACGAGCCGCCGGTGAGTGTTTGTTTGTGATTTGTTCCGAGCGCTGAGCATAGTTGGCTGACACACGCGTCCGATTTTTGTTCATGTAGATGGAATTGAGCCCATGCGATAAGTTTTTGCTGGACGATTTGTCCAATTCGCACGACTCGAATGTTGAGACGCTGCTTGCAAACTATCAGCAGCAGACATTGGTGATGGCCCTTGCCGTGAAGGAGCACGAAGATGAGAACTGAAAGAGGTGGCGAGGATCGATCGTCGGCCGTATTTGCATTCCTCGAAATCGCCATCTCGGGAACGAGATGCTGATGCAAGTCTACTTCTCGGAGAATTCAGCATATCCACCGCATCTCTTTCGGAGAAGGTACCAAATGCGCCGATCTCTCTCTGTGAAAATTGTTCAAGCTTGTGAGGCAAATTGTCGGTATTTCACTCAAAGAAGAAATGTTGCGGGCTTAAAGGGATTTAGTGCATATCAAAAAATCTTGGCAGCTATGCGGGTGATAGCATACGGCGTTCCGGCTGACTATGCCAATGAGTACGTTCGCATTGGCGAAGATACCACAATTGAGTCAGTGCGTAGGTTTGTCAATGTGATCATCCGCGTCTTTGGTCCTGAATTTCTTCGGGCACCCAACGAGGATGACACAAAAAATTGATGGAATCTAATGAGAGGAGAGGTTGGCCTGGCATGCTAGGTAGCATTGACTGTATGCATTGGAATTGGAAAAATTGCTCGAAGGCATGGCAAGGAATGTATTATGGCAAGTCTCGTGATGCAACAATTGTGATAGAGTCCGTAGCATCCGAGGATTTATGGATTAGGCATTACTTTTTTGGTATGCTGGGCACTCTCAATGATATCAATGTGTTGCAACGGTCTCATTTGTTTGCTAGGCTTGCTAGTGGTGATGCTCCTGCTTGCAACTACATTATCAATGGGCATGAATACACAAAGGGGTACTATCTTGCAGATTGTATATACCCTTCTTGGTGCACATTTGTCAAGAGCATCAAAGAACCCAAAACTAGAAAACAATGTGAATTCGCAACGGTACAAGAGGCAACCCGAAAAGACATTGAAAGAGCATTCGGGGTTTTACAATCTAGGTTTGTCATTGTTCGTGGTCCTGCTCATTTTTGGGACAAGCGGACCTTGAAAGACATCATGACATGATGTGTTATCCTTCACAATATGATTCTCGAAGATGAAAGAGGCATGGACTTGGAGTTCTTCTACGACAATGTGAGTAGCCGTGTCAAAACAGCTAGAGACCCTAATCGCATTTGAGCTTTTCTTCAGACATACAGAAAGATTGAAAATGCAAACACCCACAGGAGGATCTCACTGAGCACCATTGGCAAAGGGCTGGACAGTAACAAAACTCATTTTTCTATTCAGTTTTATTCAATTCATGTGTTATTTGTCTTCGGGACAAGTTTATATTGCATTATTTAGTTTGCGCCGGTGATTTGAATAATTATTTGCAATGTGGATGATTGTTGTATTGTGCTTGCATTGATATTTTTTCTGAATAACTATTTTGTATTATGGATGATTGTTGTGTTTTTGTGGTGTGGTGTTGATATTTGCAGACCGGCGGCAGCGGCGCAAGAGTAGACCCGGCAAAGCCGACCCGTAAAATTTTTTATTCCACGAATATCCTTTTTCACGGGTCCGTTTTGTGGGGTCTGCCTCTGCGGCTGCCCGTGCCGTCCTGCAAAGATGTTTTTCCACGAACTGCAAACACGTTTTGCGGGTCGGCGTTCTGTTGGATCTGCTAGAGATGCTCTTACGTGAGTAGAATCAGATCGAGTGGTTCCAACCTGTCCTGCTCATTAATTGTGGACAAAAATGATAAATCATTGCTGTAAAGTGACAGTGCGATGAAAAGGAATCGCTGATCCATTCATGATGATGGTGTACATTTTTATACCTCCTGAAGAGGCGCATCGCACAGGCGCGATGGTTACAGAGAGCGGGAGTTGAGGGACGCGTCCGTTAGATTAGGATCGCGACTGTTCAGAAAAGGAAACCGCATGTCGGTTCCATAAACAGAGATTTCCTTAATTAAACTATTTAATTAAATCCTAACACTCCCCCTAATCTCTGATTCAATTATTCTTTATAAACATCATCATCATCTTGATTAGCCTCCTCCAAAAAAAAAACCCTGTAGGAAAAATATGAGGAGATATGTACAATATGCCATCAAAAACTCCTTCCAAAAACCCAGTGGGAAAATAAGGAGAAACCTACATATCACAATGCATGCATTACTATTGCCTCGTTAAAAACCTTTCATAAGAAACCATTCAGGAAAAACTTATAAAGGAAAAGAGTGCAATATCAAAGATCCGAGGATCACAAACAGATTATCATTTAGGAAGACACTCCCCCTGAACTTTGCAAGTCCCGAAGTCGTTTCATACCAATTCCATTGATGTACTTCTCAAATAAAGAACTTGGTAATGACTTTGTAAACAAATCAGCAAGATTGTCACATGACTTCGTTTGCAAAATATTTATCTCCCCAGTTTCTTGTAACTCATGAGGATAAAATAATTTAGGAGAAATATGCTTTGTAATATTGCTTTTTATATAACCTGTTTGCATCTGTGTAATGCATGCAGCATTATCTTCATAGATAATAGTGGGTGATTCCAATGATCCAATCCCACTTTTACTTTCAATAAAGTTTATCATTCTGCGAAGCCATGCACATTCACGTGATGCTTCAAACAAAGCAATAATTTCAGAATGATTCGTGGACGTAGCCACCAGAGTTTGTTTTGTCGACTTCCAAGAAAAGGCCGTACCTCCACTCAAGAAGACAAAACCAGTCTGTGATCTGGCATTATGGGGATCTGATAGGTATCCAGCATCACAATATCCCACCATGGTCTTATCTTGATTTTTCTTATAGAACAAACCAAGATCTTTGGTGCCTTGAAGATATCTGAAAATGTTCTTCACACCAACCCAATGCCTCTTTGTTGGTGATGCACTGAATCTAGCCAACAAATTTACTGCAAAAGATATATCAGGTCTGGTGCAGTTTGCTAGATACATTAGTGCTCCAATAGCACTGAGGTAAGGAAACTCAGGTCCTAATACCTCTTCATCATCACCCTTAGGTCTAAATGGGTCTTTATCTCTATCAAGAGATCTAACAACCATTGGTGTTTTCGATGGATATGCTTTATCCATATTAAATTTCTCAAGAATCTTTTGGATATAAGCAGACTGATGAACAAGTATTCCTGAAGGAAGATGTTCAAGTTGTAAGCCCAAACAAAATTTAGTCTTACCCAGATCTTTCATCTCAAACTCCGTCTTAAGATGATTACTTGCCTCATGTATTTCTTGTGTAGTCCCAATGATATTCAGATCATCCACATACACAGAAATAATGCAAAATCCATTCTTAGATTTCTTAATAAACACACATGGGCAATCATTATTATTTGAGTAACCCTTTTGAAGTAGGAATACACTCAGTCGGTTATACCACATTCTTCCCGACTGCTTCAAGCCATACAATGACTTCTGAAGCTTTACGCAATACATGTTGCGATTAGCCTTTGGATTCGGAAGCTTCATTCCCTCAGGAACTTTCATATAAATATCCGAATCCAGTGACCCATATAAATATGCAGTCACAACATCCATCAGTTGGATAGACAAATTCATTTTCACTGCCAGTGATATTAAATATCGGAATGTTGTTCCACCCATAACAGGAGAATATGTTTCATCATAATCGATGCCGGGTCTCTGCGTGAACCCCTGTGCTACAAGCCTCGCCTTATATCTCACCACTTCATTGTTCTCATTCCTCTTACGAACGAAAACCCATTTTGCTCCCACGGGGAACACATGCTGAGGAGTGGGTATTACTGCAGTAAATACCCCTCTTTTTATGAGCGAGCGCAATTCATCCTCAATTGCTGCCTTCCATTTGGACCAGTCTGAGTGCTTCATGCACTCTGCCATGGACTTAGGTTCGCAATCCAAATCAAGGCCTTCTGCAATTCTAGAGGCGAAATAAATGTCGACAACTGTAGTCTTTCTATTGTATGATTCTCCTGAATCAATATAGTTAATGGATATCTCATCAATACCTTTTGATCCTTCGTGATTTCCCTCAACAATTGGATCAAGGTCTTCCGATGTCCCAACACCAAAATTTGTGTGCACACTCGTGCTGGGTTCTGGATGTCCAACATCCTTCAGGTGTCCTTCAACCCTAGGTTGAATATCAACATTTTGTTGACTTGCATTTACTATTTGAGGATTCCTCATTCCCCTTGGACGCTTCTGCAAAGCCTTGTCCTTTGTGTCCAGATTCCTCCCCCTCTTAGGTGGCTGAGTAGATCTATGGGTCACATCCACTCTCTCTGGTACATTCATAGCGGGAACATTTGATTTTGTGACACCTTTATAATCAGTAAATGCATCTGGCAGATTATTTGCAATATTTTGCAAATTTATAATCTTCTGAACCTCCAGTTCAGACTCATTCGTACGTGGATCTAAGGACTGGATGCCTTTCACATCCCAATCTATTTCTCGGCATTCTTTGTGGTTATTCTCTCCCCCTAATGCCGGGAAATTGTCCTCATCAAAAATGCAATCAGCGTACCGGGCTGTAAATAAATCCCCTGTCAGGGGTTCCAGGTACTTAATGATTGACGGAGAATTGTACCCCACATAGATCCCCATTCGTCTATGAGGGCCCATTGATGTACGCTGCGGTGGTGAGATCGGTACATATACCGCGCAACCGAATTGCCGCAGATGGGAAATACTTGGCTGGTTTCCACGTACTAACTGCAACGGGGAGACCGTATGATATGCAGTTGGTCGAATTTGTATCAATTCTGCAGCATGTAAAACTGCATGACCCCAACATGAAGTTGGAAGATTACTATTCTGTAGGAGCGGTCTTGCTATCAACTTTATTCTCTTGATAAGTGATTCCGCAAGACCATTCTGGGTATGTACATAAGGTACTGAGTGCTCCACAGAAATACCCAAAGCTAGGCAGTAATCATTAAATGCTCGTGAACTAAATTCCGCAGCATTATCCATTCTGATGGTTTTTATCCTATGCTCAGGATGATTTTCTCTCAATTTAATGATCTGAGCAATTAGCTTTGTAAAAGCATGGTTCCTTGTTGATAGTAGACACACATTTGACCATCTTGTTGATGCATCAATTAGGACCATGAAATATCTAAATGGTCCAGATAACGGTTGTATCGGACCACAAATATCTCCTTGAATGCGTTCAAGGAAATCAAGTGGCTCATCCTTTAATTTCACATAAGATGGCTTTGTGATCAATTTACCAGTTGCACATGATGTGCATACAAAATCCGATGATTTTGGGAACTTTCTATCCGTTATGTTGTGTCCAACAGAACCATCAATAATTTTTCTCATCATCCCAATACCAGGATGACCCAGGCGTCCATGCCAAATCTTGAACTTATCAAGATTCTGAAAAACTATCTTATACGCCATATGCGTCTCTGGTTTAATGTATGTATAATACAACCCAGAAGATAGAGAAGGCAAATTCTCAAGGACTTCCTTTCGAAATCCCTTTTGCTGAGTTATGAGTAGGCATTCAACCCCACTCTCTTCATTAGTTTCCACATGGAAACCATTTTTGCGGATATCCTTAAAACTCAGCAAGGTACGAGTAGAATCTGGATACAGTAGAGCATCCTGGATTACCAATTTAGTACCCATAGGGAGTGTAATTGTAGCTTGACCAGAACCAACAATTACCGTGTCTCGACCTGCAATTGTCATGACACTTCCATTACTCTTCTTGAGTGTCTGGAAATACTTCATCTCCCTAAGTATCGTGTTAGTAGATGCACTATCCACTAAACACATTTCCTCCTCCATTGTATTATTCCTTGAAGTTCTATAGAGTGAAAGAACAAAGTTCAGTATATAATCAAACTCTTATAGAATCAATACATACATTACAAACTATATATGTCTTGTACTTATTACAAGCCCTATGTCACACAACATAGCTAACACATTATGGCTAAGGACATAACTTATTTTACAACACATGTAATATGTTTAATAACATCATTACAATACTCAGACAAATGAGACTAAATCTGGTCTCCATATATGTCAGTAGAACCAAATTCCGCTAGCATGTCATCGACATCTAGTATTGGATCATCCACTTGCTGATTCTGCTCATGGTTGTCCATGTTTGGAGGATCATCTCGAGAACCATCAACCATAGGGGTGCCATCTTCATTGCCAGTGAAGTGTGCTTCATACTGGTTCCCATGAGCCTTCTTGCCCTTTCCAAGTGACTGTTGGTACAATTCCACCAAATGCTTCGAAGTGTCACACTTCTTTGCAATATGTTCCTTACAACCACATCTGAAGCAACCAGTGTTGATGGTCCTTTCATTCTTCTTGAAAGGACCTTTGCCCTTTTGGACTCCATACTTATTCTGCTTCTCATTACGCTTCCACTCTCCATTGAATGTCCTACGATTCTTTTTAGAACCATTGAACTTTTGAGTATTCTTAGAGTTGAAGTGTGATTCAGGCAGAGGCATCGTTCCTGTTGGACGAGCCAAATTGTTCTTCTCAAGAAGCTCATTGTGCTTCTCTGCCTGAAGCAATGAGTAAATCAACTCAGAATACTTCTTATACTTTTGCTGACGATATTGTTCAGCAAGTATCCTCATAGAAGGATGGAAAGTAGAAAGTGTCTTTTCAATAAGATCAGCATCAGAAACTGCGCTATTGCAGAATCTCAACTTGGAGTTGATCTTATGAACAGCAGAATTGTATGCAGCTACAGACTTAAAGTCTTGGAATCGGACTAGCGCCCATTCCCGTTGCGCTTCAGGCAACATCACCGCCCTTTGTTGATCATACCTCTCCTTTAAGGAGTTCCAGAGTGTCAGAGGGCTCTCCTCCATCAGATACTCTGTCTTTAGGTCAGGGTGAAGATGATGTCGAATGAAGTGCAACGCTGAATACCTTATTATGTCTGTTATGGATGCAGTCCCTTGGGTAGGTATGGTTATAGCGGAATTGAGTCCCTTGGCCGTCAAATTGATTTTGACATCCATTGCCCATGTCAAATAGTTAGAACCATCGACGGCAAGTTCAGCAAACTCTTTTTTAGATATGTCTGCCATATCCTGCATGCAATCAACATGCCTTATTAATTTACTCTCATAGCAAATTAATTGTGTTCTAAATAAAACAATGCATGTATATAGATCAACATATAGCAATTGCCAAATTGCCGGAACATATACGTTGACATACATTGTGCTTGTACAATACAGTAATATACACTAATTACTGAACAATACAATACAGTAATTTACATAAATTACTAAATAACTACTCACAGCTTCAAACTGCTAGTTAAAGAACTAAACAAAAAAAGAAAAACGAAAAAAAAATGGTCCTGGGCCGCAAACAGAGGGACCCAAACCAGTAGCACAGCCCACTGCTACAGTACTGCGTGGGTCACAGCCCATTTGGCCTTTCGGCCCATCAGGTCCGGCGCCGCTTTTTGCGCTGGATAAAAGGGGCCGACGGTTAGGGTTTCCCCTACCGCCCCCAATCCTCATTCCAGCCTCGTTCCAGGCGGCGCCATCCGCCCCTGCCCTTGCCGTCGCGCCAGGCGCGCGCTCACCGGCGAGTCGCCGGCGGTGAAGGGGCGAGATCCTCCTCGTCCGACGAGGGGCTGTAGTCAGGGGTGGCCACTCCATTCTGGAGTTCATTAGCGAGGCCGAGCGACGCCGGATTCCATGCTCCTCGACGGCGTCCAGGACGACGGTCGACGGCTGCGACAGAGCGGCCGAAGAGGAGACAGCGGCTCGCGCCAGTGTTGGGCGGACCCGCGCTGCCGCTCGTGCCCGTTGGGAGGCACCAGCCCCAAAGAGGAAGATGTGCTGCTCGTTGGGAGGCGCAGGGGAGCGGCCGAACGCCCATGGGGCGCTGCTTGTCCCCGTGATGTCCACACCAAGCCCTGAACCGGCGCTGCCACATGCTCCGGCAGCGGTGACCGCGCCCGCGGTGGCCATGGCACGTCCTGGAGTCGGGATGAAGACGAGGCCGTCGCCCCCGGCGCCGGCGACGCGCGTCGGAGCCGGACTGTAACCACGTGCGGGTACGTCGACAACTATCACTCGCTCCTCCTCTTCTGCCGGCGTGGGTGACGGCAGGCGTGTGCCTGTGGCAACTGCAGGTCCGGGCACGCCCATCTCGACATTCAACGGTGGAGGGGCACTCGGTCCGGCGACAAGCCCTGGGTCCAGACCCTGGCGGTTGTCAACCGGTGTGACCAGGCGTCGGTTCACCGGCGTGGCATGACGACGGCGTCCAGCGGCGAAGTTCTGGCGGCGGTTAATGCCGAGGCCAGACACTTGTGGTGGTGCGCCCCGTCGATGGCGGACGAACCGGCGGCGCTGCTCGGCAAGGAAATGGCGGCGACCTTCTTCCCAGATAAGGCCAAGGAGAAGAGAGGCAAGGGACGGCATCCTCACCGTTCCAGATTTTTCTCCGACGAGTTTTGGCCTGTCGCTCTCGCTGGTGAGAAGTGCTGATAACGTGTAAAGTGACAGTGCGATGAAAAGGAATCGCTGATCCATTCATGATGATGGTGTACATTTTTATACCTCCTGAAGAGGCGCATCGCACAGGCGCGATGGTTACAGAGAGCGGGAGTTGAGGGACGCGTCCGTTAGATTAGGATCGCGACTGTTCAGAAAAGGAAACCGCATGTCGGTTCCATAAACAGAGATTTCCTTAATTAAACTATTTAATTAAATCCTAACAATTGCCACATCGGGCGCTGCACTATTGCAGCTTCGTTGCTTGCAAGTTTGATGAGCGGAGATTGTCCTCCACAGAGACGGTTAGAAACCAGCAGAGAGCCAACAACCAGCACACATATGCACACCAAGTGTTTGTGCAGTTTAATCTTAATCCTACCAGGTTCTTTAATTTATAACCACATATTATGTAGTACAAAGTCATTCATTCATTCGTCACGCAACTAAAAGCATGCACATTTAGAGGGTCATTACTAGTTTTGTCACACAGTGCTTGGTTAGCGCTGAGCTCACACCTTTGAGTGCGTTCATTCTCGTGGCACACTTCATCGGTCACACTTCATTTTGTGCCAATTGGAGGGATCCACAACCAAGAGTGTTGTTCGATTCTATCCTACTAAACGTATATGATTGATCTCTTGATTAGCTTAGCTAGGACATCGACGACATGAATGTTGCCTTGTCACCATCGATGGGGCAACCGGTCGATCGGACTCAAGCATAAAGCTCACGATCTTGAGGCTACAACTCTCTCCTATGTGTCGTCCAAAAGAGTAGGGAGAGAGAAAACGTGTGCATGTGTGTAGTAGCTAACCTGGCAATCAGATGGATTGGCACTTGGCGCAGGGCAAGCTCCAAAACTTTTGGGTGGCTTGAATCTAATCGAGTGGATCATTCCATCCCTACCACCGCATGTGACATTGTATATAGCTAGGACAGTGACATGCATTGGGCCTGCCTTTGGTGGCGTGGATCCCCTCCTGGTGAATCAGTTCTTTCACTGATGCAACATGGAAACGACTTGTAATTAGCGTAGCTATAGGACAGTGATCAGGTCACCACATAAATTTCCTGATCCTATCCTATCCATGTTATTTATAATCATCCACCACATGCCTTTGGTTTTCTTCTGATTGTGTGGACAAACAATTATGATGACCAAAAATGACTTTCATGTGTTTACCTGGTAAAAGTTTTATCTCGTGTAATTAACTAAGGTACCAATAAATATTACTAGATACATAGGTGAACCATGTTTTTAATTTTTTTATATTTTGTATTACTGAGGTTGATATTTTTTCTCAATAGACTTTGGTCAATCTGTACGAAGTTTAACTTCATGATAATTATATGTACTATTGTATGTAATGGAGGGAGTGATTATCACTACTAATACAAAGGCCGGGTGTGAACTCTATGTTGTTTGTGTCACCAAATAATTGGAATTAGCTGGTGGATGTGGCGTGGTTCTTGTGGTGTCCATGCCATGGACAAAGAATCATTGCTACGACGACCACTGCATTATTTCAGCTTGATTACTTGCAGGTTGGCCACGAGAGGTTGTCCTCAACAAGGATGGTCAGCTAGGACCCGAGGCAACAATTAAACACATACACATGAGCACCCCAAGTGCATATATACGTAGTTCAATCCCATTCCAACCGAGTTTATATGATCCCTCTGTTCCAAAATATTTTAATTTTGCGGTTTGCGCTAAGTCACACTTCTTCAAGTTCGATCATCTTTATAGGGAAAATTACCAATATCCACATCATCAACTATATATAGTGTGACAATATACTTTAAGTTGAATCTAATAGAACTAATTTTCTATTCTAGATATTGGTAGTATATTTTTCTTTAGACTTGATCAAACCTAAAAAGGTTTGACTTAGGATAAATCAAGAACTTCGAATGTATATTGGAACAGAAGAAGCACTTAATATGTGGTTAAACGTACACGTGCCAACACCATGCATAGTTGAGTAAGTCAACCATTGTAACAGCCGAGTACATCGCTTGCTGTCACGCTTATATGGCTTCTATAGAAAGCATAGCTAGTCACGCTAACTGCTGCCACTTGTACATGTTGCCCTGTCGGCGCCGATGGACCTATGGGGTCGAGATCACGACCTCGAGGTTACTACTCTAGCCTACGTGTCGTTCACTAAAGAGAAAGCCATATGGAAAAGGGATTGGACGCGCGTACCAACTGATGTGGCACACGTGGGATGGAGTAACACTTGGCACGTGCCATGGCCAGGAGATTGGTTCCGAGAATTTTGGGTGGCTTGAATCGATTCAGCCGAGTGGATCATCCCAATATCCCCACCACCACATTATTGTACTGCATATGTCCCCGTTGATGCTGATGTGGGGTTTGATGCAAATAGTGTAGCAGTGACACACATTGGCCTGCATTTGGTGGTGTGGATCCCTCCTACCCACTCTACCTATATCCATCTATCTGCATTATTGCACTTCACTGATGAATCATGGATAGAAGTCCTTACTTAGCTAGGACGTATAGTGGCCAGATCAGCACATACCTCTGCTGATCGATCCTATCATATCCATATTCTTGTTGATCATCAATTCATCACCCACCTAACGTTGTTGGTTGTCTTCCCAAAGTTTCATAAAAAAACTGATTACCTTCTGATAACGTGATAAAACATGTGGGAGGGGCGATGACGACGGCGCGCCTTTGGCTCTCTTCAGTGTTTATAGTCGTCGGTAGGTGGTCTACGGAACTGAATGTAATTTTAACTTCTAGTGTTATTTGTGCTACCTTAGCAGTTGATGAATAGATCGAGAGTTTTCCTCGCAAAAAATAATATAAATAATAGTATTTATTTTTTCTGAAACACGACTAGTCTTCCGTCACCAGGCATCCATGTTACCTAGCTGCAGGTGATGGATCAGTCGAGTGGCTCCTCTGTTCCCATACAACATGGTAGAGATGCATGGATCCCTCTAGAACTTGTATGGACTGTCACTAGGTACTCCATGCATGCGAGCGATGCATGTGGCCTGCAGTCGGTGCACGCCGGCGATCGAAACGAGAGGCTGCCAGTGGCGGAGGGACATGAGGAGGAGGATGCAGTGGTCATGTCCGATGCTTATTGGTGATGATGGAAGAAGCTATGAGCAATGCTTAACCACAGAGGCATCCGTCTAATCCCATCTCATGGTTTGGTTTGGTTTGGTCTGGTCTGGTCTGAACGAGAGGCTGCCACGAAATGGGCGAGTAACAGAAGAAGAGTGGAAGGTGGGTGACTGGATCCAGGTCCACAATATATAACAACTAATGCATGATGCTGACAGCTATTACATTCCCAGTGAAGAAGAATCCGAGGAAGCCATCCGTTTGCTGAATTAGTCGTGCATGGGCTCCTCGCCTTCTCCTCCGCGGAATCTAGCTTTATCAGTGTAGTGTCAAAAACGCTTTTGTATTATGGGATGAAGAGAGTAGTATATTATAGGTATATACACTTTTGTCGTTCTATGTAGTAATGAACAACATTTTTTTTACACATCAACGGTGGGCTTACGCCGACCTGAACATATATTAATTCAACAACAACCAATTACATCACACTTGTACAGTCATACCCCAATCCAATAATACAAAGATGCATTGTAATTAGGATAGAGACCTTTGCCCAAGCTGTTACTACTAATTGCTATTGGTAGCATCATGCATACAGCAACAGGACCAGTAGGAGTAGTGAACTTGTTGCAGACCGGCTCCCGCACAGCCTCTAGAATCCGTCCCCGACAACGCTGAGTCAGCATGGCGTGTATGTCACATGTGGCGTGCAGCAGAAACGTACGAATGGCCATTCATCACCTGTTGGCCATTCATTGATTCAAGATCGATTGAGGCCATCCATCTTCAATTGTTTGCTGTTCGTTTTGGTGATGCAGCAACGGAAAGAGTAAACTAGAACTAGAGAAGCGTAAGGCCCTCTCCAACCCGGAACGCAAACCACCCGTAAGCATTTGGACTCTGGACTGAGCCGTTCGGACACATTTCGCCATCCTTCATGGTGCCGGTCGGGTCGGGGACTGGTCTAGATGTGTGTTTCCCGCAAATTGGGAACAAATTTGGGAAGGGTTACAAGAGTCCGGACCATGGCCATGTAAGACCCACTCTCCTCAAATCCCTCTCGACCAATCCACTTTTCTGTCACTCCACCCCTTCCCTCTCTTAATTTGCATCCGCACCTTCATGTTCTGATGTATTGTTTCTTCTTACCTCGTATATTCGTTAATTCATTCGTTCATTCAATGTTGCTTTACATGTTTTACAGCTTGTACGTGCCGCCGTGATGTACTACAGGACCGAGGCCAGGCCATTCACACACATACAATGTTGGATGAAATTAAATGACAATATATGTGGGACGACATATGCCGATCAAGGTTTTGGTTATCGAATGGGGAATTTTTAAACAGGGGGGCTGGTTAAACGTGGTTACCACGGTTACCATGAATTTTCGAACTTATTTCGACCGAAATTTATAATTCAAATTTGAATTCAAATTCTTTTAAAATAGATTTAGATCGCACTTGAACTTATCTTTATCATTGTCTACGCGAGTGGGTACTAGCTCAGTGGAACGTTGTCTACGCGAGTGCTGTGAGGTGCTGCCATACTTTACTATACATTAAGTGTTTGAATTCAAAAAATTCAAAAAACTTGAATTTTATCCTCGAAATGACCTTTTACTGAGGGGGACCGAAATATGTGGTAACCATGGTAAATCTTGAAATTTCGAGTGGTAACCAAAAATTGCCGATTATCACTTGAGTATCCTTGAATTTGGAATCAATGAATTCAAGAAACATGTTGAACGGCTTGGTATCTCGGATGAGGATATCGGACTCCCACATCAATTTGCGCAAACTGGTCTGGACCAATTCACGGGCAAAGGTGTGTCCGTTTTGGGGATCAAGTTGGAGATGCCCTAAGCTAATTAAGCTAAGTTAGCTGGGGCCTCATGATCGGACCCCATGAGCAGCGGTTTCGGTTCTCTCTCTCAACGGAATCTATAATCCAGCCTGAGCCACTAGCTGGATAACATGGCCTGGATGGATGATGATTAGCACTGACACTCCGGGCCCACGGCTCGGACGCCGCCGGCCAATGATGCCGCGCCAGCTAGGCTGCTAACGGTGGCATGGAGACTATAAAAGGAAAGGAGAAGCTCCTCGTCAAAACACACACACACATTCTTTTCTTCCTTGTTAAGATTAGCAGGGGAGCTTCTTATTTCTAATTGAGCAATCACTTCCATTAAACCCTCCTCCGTGTTTTTTCAAGTTTCACTTCAATTTTGTGCCAATGGAGGCCAGAGACGGCGGCTCAGCGACCCTGCCGTGCTCCTACGCACCACTGCCGGAGGATGCCGAGGCCGCCGCCACGGTGGGGCGTGCGCACCGGACTGCACGCCCGCTCTGTGCCGCGCTGCTGCTGGCGACGGCAGCCGTGCTCCTCGTGGTCGCCACGCTCGCCGGCGTCAGGCTCGTCGGCCAGCTGCCAGCCACGGACGTCGCTATGTCCGGCCACCCAACCACGGTAGACACAGTCCCGATGAGTGAGAACAGCCGGGGCCCTGAGTCTGGCGTCTCAGAGAAGACGTCCGGCGCCGCCGCGCACGACGGCATGCTGGGCGCGGACGCCGGCAGCAACGCGTTCCCGTGGAGCAACGCCATGCTCCAGTGGCAGCGCACAGGCTTCCACTTCCAGCCAGAGAAGAACTGGATGAACGATCCCAACGGTACGTTACATATTTGTTGCAGTAATCTGTATTAGATGATTCCACGATGGAATCATGTCAATTTCTTTACAAAATTTCCGTGCTAATAGAGGAGTGCAAATGCAGGTCCCGTGTACTACAAGGGGTGGTACCACCTCTTTTACCAGTACAACCCGGACGGCGCCATTTGGGGCAACAAGATCGCCTGGGGTCACGCCGCCTCCCGCGACCTGCTCCGGTGGCGCCACCTCCCTGTCGCCATGTCCCCTGACCAGTGGTATGACATCAATGGTGTCTGGTCGGGCTCTGCCACCGTCCTCCCCGACGGCCGCATCGTCATGCTCTACACCGGCTCCACCAACGCCTCCGTCCAGGTCCAATGCCTCGCCTTCCCCACCAACCCCTCCGACCCTTTGCTCATCAACTGGACCAAGTATGAGAACAACCCGGTGATGTACCCGCCACCGGGCGTCGGGGAGAAGGACTTCAGGGACCCGACCACTGCATGGTTTGATGGTTCAGACGACACGTGGCGGCTCGTCATCGGCTCCAAGGATGACCGCCATGCTGGTATGGTGATGACCTACAAGACAAAGGATTTCATCGACTACGAGCTTGCCCCTGGGCTGCTTCACCGTGTGCCTGGGACAGGGATGTGGGAGTGCATCGACTTGTACCCCGTCGGTGGCATGAGGGGCATTGACATGACAGAGGCAGTGGCCGCGGCGTCCAACAATGGTGGCGGCGATGTTTTGCACGTGATGAAGGAGAGCTCAGACGATGACCGGCACGACTACTACGCGCTGGGAAGGTACGACGCGGCGAAGAACATATGGACGCCGGTAGACTCCAATGCCGATGTTGGCATTGGGCTGAGGTACGATTGGGGAAAGTTCTACGCGTCCAAGACATTCTACGATCCATCAAAGAAGCGACGCGTGCTGTGGGGGTGGGTCGGCGAGACTGACTCCGAGCACGCTGACGTCGCCAAGGGTTGGGCCTCCCTGCAGGTATTTGACATTTTCATCATCTTCTTCAAGTGATTGATTAATACCTCCATTAATTCATTCTTAGTACACTATCGCTTTGTTAGCACAAACTTGCATGGTTAGGAGTGTTGCAAGCACTTTTTGTTGGGTTTCACAGACACACGCTGGCATGATTGCAGGGCACGCAAATAATAATGGCAGCAACTTGGCAGGAATTATAGATAGATAGCAGCTAAAGAGATGTTGCTGTCATCTCGTTGTAAAGTGTCCCTTAGTTTCCTTCAGCTTGCAAAGAGTTCCAGCTACTGTTGAGATACTCTCAATGCACAATGCCATTGTAGCTGTGTCCAACAAACAAACTCTGCAGACCCCAAGTGGCCTAGTGGCATGCAAGAACAACCTAACTGTATATAATGAACATACATAATTTCTGTTAGCACGAACCAACAAACTGGGTTTAGACAAGAAAAAGAGATGTCTTTGTCTTGAGTTACAGTGATGATACCAGGAGGATTCTAAAAGGAAAAGGAAACAATGATAGAATGGCGGGAGTTGCTAAAAGGAACTGAAATGGATGATGGATCAGTAGTTCAATTGTAACAGTTGCTAATGCCTTTTATTTGGATATAATGGAGTAGTATAATACACACCAATGCAACTAGCTAGTTGTGTGTGTCCTACAAGCAAAACTCATACCCATGAATCAATCATGCACCACCATGTGGTCTTGTCTGCGCAAAACTAGGATTAGACGACCAAAAGGGATGTCTTGTCTGCTTGGCCCACAGTTAACTATTTCTATATATGCTGTCACAATGATTGGTACCAAGAGGTTTCTTTGCTGAAAAGTTAATTAGTGCAAGTTGCTCATGTTTTCTGTTGTTACTGTTGCAGTCGATCCCTCGCACGGTGGTGCTGGACACCAAGACGGGGAGCAACCTCCTGCAGTGGCCGGTTGAGGAGACGGAGATGCTCCGGACCAACTCCACCAACCTTAGCGGCATCACCGTCAACCACGGCTCCGTATTCCCACTCAGCCTTCACCGTGCCACCCAACTCGACATGGAGGTCAAATTCCGTATTGACCCGCTCGACATCGCCGCTGCGAAGGAGGCAGATGTCGGCTACAACTGCAGCACCAGCGGTGGCACAACTGGACGGGGCACGCTCGGTCCCTTCGGCCTCCTTGTGCTCGCTGATGCCAGGCGCCACAACGGTGACATGGAACGGACCGGCATCTACTTCTACGTTGCCAGAGGCCTCGACGGCGGTCTGCGCACACACTTCTGCCATGACGAGACGCGCTCATCTCATGCCAACGATATTGTCAAGAGGGTTGTAGGCAATATTGTCCCCGTGCTCGATGGCGAGGAGTTTTCAGTGAGGGTGCTAGTGGACCATTCCATTGTTGAGAGCTTTGCGATGGGTGGGAGGTTGACAGCGACGTCGCGGGTGTACCCGACGGAGGCCATCTACGCCAACGCTGGGGTATACCTCTTCAACAACGCCACTGGTGCCCGGGTCACTGCCACGAGCCTCGTCATCCACGAGATGGACTCCTCCTACAACCAGGCCTACACGGCCTCACTGTAAAAAGAAAAGGGAATATTATTTTTGTTTAGAAAAACATGTGTTGATAGATAGCACATTGTACGTATGTTTTTAGACCAAGGAAGATCTCTCTCATTTTTTCATTGCAACTTTTCTGCGTTATCTGATCGATCTCCACCAAGGTTTTTTTTTTAATTTCTCATTTCCGTTTTGAGCAATGGTCACTAGGAACACCAGTTTCGAAAAATATAACAGAAATCTTGGTATTTTACCGTCCGAAAAAATTAAACGGAATTTGAATTCAGTTCCTTCAAGAAAAAAATATTTATGCCCGACGGATGCAGCAAAAAAATGACGTACCTCGGTGGTACAGCAGGGAACCACCACATCTGAGTTGGAGGTTTTCGATCGCATGACCTTCGCAATGCCTACACTGCTGACTACCAATGCGACCACTACATAGTTCAGCCAATATGGACGTCCTCGCTTAATTTGTTCTAGGTTTTTCGTTCAAACTCAAATTTTCGACAAAATGTTCAAACGGTAATATAGTTTATTTGGGTTGACCCGAAAAACTGGTGACCAGTTTGGTTAACAAAATTATCAACCGAGAATAAAATCCTTGATCCTGACTCACCTGGAGGGCTCACATGCGTATGTGCTTTTATTTCTGACATCAAAGGAAAATGTTCACTAATTCTAACTTAGAGTAGCTGCTTTGTTCATATTTTTCATGTAATAGTTATGTCATGGATGTCTTTGTTTATTTTGTCTTTTTGTTTCATGCAATGATCGACAGTCAATCTGTACTCTCGTTTTGAAAGAAAAAAAAAAGATCAATCTGTACATGATTGCTTTTGCCTGCGAGGTAGCTTGCACTCGAGGCTGGGCACATGATCACCTCGTCTGTTAACTATAGTTTAAAATAGTGCATTATCAGTGTTTTGGTGAACAAATTATCACATACATGCATACATACATACATACATACATACATACATACATACATACATACACATCTCCTGCATACCCAAATGAGAACTATTGTGTAAACAAATGGGGATTATTGGAGGTACTACGTACGCTCATGGACAAGTGTTCAATGATGCCAGGCCCAATCCCAGGGATCTGCATTATATTAGATGGATAGAGAAAGGAAGATTTGAGCTGGCAATGCCATGTGGACTTCGAATTAGTGAGACCGTGAGGCCACCAAGGATGCTGACGATAAGATTTTGGATCTTCTCTACCACTCGCCTGACGGCCGGAATTATTGGCCACCAGAGACATTGATCTATCTATCGCCTCTGCCGATGCTAACATGCGCCATGGGTTCTTGCCTTGATGCATGCATGTTGGTTGGCGTCGAGAGTACCATGGGATTCACTCTTCGTTCTTGTGTGCTCACCGTTCTAGAAAGGAAAAAATAATGTAGCGACCAATGCCAAGTAATTCTTCTAGACAAATCATTGCCAAATCAATATTCAGAGTTTAGTTGGACTGATAGATAGTTCTTATTTTGTTGCCTTTTGGCGGGGGGGGGTATACAACTAGTTATTCACATGCAAACCTTTGTAGTGTCTAACAACATTTCAGTTTATCAGATGTACGTAATTTGTGAAATCTAATTAGTCAGCAAAAAAAAAACACGTGAGCAGAACCGGTTTGTGTGGTTCCTGCCTTGCTATTGTTGTCCACAAACAAAACTGAAACATTGCCACATCGAACAATGCATTATTGCAGCTTGCATTAGTTGCTTGCAAGTTTGGTCCAAAGAGGTTGTCATCGACGAAGACAAATGGACACAACCGGAGAGTCAAGAAGGTAACATGTGCATGCCAAGTGTATGCATAGTTTATTCTTAACCTTCTCGAGTTATCTTGCTAATTACATACCACATACATATTGATTCACACGTCTATACGTGTTGATATGTGGCGGGTAAGTGGGCAACATCACACGGGGAGCATAGGTGGCGTAAAAAACAAAGCTGTCTGCCTAGCAGTAGAGTTGGCCAGGTCCACCATTCTTGTGGTGGATAGCTTGAACGTCCATGAAGGTGCCATGGTAGTGACTTGGGATTATTACCGCCTGCAATCATATGTTGCCTTGTCAGCGTCGAGCTTCGAGCTTCGAGGTAACAACACCCATATGCGTTAATTTTTGTGGCCAACTTCATTGCGGTCGTAGATAACTAATGCCGCTAGCCTCGTCACATGCCTTCCTAATCATTCCTATCTATATAAACTGGTCCCACCTGTCATGTTGCGTGACCATGTAATGTTTGCATGTCCATCAGAAAAAGAGAAGTGTGTGGCTAGGTATCAGTCGACCGAGATTTAACCAAGTCCCAGTCAAGTGACATAATATGCAATAGAGAAAAAGGAAACTGATTTTATGCACGGATCTTAATATAATGTCTCACAGATATAGCATCGACTGAGACTGAACGAAGTCTCAATCGACTGAGACTTAGCAAGACTGAAAAGTGAAAGGACACCTGAGCTGGCAGTGACCATATAGAGCGATACGTGGAAAGAGCCATGGCCAAAAGTTTGGATTATATGGATGGACGTGATAATTTGCATGACTAAAATCGAGTTTGACCACAGATTCATGGTTCCTACCTCTCCTGCATTATTGCACCTTCCTGATGCCGATGAATCTTCACGAAACCATAGCGCTGGATGGAGAAAGACATCGTAGCTTGGACAACGACACTCTTTCACACACACATGCACCCTAGACCCCTCTCTGCGCATCGTGCAGTCCCCCGGTCTCTCTTCCTATATCCATTATTGCTAGTTGTCGAATATTTTTTGACTGTGATGTTGATTTGGTTGTTGGTTGTTAGCAGTTCATGCATGGCAAGCTTGCAAGTTACTACAACTTCGACTAGCTACCATCAATTATTGCCACCTGTTACACCCTGCCTCGTCACATGGTTAGTAGGAAGAGTTAAAAATGGATTGCTGTCGTGGTAGCACCCACCAGCCAACAGAAAACCTTGATGTGTTCCGCAGCCACGAGCCTAATTTGATTCTATCGTAAGAATTTTAGATGATTGATCTCTTGATTAGCATTAGCTTAATTAGTACTCCTCTCTCTGTAAAGAAATATAAGAGCGTTTAAAGCACTTGAGGAGTACTACAGTCTATCTAGGATCGGTTCCGTTCGACACATGGACCTGCATTATTGTACTTGCCTTGTTTTTCGTTCGGTTGGTTCCACGGAGAGCAAGACCCTTCAAGCGTAATTAGCGTAGCTAGAACAGTGTCCATGCAGTACCATGGAGTACTAGGTCCTAGTTTTTCTTATCCATGACGGATTGGTCATTCGAAACTACCTCATACACGACATATGCTGGGACGATATTTGCACGACGCCTAATCCAACAGCTACCTACACTTTGGTCTGACACATGGATGGTGGGATATGCAGTGTCGTCTACATTTCGTGCGTGAAATGTCGTCCGTGTAGCGACGCTCTTGGTCATTTGATCACCCACCCATTCATGTTTGTTTTCCTGTCATTATGTGGAGCTGAGGTTACTACAGGAGCACTACCTACTGTACTCCAGATTGAAATTATTGCTTGGCCTCGCTAGCTAGCTAGCTAGCTAGGTATTGCTGATTGGCTCCGGTAGGTACGTCCAGATGGATGCATCCCTGTACAGCTCCCACCAGCACTCCATGCGAGTGGTGCGTGTGGCGTGCATGGCAAGTGTACGAGAGGCCAGGAATTGTTGCCCAAGGGGACAGGAGGATGCAACGTCATGTCCGTTACAAATCCACATCCAACAAATATTGGCCCAAACGGTACCTGCCACCACGTACCACTACGCATTGCTAGCTTAATAACTAGGCCACACATCTATCAACACCTGATCTATCTTGTGTGGTTTGGTTTGGTGATACAGATAAGAAAGGTCATAGGAGAGTAAGGTAGGTGGGTGCCCATGCCATCAGTTTCAGTTCGATGAATTATTTGTGGGGTCTGCTTTTTTCATTCCATGGAATCTATAGTCAACAAGGTAACAACCACACACACCCATGTTTGCATGCCAATTGTATCCATACTTTATTCTTAACCTTTCTCGAGTTATCTTGCAAATCGCACACCGCATACATATTGATCCAAGCATCCACAAGCGATGATACGTGCAGGGTAAGAGCATCTCCAGCCGTTGGCCCCAGGGCCGGGCCGGCAAAATTCGGGGCCCTATGCGAAACTAAAAAATGGGGCCCTATTTAAAAAAAAATAGACTAATGAGCAATTATAGTATATATAACTGGCAAAAAAATCGTAATATATATAATATGATGTCTTACATAACAATTGGATATAAAAAAGTCATACCTATCTAACTCCTGGTTGCCAAGGATGTCAGAAGTAAGAACGAATCTCTAACGAACGAAGTAACGATTCCTGCCAATAGTTAATTACAAAATTACGAATTAGGAGTAGGAATCGAAGTTAATCGAAAAGGACTTGCCAAGTAGTAGTAAGAAACTGTAGCCACGAGCCCACGGCCGTCGCCCCACGATGAGTGTTTGAAGTTTTCACGATCTTGAATTCATGATCCCTTTAGGCTGTAGCAATCGAGACATTGATTACAGGCTTGATCGTCCCGTTATAGTCGCTGTGGTGGTTTCAGCGCTCGTCGCTGCCGCCGTTTCAGCGTGGAGTCGAGGAGATCAGATCAAGCTGGAGAACAATCGGCCGAGCCGATCCTATTTCACCGGAGCGCTTGTCGCTGTCGCTCGTTTTATTTTTGGAGAAAAACGCTGTCGCTCGATGCCTCGATGGATTTTTTTAGGCTCGTCGCTTCGCTTCGACTCCGGCCCAGAGCGGCAAAGCCACTCCAGCGCCCAGCCCAGTAGTTCATATATATATTTTTAATACTAGGCTTATGTAAAAAAATTGGGGCCCCCCAGAATGTTGGGCCCTGTGCGGGCTGCACCTTTTGAACCACTGTGGGCCCGGCCCTGGTTGGCCCCACAGGATGCGCCGAAAACCACCGCCTGGGGGCGAGCCGGCGCTAGTTTCGGCTTGGGTGCCAATGCGTTCCCAGTCGCCGGCCCCCCAGGTCGCCCCCAGGCGCCGATATCGACCCATTTTCGGTGCTTTCGGCCCATTTTCGGCGCTTTTCAGCCCATTTCCGGCGCAAAACAGCCCAGGCTCGACGTTCTCGTAGATAGTTCACATAGATAGATAGATAGATAGATAGTTCACATATATATAGATAGATAGATAGATAGTTCACATAATCTTGATCCTACGATAGATAGATAAATAGATAGTTCACATAGTCTTCTCGTACGACCTACTACTACTACTAGTCATTCTCCGACTCGGACTCTGCCTCGGTGATGTCCTCCTCCGACGTCTCAGCGTAGGCGTCAAGGAACCGCTCGTTGGTGGAGTCCCAGGAGGACGCATCTCCTAGCTCGATGTTGAACTTAGCGACCGCCTTCCGCGCTCGCTTGTCCTCGCGATAAGCCGCTCGCTCCTTCCTCCTCTTCTTCCTCTCCGCCCTCTTCTCGGCCAAGAATCGGTGCTCGTCGATGATGTCTTGCGGGAAGTTTTGGCGCCACGTCGCCATGGCTTCCTCGTCCATCTCGGCCAAGTTGAGACGGTGCGCCCGCCTACGGTTCTTCCGACGATCTTCGTCGGTTCTAAGCCGCGGGGGAGGCGCCAACTCCCGTGCCCGCTCCAGAGTGGGCATGTCCATGAAGTTCATGTCCCAACGGGAACGCCGGAGGGGCCACGCCGCAGCGTCGTACGTGCGGGCGCCCTCCTAAGCGGTGTCGAAGGTTCCGAGGTGGAGGCGCACGTCGCCCGACTGAATCTCGACGGAGTAGGTGCCGGACGGACGAACCCGGACGTTGCGGTAGACCGCACCTCCCCGGCGGCGAGGCGGCATGGGGGCGCAGTGCGTGTCGGCGACGAAGCAGCCAGCAGCCGGAGAAAGCGGTGAACCGCGCGTGGCAGTGTGGTGAGTGCGGTGGGGCGATGTGCTGCGGTGTGGTGTTCACCGGCGAGGTAGGCTGCTTTTATAGCCGGAGCTCGGGCGGCGAGAGGCGCATGCCAGGCGACGCGTGGCGATCGCCCGTGGTGCCGGGCGACGCGACGGTTCGCTGAGCGGCATCAATGGGCAGGCGACGGCTCGGCAGTGCGGCAGCTTTGGCATTGATTCCCGCGGGAACCGAGGCGATGAGGACGACGAAGCAGCGCGTCGCTGACAGGGCGGGCCCATCACATTCGCGCCAAAAAACGCCTCGTCCGGCACCCCCAGGCGACCCCCAACGCCCAGGGTTCGGGTTGGGTCCGCCGGCGCCAGTTTCGGCCCAATCCTTGCGATTTTCGGCGTCCTATGGGCGCGACTGGGCCATTTTTTCGGCGCCGGCGCCTAAAAAGTGGCCTGGGGGGCCTGTTTGGGGCGCGGCTGGAGATGCTCTAAGTGAGTAACATCACACAGTGAGCATGGGTGGGGTAAAAAGCTAAGGTGGCCGACAAGTGGTAGAGTTGGCCAGGTCAACCATTCTAGTGATGGATAGATTCAATGTATTGAAAGGGCCATACAGTTACTTCAGATTATTACCGACTGCGATAGTATGCTGCCACTTCACACGCCGCCTTGTTAGCGTCAAGCTAACTTCAACGTTACAACGCATGTGCGTTCATTTTTCGTGGCCGTCGTCGTTGCGGTCATAGGTAATTATCGCCGATAGCCTCATCACATGCCTTCCAAATCATTGTTATATATACGAACTGTTGCCACATGTGATGTTGCACAAGCACACAATGTTGGTGTGCCCACCACGAAAAGAGAAAGGACATCCGACATGGCATGGACCATATGGAGTGACAAGTGGAGAGATCCACGGCCAGAAGTTTGGATTCCCAGGATGGGTGTGAGAATTTGCATGACTAAAATCGAGTCTGATCACAGATTCATGGTCCATACCACCCACCCACATTATTGTACCTGACTGATGCCGATGAATCTCCATCGAACCATAGCGCTGGATGGAGAAAGACATCGTAGCTTTGTTGAATATTTTTGATAGTTTTGTTGATTGTTTTTTTTTTTGAATATTTTTTGACTGTGATGTTGATTTTGTTGTTGGTTGTTAGGGCTTTATGCATGGCAAGCTTGGAAGTTACTACAACGACTAGCCAACTAGCTGCTTTCAATTATGGCCACCTGTAACACCCTGCCTCGTCACATTGTTAGTACTACCTCCGACTTGGTTTATTGGGCCCCTTAGTATTTTGTGCCAAATTTTGATCATGAATTTAATTAACAAAATATTAATGCATGTCATAAAAATAGTATCATTGGAAACTATGCTCAAATACGAATCCAACGATATAATTTTTGATGACATGTATTAACATTTTGTCAGTTAAATCTATGCTCTAATTTTGACACAAAATACGAAGATAACCAATAAATCGGGATGGAGGCATTAACAGTTAAAAAGGGATGGCTGAAGATGGTAGCACCCACCAGCCAAACAAAATTAATGGATCAAGCTGAAACTTGGAGAGGTCTGCGGCCATTAGCGTAGTTTGATTCTATCAAAAGAACTTAGACGATTGATCTCTTGATTAACACTAACTTAATTACTACTAACCCGTCTCAAAATAAATGTTGTTGATTTAGTAAAAAATTACTGGATCAACGACATTTATTCCGGGACAGAGGGGGTACGTATAAGACATATGAGATCGGCTAGGATCGGTTCCATTCGACACGTGGACGTGCATGGCTCGCCGTGGTGGTGCCGCCTCTTGGCGGCAGGGCGGTCCGGTGGTGTTGGTCGGCCGGCGGCATGCCCCCGGCCCACATCTGGGCCCGTAGGGTCCCGTTTGGGTCCTTGCGGGTCGACTCCGGCGCGACCGCGACGCCCTCTGTATGGGGAGGCAAGGGAGCGGCTTGGACTGAGACAGTGACGCCGGCGGCATGCCAGCTGCTGCGCGGAGGCAGGAGCTGTCCGGGCCTTTGAGGGCCCGGCCGGGCCTGTGGGGCCACGGGCCCGGTCGGCTACCGTCGTGGACGGTGGAGGTGGGGCCCTCCCGTATGCCGACGGTGCTGCTGCACTAGTCCCGGCTCCTCTTCTTCGTTGTGCAGGCCATCTTCGCGGTGCTGTGGTGAGACAGCGTGGGAAGCTTCGTGTCCGTGTTGGCGCTGGGTGGTGGTCGGTTTGGTGGCGAGCTCCGAAGTGCCTGAGGTAGAGGATGGGATCGGGAGAAATCCCTGTTGGTTTGGCCGACACTGACGCGGTGGCGCTTGAGGGTGCCGCCCGACCTTTCTGAAGGGCGTCGGGGCTACCCTTCCTCTCTCCTCGCCGCGTACCGGGGGAAACCCTTGGCAGCAGCGTCGCCATCGTCGCATTCCTTCTTGGAGGTGTTGCTTGGTACCGGCGCTTCGGAGTCTCGGAGCTTGGTGGGCGATCTTCGGTGGACGCAGCGGTCGCGAGGCTTCGTCGTTTTTTGTCGATCCGCCATTATCGGCATTTGTTTGTTTTCCTTTTCTTTTTCTTTATTTTGGGCCTGTGTGTGCTGCTTCCGTCCCAGCACCTATCGTTGGTTGTATCGGATGGTTGCTTTGGAATACAAAGTGGGGGAAACCCTTCTTCTTATTATTGTACTAGAAATCATGTCGAATCTGCAACTATACTGGTTTCTCGTTCGGTTGATTCGACGGAGAGCAAGACCCTTCAAGCTTAACTAGCGTAGCTACAACAGTGTCCATGCAAAGCCAGGTCCCTGGAGTAGTAGCTCCTAGTTTCTCTTATCCATGGCGGATTGGTCAAATGATCATCCACCCATGCATGTTTGTTTTCTTGTGATTATGTGGAGCTGAAGCACACTAGAAGACCGGTAGTACCCCCACTACTACCTACTGTACTCCAGAAAGAAATTGTTGCTTGGCCTGGCTAGCTAGTTACTGATTGGCCCCGGTAGGTACAGCTCCTGCCCCTCTCTCTCCCTCCGACAATGGTGAGTCAGCCCCTCACTGATTGTCCCTCCATGCCAGCTGTGCATGCATGGCAAAGTGTACGAGAGGCCATGAATTGTTGCCCAAGGGGACACGAGTAGAGGGGGAGGATGCAACGTCATGTCCGTTACAAATCCACATCCAACAAGTTGTGACCCAAACGTACCTGCCAGTGCCACATCCACCAGGCATTGCTAGCTCAACCCCACGTCTATCCATCCCTGATCCATCTTGTGTGGTTTGGTTTGGTTTGGTTTGGTGATACAGATAAGAAAGGTCATAGGAGAGTAATATAGGTAGGTAGGTGCCCATGCTGACGGTCACTGCCTCAGGGGCGGACCCAGACTGGAAATTATCCGGTGTCCACATAGAAGAACGCATGCCTACATGTCAAACAATTCAATGACCTACGAACTAAATCAATGGATTACATTAAGCAAGTGTAAATTGGACCCGGTGCCAGTGACACCGGCTAGCTCTACCTAGCTCCGCCCCTGCTGATGGTGCAAGAGTGTCGGACAAAAACACCATCGGTTTTGGTTTGCTGAATTATTTGTGGGGCCTATTTTTTCATTCCGTGGTGGAATCTACATTCTCATTTGTTTTGTCAAAAAGAAAAAATATTTCCATGTTTGAGATGATTTCGTAATTTTTTTCTGTACAGATCTACTCGGATGTCATTTAACCACTAACTTTTCAATAATTATATTATTTGTTCATAATAATACCCACAAAGTTTCAGATTTTTTTAAAATGTTTTGCCATGTTTTATTGGGGGGGGGGGGGTGTATTGTGCTGAGGTGTAGAAAAAAACACACACTCTCTCTCTTACAACTCTCACCAACGTGTCAGTCTCATAGTGCAAGGAGGAAAAACATGTGGATGCGTAAAGTGAGTGACTGGCACACATCGGGGTGGAGTGACAATTGGCGCCTACCCTGGCCAGGAGTTTGCTTCCGGGAATTTTGATGCGTATTATAGTCAATGTTGATGTTGCTGGGTCCGCAAGACTACAAGAACTGTAATAGTGTTAATTTGACGCAAAAGGACATCAATGGGTTGTACTCCCTCCGTTCCCAAATATTTGTCTTTCTAGACATTTCAAATGGTTACAACATACGAATGTATGTAGACATATTTTAGAGTGTAGATTCACTCATTTTGCTTCGTATGTAGTCACTTGTTGAAATGCCTAGAAAGACAAATATTTAGGAACGGAGGGAGTATATAGCTAGCTAGGGGAGTGACACGCATTAGCCTGCAATTTTGGTGGTGCAGATCTCTCCATCTCTGGTTATAATCACTATCGTCTATTGGTCACGATTTTGTTATGTTTTTCTTTCTCGAACGGATGAATCTTGTGTACATGTTACAAGTAAATGTCATCGATCCCGCACCATTTCATGTTGCCGTCTTGGAACATCCACGATCCAATGCATGTTGTTAGGCCTTGTCAGCATCATTTCAGACGTTCTACAACGTCAAGCTTGCGTCTCTGCAGTGCAAAGTTCAATGAACAATGCTCCGCCAACGCGTTGTCGCCCGTTGTCGATTGATGGAGTGACAATACGTGGCACCTACCAGGTGGCAGTGATCCAGAACCAGGAGTGGCTAGGATCCATTCAACTCAGAGGATAATGGAAGAAAAGCTTTAACTGGCACCACATCGATGGAGGAAAGGTCTCTATCCTAATTCCTATATGTGTCTGCATTATTGGGTGTTATGGTCCTAGTGCAATGATGTGCTTGCTGGATCTGCAAGAGGTTCTTGGTTGATTGCTTCCATGGAAAAGGCCGTCTTCCCAGGCAGACGTACATGAACACCACCACACACCCCCTCTCCCTCTATCCATTACTATTACGACCGCCAAAAAAAAAAAACCCACCCTTGTTGCCTAGTTTCTTCCGACCAATTAGTAATATATGTGGAGCCTATTAGTGATTTAATTAGTAATATATGTGGAGCCTGATTAGTAATAACATATTAGTGGTTAGGAAGAAATTCAAAAAAAAAAAACACTCTCCTTCTGTAAAGAAAAATTAGAGCATTTATAGATCTTTAAAGTAGTGATCTAAATGCTCTTATATTTCTTTAGAGAGGGAGTAGTGATTAGCATCATGCAGAAGCAACAGGAGTGCGAGACCAGTACTTGTTGCTTGCTTAACTACCTAGCTGATGACTGGCTCTGGTACAGCCTCTAGAAACTCTTCCCGACAATGGTGAGTCAGCACCTCGTATATGTGGTGTGTGTGTGTGTGTGTGTAATCAATGGTGGCAGAGTGATGACCAAAACGGCAGCTAAGCTGCCACTTGGCATTGCTTAACCACACGTCCATCCTCCCCCACCATCTTCTAGTGTTTGTTGTTGGTTCAGTGTAACCAATGGTGAGCTAGCTGGCTGGGGCCGCCATGACCATGAGCCACCCATCGGTTTCGGTTCGCCGAATTATTTGCGGGCCATGTTTCTCTCTCAACGGATTCTATGGCTTCTAGTAGAGGAGTATGTTCTTAGGAATGCCCACTCTAGAGTAGCATATGCAGAGAGCAGTTCACGCCGATGGGCATGAATCAATGGGTGATACGACTAGGTCATGCACACGGCGGCGAGCTAGTGGAGGAACTATATATTTTTTTTTCCTTTGTTGAATTGGTAAGTGGAGAAACTAATTTAGCTGCATGTTAACGTGGTCAAATTATACTAGTTCCACCTCTAGAATCTTTTTCACCAACCCATGAACCGCCATCTCTCGCTGTTGACAACATCTCTGGTGTCGGGTCCCCACCCATTCCCCAGTTTCGCCTCGCCTCTCCCAAAGCCTCCTCATGTCATCACCCACCAAGGCTCCTGATGGTATCCCGCACCCGTAACACATCGGGCACCACCTTCTCCCAAGCGGATCGATGGCCTTGCGCTTGAGCATCGACGATGCCAATACTTGGGTCGTGGCTCCTCTCCGCCTTCCCACTACATCCCTTATACAGCTACCACGCTCTTCAGCTAACGACACACGCACAGGGTTTTGGTTTTTGGTTTGTGTATTCTTTGGGCTCTGACCAAGATGGCCGAAATTCAGCTATTTCAAAAGATTCGGTGAAATCTCACACGGTATAGCAAAACCAAAATTTTCATTTTGTAACAAAATTTGAAATCAAGCAGAACAAGAGTTTTAAAATCCAACATAACCCCGAGGAGTGCAAATCTAATGATTGAGAAGACTCCAGAAGTCATACTTGCCCAAAATAATTCAAATCGACCAAAATGTTTTTGCGAGACATGCATATACCGGGCCTGGCCGAATTTCGGCCAAAACTTAATTTTCTCGGCCAAAATTCAAAACTCTCACACACGAAAGAACAGTGTTTTGGCTAACATGAGGGGAAGAATTTAAGCCGACATTGCCGCGGCCGGGCAATCCGACTGGTTTTCTAGTAACAGAGCAAGCGTGTCTTCCGCTAAATAACAATGTTGGCGATCATGCATGGAAGAATCCCTCTTTGTATATTTAGCATTATTGCTAGTAGTATTATTAGTTTGTTTCTCGGAACAATGAGTGCGACAGGGCGTAATCATGATGGAGCTGGGTAACATGGCCTGGATGAACGATGATTAGCACTGACAGCCCGGGCCCATGGTGCCACCGCCGGCCAATGGGGCGGCGCCACGTAGGCCGTTAACGGTTGGCATGGAGACTATAAATGCCAGACGCAGGAAGGAGGAGCTCCACGGCAAACACGCACATGCACACACCAAGCTTCATCTGCTGTTAAGATTAGGCTTAGCAGAGGTGATAATTGGTCAGTCCCACCAATTCCTCTACCTTCTCTGGTGTCCTTCTTCTCCTCCGCCGATCTCTTTCTATGTCAATGGAGACGGGAGACCGTGGCTCGGTGCCATGCTCCTACGCGCAGCTGCCGGACGATGCCGAGGCCGGGTGCACGCGCTCAGGCCGAACCGGGCCATTGTGCGCCGCCATTCTCCTGACTTCGGCGGCGGTGCTGCTTGCTGTCGCCGCGCTCGCCGGCGTCAGGCTCGCCGGTCAGTTGCCGGCCGCTGGCGTCATCATGTCCGGCCACCCGACGACCGTAGACGTGGCGCCTAGGAGCACCAGCAGCCGCGGCCCTGAGTCCGGCGTCTCGGAGAAGACGTCTGGCGCCGGCTCCCACGGCGGCATGCTTGGGGCGGACGCCGGCGGCAACGCGTTCCCGTGGAGCAATGCCATGCTCCAGTGGCAGCGCACCGGCTTCCACTTCCAGCCCGAGAAGAACTGGATGAACGACCCCAACGGTAACTAACATTTCCTTCATCCTCTATCGTTACAATAAGGGGTTATTATTGATGTAAAAACTCATTTCTTTGATGCAAATTGCAAATGCAGGTCCGGTGTACTACAAGGGGTGGTACCACCTCTTCTACCAGTACAACCCGGAGGGCGCTATTTGGGGCAACAAGATAGCATGGGGCCATGCCGCCTCCCGCGACCTCCTCCGCTGGCGCCACCTCCCCGTGGCCATGTCCCCCGACCAGTGGTACGACATCAACGGCGTTTGGTCAGGCTCGGCTACCGTCCTTCCCGACGGCCGCATCGTCATGCTCTACACCGGCTCCACCAACGCCTCTGTCCAGGTCCAGTGCCTCGCCTTCCCAACTGATCCATCCGACCCGTTGCTAATCAACTGGACCAAGTATGAGAACAACCCGGTGATGTACCCACCACCGGGCGTCGGGGAGAAGGACTTCAGGGACCCGACAACTGCATGGTTTGATGGCTCCGATGACACGTGGCGACTCGTCATCGGTTCAAAGGATGACTGCCATGCCGGCATGGTCATGACCTACAAGACCAAGGATTTCATCGACTACGAGCTTGTCCCCGGATTGCTTCACCGGGTGCCGGGGACGGGGATGTGGGAGTGCATCGACCTATACCCGGTCGGAGGCATGAGGGGCATCGACATGACGGAAGCGGTGGCATCAGCATCCACCAATGGTGGTGACGATGTGTTGCACGTGATGAAGGAGAGCTCTGATGATGACCGACACGACTATTATGCATTGGGGAGGTATGATGCGGCGAAGAACACATGGACACCGCTGGACGCGGACGAAGATCTTGGCATTGGGCTGAGGTACGATTGGGGGAAGTTCTACGCGTCCAAGACGTTCTATGATCCGGCAAAGAAGAGGCGTGTGCTGTGGGGGTGGGTCGGCGAGACCGACTCCGAGAGGGCCGATGTCGCCAAGGGATGGGCCTCGCTCCAGGTACTTGACATCTTCATCATCTTCTTCTTGTACAAGATGTCAAAGTCAATTGATTGATTAACCTCCACTAATTGCTTTGTGAGTGATTTAATTTGCTTGACTGGGAGCTTGCATGCTTCCTTTGCTGGGTTCCACAAACACGTCTGGATAATAATAGCAGCCAGATGGGACGAATCATGGATAGATAGCAGCTACAGCAATGTTGCTGTCATCTCGTTGTCAATTGTCTCTTAGCTTCCTTCAGCCTAGTTCAAGCCAGTTGCAGATACCATTAACCTAGTGGCATGCCAAGACTAGTAATCTGGTGCACGTACCTAACTATAACTGGATAATAATAAGCATAAACAATTTTCTGTTAGCATGAACAAAACTGGGATTAGGTAAGAGAAGGGTGTGTCATACAAACTCTCCGTACCCATGAATAAATCATGTGGTAGCATGTGATCTAGTGGCAGGCAAAAGTTGTTAATTTGGTAATACCAACCAAACTGGGATTAGACAAGGAAAAGGGTTGTCTTGTCTGCTTACCCCGCAGTTAGTTACACTATTTCTTTGTTGTCAATGATTGATACCTAGGATTCTTTGCTGAATAATTAATTATTGTCAATGACTAATTAATGTTTTATTTTGTCACTGCTGCAGTCGACACCTCGCACGGTGGTGTTGGACACCAAGACAGGAAGCAACCTCCTTCAGTGGCCGGTGGAGGAGGTGAAGACCCTCCGGACCAACTCCACTGACCTTGGCAGGGTCACCGTTGACCATGGCTCCATATTCCCACTCAGCCTTCATCGCGCCACCCAGCTGGATATCGAGGCCACATTCCGCCTCGACTCGCTAGACATCGCTGTCGCCAACGAGGCTGATGTCGGCTACAATTGTAGCACCAGCGGTGGCGCTGCAGGGCGGGGTATGCTCGGCCCCTTTGGTCTCCTCGTGCTTGCCGACACGAGGCGCCATGGCGGTGACATGGAGCGTACGGCCGTCTACTTCTATGTCGCAAGGGGCCTTGACGGCGGCTTGCACACACACTTCTGCCATGATGAGACACGCTCATCTCGTGCCAACGACATTGTCAAGAGGGTCGTAGGCCATACCGTGCCGGTGCTCGATTGCGAGGACCTGTCAGTGAGGGTTCTGGTGGATCATTCGATCGTTGAGAGCTTTGCGATGGGTGGGAGGTTGACGGCAACATCGCGAGTGTACCCAACGGAGGCCATCTACGCCAACGCTGGGGTGTACCTCTTCAACAATGCCACCGGCGCCCGGGTCACCACCACCCGCCTCGTCGTCCACGAGATGGACTCTTCCTACAACCAAGCCTACATGGCCTCATTGTAAAAAGGAAATGGAAAAAATATTATTTTTTGTTTAGAAAAAAGTGATAGGTAACATATTGTACTCATGTTTTTACACAAAGGAAGATCTCTCATTTCTTCGTTGCTTCGCTTGTGTGTTATATGATCGTCGCGACTAACCTCACCTGGATGATGTAGAGTCATATAGATGCGTACGTACTTACATTCCCGACATTATAACGAGGGAAAATGTTCACTAATTCTAGTGTGCGAGTAGGTGTTATATCCATATATTTTTACAGTAGTTTTGCCGTTGTTTTACTACACTCATGGACAAGTGTCAATGATGCCGGCCTCAATCCCAGGGAGAACATTGCATCTGGATTAGTACATATTGGATGGATAGAGAGAGAGAAAGATTGGACTGGAAGTTTTGAGCTGGCAATGCCGAAAGAGGGTTTTTAAGATATACTTTTGGTCATGTATAGTTTACATTTTATTAGTTAAATTTTGAGCAAGTTTTGAGCCAAAATAAGAGCGGCCTTAATAAACCTGCAGGAAGGAAGCACATGTTAACTTATCAGAAATGTGTAAATTGTGAAACCCAATTAATCAGCAAGAAAAATGCACGTCGGCAGTTTTGTGTGGTTCATGTCATGTTCGTGTTGTCGACAAACGGAACGGAATCATTGCCACGTTGGACGGTGCATTATTGCATCTTGCAATTGTTGCTTGCAAGTTTGTTCCGAGGAAATTGTCCTTTACAAAGACGGATAGACACAACCGAAGAGCCAACAAGGTAGCAACCACACACACCCATGTATTTGAAAAAATGTTCAACGAGTACACAAAAATGTTTCATGTATTGGAATGAAAGGTTAAACGTGTATAAAAAAATGTTCCAGCTCCGGATCCGGTATGGGAGCATCACGGACCTAAGTATGATTGGTTGCTCTTTTTGTATGGAACTGGAATATTTGTTTCAAACATATTTTTTTGGTGTCAACTTTTTTTCATACAAAATCTATATTTTTTGTATAGATAACGGACATTTTTTATACACACATTTAACAATTTTTAATCATGTATTTGAAAAAATGTCAACTTTTCAAACATATTTTTCAAACATATTTTTTTGGTGTCAACTTTTTTTCAGACACACTCTATATTTTATGTATAAATAAGGAACTTTTTTATACACGCATTTAACAATTTTTAAATACATGCTTAACACTTTTTAAAACATATTTTTAGTCAACTTTTTTGCATATATATTGTACATTTTTTGTATACATCAGGAACATTTTTTATACACGTTTAACATTTTTTAATTACATGATTAAATTTTTTTAAATATATATTTTTATGTCTACTTTTTTTGCAAATACAATTAGCCCACAGCAGGCCAATTAGCTCCAGTCGGCCCACAGTGGGCCGACAGGACCTTATCAGCCCACAGTGGGCCGACAGGGGCCAGTCGGCCAGCTGTAGGCCGACTGGAATCCAATCGGCCTGCTGTGGGCCGACTAGGCCCAGTCGGCCTGCAGCGGGCCGACGGTGTATTATTTTTGAAATTTCTTTATTCAGCGTAATATTTATGAAAATTAATAAAAAAATTGTATTATTTAAAAAAAAATTAGCAAGTGTATGCATATATGCTCGTTAACTTTATTGTTAACTTTATTGTGTTATCAATGTATTATCAATGTAGTTTATTGTTAACTTTATTGAGTTATCTCTTTTTAATTGCAAAGTTTCGCATATATGCTCGTTCGTGTCCCCACCCTCAGCTCCAAAGCCTGGTAACTTGTGCTTGAGATCACACTGTAATGGCGGACGACCCATCTGCTCCTGAGATCGCGCAGCCATGGTGGACGACCCATCTTGTATCCAACGTCCGTCCATCTCTACCACCGCCACCATCGGTCGACACACTCGTGTCTCCCTTGGCCCCTGAACGACGCAGGACAAGTCATATAGGGCTAGGGTAACAAGTCTGTACCACTTTATGAACAACTCATGGAGGACCATCAAACTTGCGCGTAAGGAGTATCATATAGCACCGATCGTCGCTTGAGCTTGCGAAAAAAGCGAATCTGACATGTTGGACCCACAGTTCGGCTGACATGGCGAAGACTAATCCAAGTCAATATTTGACGAACAGAGTTGGTCGAGGATCCCACCTATCTGGCACTCATCTTCTTTCCCCGGTTTCTTATTTCTCATATTTTTTCAAACAACACATCATGGATGCCCGACCATTCATCACCACGCCAGCCCGACCAGCAGGCCCAACCAATTAGTTTGGTTGTTTTCACGAGCTCAGGCGGCAATCAGTGATATGTGTTAGTACTCATTAGGCGCAATTTTGGTGGCTCTTTGTGGGTTGTTCACAAAGTGGTATTAACCTGTTACACTATCCCAATATGCCGTGGTTTTGCATAAATACTACCTCACACAAGTCCTAAGCATCAATTTCAAAGATACAACATGAATCGTAAAATTACTCGTCACATACAGCCACACATATACCCTAGCTAGTGAAAATGCTAACAGCTCACGGAAGGATCCGAGGAAGCCATCGGTTATCTTAGTCATATACGGCGTCAAGGAATACTGTTACGAGACACAGCGAGATCCAGCAGGACTAGCTAGGTTCCGTTCAATCCGGAGAAAATTGGAAGGATCTACCTCATTATTGCACTATACTAGTGCAGTGATCAATGTTGAATCTGCTTCTCGGTGACCACACAAAGGCCAGCTGATCATAGTAGCTGCCAATTCCTCTTATCCATGATGGATAGCCCATTTGATCTGCCACCCATTCTTGTCTGTTTTCTTGTTATTATGTGTAGCTGAAGCCACTAGAGGACCAGTAGTTCCCACACTACTACTCGCTCCGTTCGGAATTACTTGTCTCGGAAATGGATGTATCTAGAATTAAAATATGTCTAGATACATTCATTTCTGCGACAAGTAATTCCGAACGGAGGGAGTACTTTACTACTGTAGTCCAGAAAGAAATTGTTGCTTGGCCTGGCTAGCTAGGTGCTGATTGGCCTTGGTAGGTTCTCCAGATGGATCCCTCTACAACTCCTACCCCCTCTCTCCCACCGACAATGGTGAGTCAGCACCTCGCTGATTGTCACTGGATTACCCAGGCACGCCATGTGAGCCCTGCATGCCTGCATGCATGGCAAATTGTACGAGAGGCCATGAATTGTTGCCCAAGGGGACACGAGTACACGAGAGTGCTATAGTAATTATGCTAAGCGTGTTATAGTCCCAAACGCAGTACGTAGCTGCTGCCACCACCATGCATTGCTAGCTTAACCACGCAGCCATCCATCCGTGATCCATCCATGCTACCTCTTGCGTGGGCTTTCATTCTACAAGGGTACTAGGAGCATAACGTAGGATGGACCTCCATGACTGCCCATGCTAAACAGTGCAAGAGAATCCGAGATAACCCTGCTGGTTTCAGTTTGCTGAATTATTTGTGGGGCCTCATTTCTCACTTCACGGAATCCACATTCTTGCTTTTGTTTGTCAAAACGCAGTTCATGTTTATGGTAAATAGCGAGGAGCACATAAAAATTGCACTAAACCCAAAGAATGATGCAATGGTGTGGGATACAACAATATTATTACCGCAGTGATGTTTTTTAGAACACAGTACAGGCGCATGCGCTCATATATACGTGCATACACTCATCCCTATGAACACACATACGCAGACCATAACCTTATGAGCACATTCGAGAGTCTTAGCCGGCAGATTATCTTGAGAATGCAAGAACCATTGTAGTGTGTTAATTTGATGCAAACGGACATCTATTGATCGTACATAGCCAGCTAGGACGGTGACACACATCGGCCTGCATTTTCTGGTGGTGCGGATATCTCTTCACCTCTGTTTATATCTACTATCACTTGCCAGTTCACGTTTTAGCTTCTTTTTCTTTCTTTCGAACGAATAAATCTTGTGTGCATGTTACATGTAACTGGCATTCGTGAAACACCATTGCTTCTTGTCGTCCGCATCATTCACGATCCAATGCATGTTGTTAGGCCTTGTCGGTATCATCTCAGACGCTCTCCATCGTCGAGCTTGTGTATGTACAGTGCAGAGTTCAATGAATAATGCTCAGTCGAGTCGTTGTTGCCTGTTGGCCGATTGATGGAGTGACATGGTGTGGCACCTGCTAGATGGAGTACACGTGGAGTGATCCATAACCAGGTGTGGTTAGGTTCCATTCCACTCGGAGAGAATCGGGAGACATAGTTTTAACTGGCACCGCATCGATCGAGCAAAGGTCTCTATCCTATTTCGAATAGAACTCTTCATTATTGGGCATTATTTCACTTGTGATGATGTAGATGTCGGGTCTGCGAGAGCTTCTTGGTTGGTTAGTTCATAGGACAGACGTAACCACCAACACACATCCCCTCTCCCTACATCCATTACCATTACGAACACCCACGCTTAATTATCCATGTTGTATTCCTGAATTATTTTGTACTATATATGTGTTTGCTTAGGGTTAATTTTCGTTTTTGCAATTTGGCTTATAACCCAAAAAGGCTTTTGGGAAAGCCAAGATTAAGCCCAACCATAAATATATGAGGAGGCGAAGCTACTACTAATTGCTATTGGTGTGATCATGCAGCAGCAGGACGAGGACCAGCATGAGAGTAGCTGCTACGTACTAATCGGTCTCTCCGGAACTTGTTGCTTGCTTAACGAGCTGCTGACTGGCTGTGGTACAGCCTCTAGAATCTCTCCCCGACAATGGTGAGTCAGCACGCCGTGGATCGTCATTGGAGTGTGCTGGTACTCAAAGCATGCATGTGGCGTATGTGCAATGCAGTGGTGGCAGGAGGAGAGGCCACTAATTGTTGGCCAATGGACAGGAGTAGACCAGGGACGTTCTAGTAATTAGTCATGACCAAAAGGGTGCTGCAGAAAAGGAGGCGTTTGTATGCGTGAGAGAGGATGTTACCACGGAAAGTGTAGAACTAAATGTTTGTGATAGATCATTTATCATATACGGCTTACAATCATTAACTCTGTATGATGCAGCACACATCATAGACGTTGCACCACAGAATTGTGCGTGCGATGATAATGCCATCCTATACGAGTAGCAAGGATGGATCGTTTGGGAAATTTGATATATCGCAAACGATTGGGTGACATCTCATGTTTGGGATAGACGCGGGCATCACGTACACTTAGTTATGTCAAACGTTTGCATTCTTACTCCTTGTCACCGACGATTTCTGTGTTGTATGGGATGGACCCTCCCTATCGCCCACACATGCAAGGCAATGGTTTAAAATAACATCGTGGAAAGGAGGTACAAAACTTTTGAATAGGACGTTGTTGCACCAGTGACATGTGTCCATGCTATGCTAGATTAGCTGTGTACATGTCCTACCTTGCATAGGCTAGGCTGAGTACTAGTTCATGTAGGTTTAAGTCTAAGTACTTCCTCTGTTCCTAAATATAAGTCTTTGTAGAGATTTCACTATCAAACACATACAAATGCATATAGCTGCATTTTAGAGTGTAGATTAATTCATTTTGCTCCGTATGTGGTCCATAGTGGAGGAAAATAATTCTATGAGAACAGGTGTCACGGGTTAGCAGGTGAGACCCATTCTGATGGATGACACGTGGCATTCACAAATCACAAAGCATCTACCCACCCCCACCTGAAATCAGGGGGAGAGACTAGATGATTTGTGATTTATGAATGCCACGCGTCGTCCATCAGGGCGGGTCTCACCAGCTAACCGAGAGACCTGGTCTCCGCTTCGGTACACCCCCCTAACAAAGCGTATAAAGGGTAATATGGACTTTTCACAAATTCTACACTTCCGTATATATACGCTGTATACTAGGGTAGGTTATGGGCTCAGCCTACTTACATTTTTTGTCTTCCTCTCTTTATCTTCAAAAAAGATTGCACAAACAGGGACTCGAACCAGCCACCTTCACATTTATGTTCCACCAGAGTTACCACCTCGCATAGACCATCTGTCATTAATTCGCATCTTTTTCTTTTTGTTGTCTACCATTCCGGTTCAACTTATCGTGGTTTTCCCTGACAATTTTTCTTTTGGTTTTTTATGCACGTTTTTTCGCTCGATTTTTTTTTCATATGTTCGTTTTATATTTCTTTTTACTTTTATTTTTCACGAATTTTCTTTTGGGTTTGTAAACTTTTCAAAAATTCGTGAAACATTTTTAAAATCCGCAGACTATTTCCAAATTTGTGAATATTTTCCAAACTAATGAACTTTTTAGAATTCATAATATTTTTAAAAATATAACTCGTGAACAACTTACAAATCCGTAAATGTTTACAAAATCATGAACTTTTAGAAAAAATACTTGTAACAAATTTTAAAATTCACAAAATTTTCAAACTTGTGATATTTTTCAAATAATGCACTTTTAAAATTTTACTTGTGTACAATTTCAAAATTTTCAACCGTATTTCAAACTTCTTAACGTTTTCAAATTCATGAACTTTTTTCAATGCTAGCCCGAATTTTGTGAGCATGTTGTTTTTCAACATGCACCAAATACATAACGCATTTGAGTCAATTTGATGTATGTGAAAAAAAGCACTATGAGATGGACTCTTCCATCTTAACAAAAACTCCTCCGTTGTACATAATGTACCTATGGACATTCATAAAATTTACCCAACTCTTGCAGGCAGTTGGGCATGACCATTCTAGTACTTCACACAAAACTGCGAATTCGGACATCGATCACACGTTGCGTCACGTTCGGCTAGTATTTTAGGTTTTTTTCACCGGGAAAATCATAGAATATGCAGAGAATATCAAAATTCAATGAAACTTGGCATGGATGCAATGCCATGATGATTCTAGTGTGTGAAAAAGAATAGGGTTCATCTGACGTGTGTGGAAACAAAGTGATATGAGACGGACTCTTCCGCCTAAACCGAAACCCCTCCAACCGGACATGCTCATTCTAGTACTCCAACCGGGTGGAAGAATTTCAAAAAAAAGAGGAGAATTTTAAAATAAAAATCAAGAAAAGAAAATAAATAAATGGGTGAGGCCCAGGACGGATGGGTGTGTGCGTCAATTTGTGTGACGCTACTCCATGTAAGGAAGCCTCTCGGTGCTTCAGGAGCCATAAGGAGTAGCTGGCGCTCGCTTGGGTACCTCCCTCTCATGCCCACTCGCTTGAGTGTTTTTTGTTTGCTATTTCCTGCTGTACATTGTTGCAAAGAACACTCATTAAGAAAAGAGGAGGGAGTGTAATTACAAGTTGACTTTTAGATAATTACTAGTTCGAAGAAAGTCCATTGATTTGAAAAAGAGTTGAAAAAAGTCCATCAATTTTGAAAAAGAGTTCACACATTCGAAACACAAGTCCATAAAAATTTGGAAAATATCACATTTCACAAATTTGAAACTAATTCATTGATTCTGAAAAAAATCATTAGTTTTGAAAAAATGTTCGCCGGTTTGAGAAATAGTTCATTTTTTTAATATATCATGAATTTGAAATAATCCATCATTTAGAAAAAAATCAAGAATTTTAAAAACTCCGCACATTTAATAAAGAAAACAAAAAGGAGAAACGAAAGAGAAAAATGAAACTAAATACGAAACAGTGCGCCCTTTCCAAAAAAAGCCCACGAAACTGTGCGTTTGTTTCCGTATTTTTAGGATATAAAAAAGAATTCTGACACATGAGGTTGGTTGGTTAGTTGGTACGTGCGGCTGTCCTATATCCTAAAGGTGTGAGGTTCAAATCTTGCAGAGCACATATTTTTGCCAATTATATCCTAAAGGTGTGAGGTTCAAATCTTGCAGAGCACATATTTTTGCCAATTAAAAATCTTTGTGTATATAAATTCAACAGCAGCGTCAACGTGGTGAAAATAGTATGGGGTAAGAGTGGTCCGGAAATCACCGAGTAGGATGGAGAGTAGTCACAATTTGAGGTGGCGGTGGTCTTTTTTTTTGAAAGCAACATGGCTTTATTACTCAACGTGCGGGCAGATCGCCCAAAACACAAGCGCCCACTTGGGCTGGTACATCAGTATCCCATTGCATACAATGGCCCGATTCACACGAGCGACCCAGGCTAGCTAGTTCATGAGCAACGGAATTCGTGCTACAACGACATACAGAGACATCAATAAGAGAGAACCAGAGCTTCAACTGGTATTTCATGTCCTCAATCACTATTGCGTACGCCGTAGAATCGACCCTGCGTAAATCCAGTGCCTCAACCAGTAGCTGCGAGTCGGTTTCAAACTGAACTCGAACCATACCGAGCTCTGTCGCCAACGTGATCGCATGTGACATCACGACAGCTTCGGCAGCGAAGGCATCAGTTATGTTGTCACTTCGCCCTGCCCGGGCACATATCAGAGAACCCTCCTTCGATCTTACCACTACTCCCCACACGGCATGGAGCTGGCCCGGCACGAAGGATCCGTCCACATTCACTTTGTATTCAAAATCCTTCGGCGGTCGCCATCTCTCCGGGGTATCCTTGACAGCAACTTTCCCAAAGATATGCAGGTATTCAAGAACATTACTCCTAGTCCTTGCGGCCACTTCTGCTGCCGTCCAGGGTAGCTCCCCCTCTCTGAGCTTATTCCTATTTGACCACCATAGCCACCAAAAGGTGAGGACATGGAGGCGTTTCTTTTCATCGAGGCCCCAAAGATAGTCTGTCATCACATGCACGGACGTGATCTTTTCCAGCTCCATGCATTCCTTCTCCATAGCTAGGTCCCTCCATACTTCCTTTGCCGATTTGCATTTGATGAACAGATGTGCTCCGTCCTCATCTGCCTTACCACAAAACAGACATTTCATGTCAGCTATTGGGATACCTTTGCGAGCTACATTCGTGCGAAGGGCGAGGGAGTCGTGCTTGAGCCTCCATGTGAACATTTGGATATTTTTTGGGCACGGCAACTTCCAGAGGCGCTTCCAGGAGTCATCCTTCGCAGTATTCAGGTTGCTGGGGTTTGTGTCACTACCCCCCACTCCGCCATTTTGCATATGAAGCTGCAACTGCCGCTGGAGCTTGTAAGCGCTCTTGACAGAGTGGATACCTTTGGGGTCGTAGTGCCAGGCAATGAAATCCTGAACCCCCTCCCGTAGCGGTATTTGAAGGATATGTGTGGTGTCCTCCGCCCAAAAAGTATCTCGCACCAACTGCTCGTCCCACTGTCCTGTGTTTGGATCAATAAGATCACAAACATGCTCCAGGATGTTCTGTCGTTTGGGCGTTAGGACTCGCCGTGACCAAGGTCGAGGTAACCACGGATCCGTCCAGATATTAACCTGAGTGCCATCACCAATCCTCCATATGTACCCTTCTCGGAAAAGCTGCAGTCCATGTAGTAGGCTTCGCCATGAGTAGGATATGCCATCCCTTGGAGCAGCCTGAAGAATCTGGCCATTCGGAAAATACAGAGCTTGAAGTATATTTGCACATAGGGAGTCTGGGTTTTGAATGATCCTCCATATCTGCCTGGATAGCAAAGCTAGGTTGAAGTCATGCATATCGCGAAAACCTAAGCCCCCCTGCGCTTTTGGTTGGATGAGCGTCTTCCAACCGATCCAGTGGGTGGTATGCTGCTTGTCCTGTTGGCTCCACCAATAGTCTCCAACTAGAGAACCGAGCTCGTCACAGAAAGATTTTGTTAGATAGAAACAGGACATAGCAAAGGTGGGAATCGCCTGAGCAACTGTTGTGACCAAAGTTTCCTTGCCCGCCTTTGCAATAAGCCTTTCCTTCCAGCCATACACTCGGCCTACCATAGCACCCTTGACAAAAGCAAAGGCCTTCCTCCTTGATTTACCAACATGTACTGGCAGCCCTAGGTACTTCTCATTCCAGGACTCGCTCTGGATTTGTAGGGCGTCCTTGACTTCCATTTTTTCCGCATCTCCAGTATTGGGGCTGAACATGATCGCTGACTTCTCGAGATTGATGCACTGTCCCGAGCAATCCTCGTAGAGATCCAGAACATGGCGCAGCTCTTGTGCCTCAGCTTGTTTTGCTTTCAAAAATAGGACTGAGTCGTCAGCAAAGAGAAGATGCGACACCACCGGAGCCTGTGGGCAGATTTTAACCCCCGTGATCTGTCCCGCTTCCTCCGCCGCATGAAGTAAAGCTGATAAACCCTCCGCACAGATGACAAACAGGTACGGCGAAGCTGGGTCTCCTTGCCTAAGACCTCGGGAGGGAGAAAACTGCTCAGTTAGGGTGCCATTGATCTTGATCTGGTACCTCACGGAGCTGACACAATGCATTACCAAGTCAATCCAGCGAGTGCTGATAACCCTCAACCGTAAGGGATCGAGATAGTCTTCGCGGGTAAGAATAACCCAATTTATTGATTCGTCACACGGGGAGCCAAAGAGTATTTATAAGCTTTAACAGTTGAGTTGTCAATTCAACCGCACCTGAAATATACTAACTTGCAACAAAAGATAAGTGGTAACAGTGATATGATAGTGATGATAGTAATAGTAAAAGTAAACAGCAAATGTAAATAGCAGTAGTAAATGGCAGAAGTAGCAACTAGTGATAGGCAAGGTTTAAAATACTGTAGGCTAGGGAGATGGATGGTTGGGCGCTGCATGGATGAGATAGATTCTAACTTGGGGCACGGCACACGGAAAAGTAATGATCATCTAGGCAAATATCAAACATTAGGCATGTATCCCGTAGGTAGTTGTACGTGCTTGCAACAAGAACTTGCACAACATCTTTTGTCCTACCATCCCGCTACGAACGGGGCCAAAAGGAACTAATGGATATTAAGGTGCTCCTGTCAAAGAGCACCGGAACAAAGCAATGAACTCAATGGATACATGTAATCCTCAAACTACGGACCATCCCCTTTGGTGTCCCAAGCTGTCACTTTTGGGATCGCCGGTTCTGAACCGTAACAGGTGCATACAACTCATAGATAGGATCAAGAACACAAATATATTCATGCAAACACATATGGTTCAGATCTGAAATCATGGCACTCGGGCCCTAAGTGTCAAGCATTAAGAATAACAAGTTGTAGTAAAAATGATAAACACCATACTAGATGATAGGCAACATGCCCCCAACAATCTGACGAACTATTACATGATCTAACTCATCCAATCCCTACCATCCCCTTCGCCTACAGCAAGGGAATTACTCACACATGAAGGGGGAAGTCATGGAGGGATGATGGAGTGGTGATGATGATGACGATGGCGACGATCTCCCCTCTCTGGAGGCCAAATCAGCCTCCAGATTAGCCCTCCCGAAGAAGAACAGAGGGTGGCGGCGGCTCCGCGACGAAAAACAGCGAAAGAACTTCCGATCTGGGGTTTCTGCGTCGGGAGGAAAAATACGGGCTAAAGTAGGGCACCAGGGGGTGTGGGCCCCACCCAGGCGCCCCCCGGCGCGGCCCGGGGGGGGGGGGGCGCCCACAGGACGCCTGGGCACCCCCTGGCCCCCCCTCTGGCCCCACTTCTGGCATTTGGTTTCTTCGGGTGCGTGGATTTTTCGTGGATTTTTCTGAGATGCTTAAAAATCCCTTTTCCTGCACACAAATAAACCATACAGGCAGCTCTGCTGAAAACAGCGTCAGTCCGGGTTAGTTTAGTCCAAATCATGCAAGAATGAGGTCAAAACAATATCAAAAGTGTTTGGAAAAGTAGATACGTTTGAGACGTATCAACTCCCCCAAGCTTAGCATATTGCTTGTCCTCAAGCAATTCAGTTCAACGAACTGGACGCGACAAAGAAAACTTTGACAAACTCTTTTGCTTCATTAGATGTATATAAGCATGTACTACGAAAAGAGTTCAGCAAGTATTAAAACAGTACTTATGAGAACAATGCAAGGAGCAATCCTTCTTTCAAGTGACCAGTCACAAATAATTAAGAGTAAACAATATATTACCGAAAATCAAGACAAGATCACATTGCACATAGCTTGAGCATATTAAGGTGGTATCTCGCTAGCCTCCATGAGTGAAGCAAAACATAAATGCAGAGACTCCTCCAGAGTTTTAAAGGAGACTAGAACTAAGAATTTCAGAATAAATCATATCACAAGTATGCAGAAGACAATGTAATACTTTGGGACAATGCACATTACATTCAGAATGACAATTATGCTCTCCTAGTCAGTGCTTTGAAGAAAGAAGATGAGACTCTCGAACCGTGGCTTTTATTGGCAAAGTTGAAAACCCGTGATCGAAAACAAAAACTAAACATGTACCAGAGCTCTTGGTTTTAAAAACAGAAGTAAATATGTTTTTGAGAGGTGCATATTTCGTCAACGAATGCTAGCAGATAACTCAATCACTTTTTAAGCTAGACAAGTCTCGAGGAACGGCTCCCGCATGAGGACGATCACATCCTCTTAATCTCCTTTGTTTATCACTGCCAAAGTTTTCTGATTTCTCATGAACAAAGCGTGAAGGAGGGTTTGTTTATTATATTATCTTTTCGAGCCGGGCGCACTCAATGCCAGTTCCTTTTCATATTAGGGGTTTGCACATTATGCATGCAATCCAGGGGTGAAACCCGTCCAACTTAAAAAGATTATGAATTAACTACTACTTCCTCATGAGCTAAAACATAGGCACAAAAAGAGAAATGCTTTTGATTAATTTCGAGATGGTACATGAAAGTCTTCGTTAGGAATGGCAGGTAAATACCATGTATAGGAAGGTATAGTGGACTCATATGGCATAACAGGTTTAGAGGTTTTGGATGCACAAGCAGTCATTCCGCTTAGTACAGGTGGAGGTTTAGCAAAAGACTGGGAAGCGACCAACTAGAGAGCAATAACGATCATAATCATGCAGAGCGACAAAGCAACATTGAATCGGGCATGAAAGTGATATAACTATTCTAAAACTCAAAAATCATCAAGGCAGAGTAGACTTTCTAGTCTTAAACATGTGTAAGCATGTGCCAAGTCAATCCAAAAATTCTCTAAAGGGAAATACCACCTTAGTATGCCAGACTATGAACAGTGCGATGCATGTAGATCATTTCAATAACACATTATGTACTCTAGCTGTTCGGGACTAGCCACAAGGAAAGCATGAACCACTGAAAGAGCATTGTAAACATAGCACTATGTCGCTACAAGCTGGTCTCTAGATCATAAGTACAGGCATATGTACAAAAGTAGAAACAGAAAGAGTTCATACCGGTCTTCCTTGTTGCTTCCTTTCAGTCGATCTTCGTCATTACTGCTTGTCACTTGCACGATCGAACGTAGGAAATATAATCAAATGCCATCACGGACTCGAGCTGATCTCTGAAAACAAAGCAAACTAAAGAGAGAAAGGAAATCTTTTTGAGTTTTTCAAAAGTTGAATAAAAAGCAAAAGAAAGAGAAAATCTTTTTGTTGTTTTTGCAAATAGAGGAATAAAGAAGAACGGGTAAAAACTTTGAAAAGATCGAAGTGAATAAAACGGATAATACAATGGAAAAGTGAGAAGGGCACGTACTCCCCCAAGCTTAGGCTTTTGGCCTAAGTTGGTAGCAGCTACTGCCCCCAGGAGCCTCCTGCTCCAGGGGTATGGTGGTGAGACCAAGGGTCGTAGAAGGATGATGGCGCGTACACCGAACTCCTCGGAGTCTCCCACAAGGAAGGTTCCGAGCGCCAAACAGAGGAAGACCCTTCACCAAACTCGGTGGCGGTCTCATCCCGAAAATGTGGTATCTCACCGTGCCTCTCCTCGTCGGGCACAACCCCCTACATGGGGTTATGGAACTGATGCTGGACCATGAACTCATCGAACTGGACAACATCAAAGGACCATCCGTTCCTGCGAGAAAAATCAAACAAAAGAGGTGCAGGTAGACGGATCTCGCGTTCCGCGGTAGTTCCGAAACGCAAGATATAAACAAGGTTATCAAGCTCAGAACCCATGGTAACAAACTTATGCCTTTTCATAGCAGCAAGATCAAAGCTTAAATAAGTAAAAGATGTATCATCAGGGTGTGGGGTGCCTCCAAGATGCTCTAAGATAAGTGTGGCGTAAATGCCACCATATAAGTCCCCCTTGTTACCGTTCATAGCAAGGCGTCGAGCAATTAAGGTACCAATATTATAATCAGACCTCCCTGAGAGGGCTGCTGCCAGGATAGCAATATCCGGAGCAGAAATGCTGCTCGTGTTGTCACGAGCTAACACCCCTCTAGCAATATAATATGCAAAATACCTGAGGTGAGGGAACAAGATGCTGGAGATCTTCGACCGATGAATATCCCTCGTACCCATGCTGCAGAGAGAGTTGATGACGGTTTTCAGCTCGGAGGGCTGAGTGGCCATCCTTGCCGTCCTCCCAACGTTCGGCACACCTATTACTTCACAAAAATTTCCCAGAGTCATGGTGATAAGATCATTATAAATTTTAAACTCAATAGCACCTGAATCAGGATTATATCTAAAACTGTTAATGAAACCGGAGGTGAGTTTCTGATACTGAGTAACACGGCTCATGACGAGTCGTGTCAAACCTGCATTAGCACAAAGATTATAAAACTCATCCTTGATTCCCGCAGCTTCCATGAATTCATCACATGGAAACGTCATCGCACGTGCTGGACTTGTGTCTTCCAACAACTCCAGGGGCACATGATCTTCATTATAGCTCACCCTGGCAGTCGATGGTGAAGTTGCGGCTCTAGTGACTCGATCGGAGTGTGCGGGCCTCCTCTTCTCAAGCCATCCTTTTGCCCTTCCTAACAAACTCATTTCTGAATTTTTTTTCACAATTTACAAAAACGTGGATTAAAACAAAGTGAGCTAAGGCAAACTACTCAACTCACTTGCCCAAGGCATAGACTTGCATCAAAACTTGGAAAACAACTTTCTACATATGCATGCAAGCTCATCTCTACAGCACCAAGAACTACTAAATACTCACAAATGAGGCCACCAATCAAAAATCTAATTGGAGGGGTGGAGGAGTCACATACCAGGGAGTATTTGCTCAAAATTTCAGCTCAAATGATGGGCTGTAGAGAGAGATCAAAGAATCGTCCCCAAGAACAAGAAGAACAAGACCAGAACTCGGGTTTCTGGAAAAAGAGAGAGAGAGGGGAAGAAGAAGTACCTGGAGGGGGGTCCCGTGGGCCCCAGGCGCCCTGTGGGCGCGGCCAGGGGCTGGGTCGCGCCAGCTGGCCGCCTGGGCCACTGGTGGCCCCCCTGGCTGGCCCCAGGACTTTCCGGGTCTCCCCCGTTGTGGAAATTTTTAATATAATTTTTCTGGAATTTTTCTGAAAACTTCACTGTTGAAATTTTTTCGAAGTTCAAAAAGCTACGAAACTCTCTGAAAACTTGAAGCAGTTAGTAGTATTGTGAAGCTTCAAAAACATAGATACTTGGTACAGCAAGTAGGACAAAACTAAAAACAAATGAAAACATAGAAAGCTCAACTTTTTATCCATATAAAACATGTTCACTAGTAAGGTTGATCAAGTCTTACCAACAAACAAGCGATATATAGAGCAAAAAGTCTCACCTCTACGAAGTAATCACTGAACTTTCACCTTGATGGACATTGTCCCTACCATGATAGTTTTGTATTTGTGAGGCACATGTAGTGGACAGTCCCATTCTCCAATTTTCACGGTCTCGATATTCTCTATAGAGTTGAGGGCATGCCTCCTGTCGGTCTTCTTCGGAAAATATACCGTGTGTTCTTTATCATTCACATGAAAGGTAACCTTCCCTTTGTTGCAATCAATAATAGCACCTGCGGTGTTAAGGAAAGGTCTACCAAGAATAATGGACATGCTCCCATCCTCGGGCATGTCAAGCACAACAAAATCAGTAAGAATTAAACAATTAGCAACTTCAACTGGAACATCCTCACAAATACCTATCGGAACAGCGGTTGACTTGTCAGCCATCTGAAGGGAGATATCTGTAGGAATTAGTTTCTCTAAACAAAGCCTTTCGTAAAGAGAGAGAGGCATAACACTCACTCCCGCTCCAAGATCACATAAAGCAGTTTTGACATAATTATTCTTTATGGAGCAAGGGATGGTGGGTATACCTGGATCACCGAGCTTCTCAGGAATCTTTCCACTGAAAGAATAGTTAGCAAGCATAGTAGATATTGCATCATTAGGAACTTTTCTTTTGTTAGTGACAATATCTTTCATATATTTTGAGTAAGGGAGTAACTTAATAGCATCAGTCAAAGGAATTTGAAGAAAAAGAGGTTTAATCCATTCACAAAACTTATTGTAATGCTCTTCTTCTTTAGATTTGATGGACTTACCTGGAAAGGGCATGGGTTTCTGTACCCATGGTTCTTTCTCCTTCCCATGTTTTCTTGCGATGAAGTCTTCTTTAGTGTACCTCTTACGTTTGTCAGGTGCTTCTTCTTCTCGAACTTCAGGCGGATCATTCTTCTCATTATCATTACCTTCAGGTTCAGCACCGTCTTCAGTCTCAGCATCGGAGATAGATACACTGTTGGGATCAATGGCTGGCTCTTCATCTGCAATAGGGTCGTTAGAATTATCAGCCTCTTTATGTTTCTTCTTCTTATTTGGAGAGACAACAATTTCTTCTTCCTGCATTTGAGAATCTTGCTCGATTCTCTTCGGATGTCCCTCTGGATAAAGAGGATCTTGAGTACTAGTTCCTCCTCGGGTCTTAATCCCAAAAGCCTGCAATTTATCTTGTTTGGCATTGTTAGCAAGTAAATCTCTTTGCACATTAGAAATTTGATCGAGCTGAGTTTGAACCATATGAAAATGCTTCACAAGACATTGAACATCATTAACTGTTCTATCTAAAACACCAAGCAACTTTTTGATAGCAAGGGAATTATCATGCAACTGACTTTCTATCCTCTCATTAAAATGATTCCGTTTCATAATAAAATTATCAAACTCATCTAAACATTGATCAAGAGGCTTACCATGAGGGATGTCACTTGCGTTGAAATCTAAAAGAGAATGTACCTCTACCACAGGAGGGTGAGTGGTAGGCTCACACAGCTTCTCAATAGGGGGTAGATTCTTCACGTCTTCAGCTTTAATACCTTTCTCTTTAATAGACTTCTTTGCTTCTCGCATATCCTCGGGGCTTAGAACAAACATGACCCTCTTCTTTGTTGGTGGAGGTGGTTCAGGGACGGACCAATCTTCATGGTTTTTGGCAATCCTGCCCATTAAATCTTCCGCGTCGTCCGGTGTTCTTTTCCTGAAAACACAACCAGCACAACTGTATAGATAGGACCTAGATTCATCAGTTAGACCAGCATAGAATATATCAATTAATTCATTCTTAGGAATTTCATGTCCTGGTCTAGCTCGAATCAGACCGCAGTACCTCCCCCAAGCTTTAGGGAGGGACTCATCCTGCAACTGTTTAAAGTTGTAAATTCTTTGTAAAGCAGCATGTTGCATGTGAGCAGGAAAGTACTTATCAACAAAAGAGTGAGCTAAGTCCTGAGGACTCTTAATAGAACCGCATGGGAGTGAATCATACCATGCTTTAGCACCTTCCTTCAAGGAGAAGGGAAGAAGCTTGGTCATATAAAAGTAGCGTATCTTTTCATCTATGGTAAACAGGCTACCTAGCTCACCAAGTTTAGTTAGGTGTGCAATAGCATCATCATTTTCTCTGCCATAAAAGGGGTCAGCTTCAACCATAGGTATAAGTGAAAGATCAACAGAGAAATCAAAATCAGGATCATCAATGCATATAGGGGATGTAGCAAACTCAGGGTTAGGAACGGTTTTGTTTTTCAAAGAGTGTTTTTCAAATATTTTCTTAATAACTTCAGGGTCAGAGCCGGCAAACTCTGTCAGTTCCCTGCATAAATCTTCATCAAGTATATAGTAATCATCATCAAGGAGCCTCTCCTGGAGTTTACTCAAATCAGGATAATCATAAGTTTCACCAATAGGGTAGCGAGCAACAGGAAGTTCAATTCCATATTTTTCAGCAGCAGCAGTAATTTGTTTCTCAAGAGCATAACCAAGCGAACTACTATCATCATCAAAAGTAGTAGAAGCATCATCAAGAGTATCAGACATAATAACAGATTCAGTAGGAGAATCATGTGGTGGTGGTGAGGCAAACTTACTCATAGCAGAAGGTGAATCAAGCGTAGCACTAGTGCTCAGAGCAGTACCTCTTCTTGTAGTGGATAGTAAGATCGGAACCTTGGGGTCACCTTTCTTACCCATAGTGAATAAAGTGCAGCAGGTAGGATACCTCAAGTAGACTTGTAAATATTGCTATGCTCCCCGGCAACGGCGCCAGAAAACGGTACTTGATAACCCTCAACCGTAAGGGATCGAGATAGTCTTCGCGGGTAAGAATAACCCAATTTATTGATTCGACACACGGGGAGCCAAAGAGTATTTATAAGCTTTAACAGTTGAGTTGTCAATTCAACCGCACCTGAAATATACTAACTTGCAACAAAAGATAAGTGGTAACAGTGATATGATAGTGATGATAGTAATAGTAAAAGTAAACAGCAAAAGTAAATAGCAGTAGTAAATGGCAGAAGTAGCAACTAGTGACAGGCAAGGTTTAAAATACTGTAGGCTAGGGAGATGGATGGTTGGGCGCTGCATGGATGAGATAGATTCTATCTTGGGGCACGGCACACGGAAAAGTAATGATCATCTAGGCAAATATCAAACATTAGGCATGTATCCCGTAGGTAGTTGTACGTGCTTGCAATAAGAACTTGCACAACATCTTTTGTCCTACCATCCCGCTACGAACGGGGCCAAAAGGAACTAATGGATATTAAGGTGCTCCTGTCAAAGAGCACCGGAACAAAGCAATGAACTCAATGGATACATGTAATCCTCAAACTACGGACCATCCCCTTTGGTGTCCCAAGCTGTCACTTTTGGGATCTCCGGTTCCGAACCGTAACAGGTGCATACAACTCATAGATAGGATCAAGAACACAAATATATTCATGCAAACACATATGGTTCAGATCTGAAATCATGGCACTCGGGCCCTAAGTGTCAAGCATTAAGAATAACAAGTTGTAGCAAAGATGATAAACACCATACTAGATGATAGGCAACATGCCCCCAACAATCTGACGAACTATTACATGATCTAACTCATCCAATCCCTACCATCCCCTTCGCCTACAGCAAGGGAATTACTCACACATGAAGGGGGAAGTCATGGAGGGATGATGGAGTGGTGATGATGATGACGATGGCGACGATCTCCCCTCTCCGGAGGCCAAATCAGCCTCCAGATTAGCCCTCCCGAAGAAGAACAGAGGGTGGCGGCGGCTCCGCGATGAAAAACAGCGAAAGAACTTCCGATCTGGGGTTTCTGCGTCGGGAGGAAAAATACAGGCTAAAGTAGGGCACCAGGGGGTGTGGGCCCCACCCAGGCGCCCCCCCGGCGCGGCCCAGGGGGGGGGCGCGCCCACAGGGCGCCTGGGCACCCCCTGGCCCCCCCTCTGGCCCCACTTCTGGCATTTGGTTTCTTCGGGTGCGTGGATTTTTCGTGATTTTTCGTGGATTTTTCTGAGATGCTTAAAAATCCGTTTTCCTGCACACAAATAAACCATACAGGCAGCTCTGCTGAAAACAGCGTCAGTCCGGGTTAGTTTAGACCAAATCATGCAAGAATGAGGTCAAAACAATATCAAAAGTGTTTGGAAAAGTAGATACGTTTGAGACGTATCAAGTGCCAAAACCCAACTTTGTCAACATTGCCCTCAGAAACTCCCATTCAACCCTATCATAAGCCTTGCTCATATCCGCTTTTACTGCTGCTATTCCTTCCTTCCCTTTCTTTTTGTTCAGCAAGTAGTGAGACACTTCATAGGCCACCAGAATATTGTCAGTAATCATGCGGCCCGGGACAAACGCGCTTTGGTTCAGGGAGATAATATCCGGGAGCACTAGTTTCAGCCGGTTGGCAATAACCTTGGAGACTAGTTTATAAATCACGTTGCAGAGGCTTATAGGCCGCAAGTCCTTGATTCTGTTAGGGTTCTTTGTTTTGGGAATGAGTACCACGACAGTGTCATTCCAACCTGTCGGCATAGCTGCTCCGTTCAGCACCGCAATCACCTCATCCACTACTTTATCCCCCATGAAATGCCAGTGTTTCTTGTAGACGATCGAGGGCATGCCATCCGGACCCGGGGCTTTTAGATCACCAATATGATCGAGCGCCGCTTTCACTTCTTCCCTCGTAACCTCCGCTTCCAGGATAGCTCTCATCGCGGGGGTCACACGGGGCTGGACCTTGCTGATGAGTTCCGGCAGGCGGTTGACACCCGCTGAAGTGAAAAGATCCTGAAAAAACGAACATACATAGTTAGTCAGCTCCTCCCCTTTGTTCACCTCCGAGCCATCCTCCCTCTTCAGCTTCTTGATCCGGTTGGCCTTCCTCTTCGCTGAGGCAACTGCCATGAAGTACTTAGTGCTCTTATTCCCATCGCGGAGCCACGTGACATGGGAGTGTTGTTTTGCTTTGGTGTTCTTCTTGCCTTCTAGTTCTTCGACTAGGCCTCTCAGCCGAGCCTCCTCCCTGACTTTAGCCTCCGAGATCGGCGCCCGCATACATGTTTCCAGTTCTCTTCGGGCTCTCCTCAACCTCCCCTCGAGCTCCCCCACCACCTCTCTGCTCCACTTCCTCATTCTCCCGGCCACATTAGTCATTGCAGTAGCAACATCTCCCCTCTCCTGTAGGCATCCCTCCTCCCACGCACCTTGGATCTCAGCCCCGCAACCCTCCTCTTGTAACCACCAGGCCTCGAAGCAGAAGCCCCGATCACCTCCCATCGCCTTTCTAGTAGCGCCCTCTGTGTTGACAACTATCATTCTATGATCAGAGTGTCGAGGGGCCCCGTTGGACACATGGAATTCCGGGAACCATTCGCACCACTTGGCATTGGCCGTCGCCCTGTCCAGACGTTCGCAAATATACGTTTCAGCCTCCTTACTGTGATTCCTCCACGTGAATTTATCTCCTTCGTAACCTATGTCGCATAACTCACACGCCTCCAGGGCTCCTCTAAAGTTATCCATGAATCGTTGAGGGCGGGCAGCCCCTCCCATCTTCTCATCCACAGCTAGGATCTCATTAAAGTCTCCAAAGCACAACCAAGGACGACCGTTTTGGTGCTGCTGCCCAAGTATCCGCAACATCCTCCAAGTTTCCACTTTCCGCTCCAGCTCCGATTCACCATACACGCCCGTGAGTCTCCAAACCCTCCCATCAACCTCCGTTATGTCCACATCCACGTGACGCCTCCCAAAGGATCGAAGTGATAAACTTAGACCCCTTCTCCAGAAAAGAGCTATGCCTCTACTCCTTCCAACCGGATTCCTCGCCACCATGTTTGTCAATCCCAAGGACCAGCGGTACTTCTCCAACTCCTTCTCCGTCAACTTCGTCTCCGCCAAAAACAGCACATCGGGTTCCTCCATCCTCCCCAGATCAAGGAGGCTACGAACTGCCGGGCCGTTCCCGAGTCCCCGACAGTTCCAGCTGATAAGTTTCATTGGTCCCGGCGGGGCTGTTCTGGCAGCCCGGCCGATATCATGTCAGTGGCGTTGCCACTCAGGTTGTTGGACACTAGCACATCCTCCTGTATCTCTCCATCCATCTTCCCTTTCTTGACCAGCTCCTCTATCTCTTCTTCCTCCCTTCCCCTCTTTCCTCCCAGCTCCGTAGTCACCATATGATCGCTCATCACAGCAGTCCTTTCCCTCCCCTTCTTCCTATATTTCTTCCCACCTACTGGCTTTTCCTTCCCTTCCACGCCACAAGACTTATCCAGCCTCCCACTCTTGCTTTCTGGGACCCTAGCCACCGTGCTCATGTTGCTTGGTGTTACAATACCTCTCGCCTCTTGGTCCAACGGGTTTGTTTGCCGCCCTGTTACACCGGCGCCTAGTTCCAGCTTCTTGGGATTTCCCCGCCCGCGCATGGTTTTTCCAGTTTTGACTGGACTTGTGACCTCATCTTCCTTCCCCGCCCGACCAGTGCCACCCCCGCTGGAGTCACTCTTCCTCCATGATAGACTTTCGCTCCCGCTCCCTGACCTTCCATCTGATTTGCTAAAACCATAGTTGCGAGTCCCACTCGAGCTTCTACCTCCAGACCTCCAAGCTCGTTCCTCCCCCCAACCCCTGCGCTGTCCCATGTCAGCCCGAAGCCATCGTCCAAACTGGGATCGTTCTCCGTTCTCAATCTTCTTATTGCAATCTTTATCCCCGTGGCCTATGACCCCACAGTTATAGCAAAAGTCTGGCAGGAACTCGTACTCTAGTCTGCACCAATCTCCATCTTCATGCTCCTCCCCACGGTCCTTCGCTACCTTCCCTTTGCCATGTTCATCTGCCCCTTCCTCTTCTCCCGCTAGAGTGAAACCCCTCATGATCGGCCTGTCAATCTGCATCCTGATCTTAACTCTCAAAAACCTGCCAATTACTACTCCGTCTACCCCTGTGTCCGCTTCCACGAACGATCCAATGATGTTGCCAATATCTTCTGCTGATTCCTCATTCATCATGCCCAGAGGGAGGTTGAAGACGCTCACCCAGATTGGGATATTATTATGGGCATAATCCTCTGGCCTCTTACTCGGCACATAGTCCTCCACCATCACGACTTCTTTTTCGAACATCCAAGGTCCATCTTCAATCGCCTTTCGTTTGCCCGACTCCTGATGAAACGTGATAAGAAATTGGTTCACTCCAATCTCCTTGCAGTCGATCCCTTTGATCGGGCACCAAACCCTGCCTAGAAAGAGGCAGATCGCATCTGGGTGCGCTAGTTTCTCGGAGATGACCTTGCCCACCGCCTGCAGCAATGACTCCTTCCCACTCTCCCTGGATGACAGCCGTACCTTGACACCCTTCCTCTCTTCCTCCGACAGTTTCAAGCCCTTCATCAATCCTTCAACTCCTTCCACTGCCATGACCCCCCCCCCCTAACCACCCCAAACCCCGCCTAGGAAGAAGGTGTTGTACGACCGTGCGCCCTAGGGAAACGCACAGAAGGTTTTTGGTGAAGGGTTGCGGCTGCAGGGAGACGCAGATCGCAATGACGAAGGAACTCAACGAGATCTGGCGGCGGCAGAGAGAAGGAACCCTAGACTCCGACCGTAATCGCCCTCGGGATCGCCTCCGGGAATTACGGACCCCAACCGCTAACCGTCACCAAACGGGACGGACCCCAGTCCCCGTTGCTTTGAGGTGGCGGTGGTCTTGCAATAGGATCAACTAGGTGCATTATTTTCCGTGGCCAGCTTCATTGTCGAATTGTTGCTAGTAGTGCTGATTGTCACTGCTTGTCTCTCCGTCTTCCCAATCACCGATCGGGCAGCTAGTCTGGCTCATGACCTCGAGGTTACAACTCTCACCGACCTGTCGTCCAATAAAGTGTAAGAAAGAGGAAATAAAGCATGTCAAGGTGGAGCGACAATTGGCACCTGCCATGGCCAGGAGTTGGGTTGGAAGAATTTTGGGTCGCTTCAATTGCATGGAGTGGATAAACGAAACTGCCTTGCTTACAATGATTTTTCATATGATTTCCGTACGACAAGACACATGAAAGTTTCCCGAGGTTTGGGCCACACCACTAGATGAGTCTGGTCGTACAAAAATCTTATGGACTTCTGTCATACGTATAGCGGCTCTCATGGATAAATTCCATCCCTATGACAGTATTATTGTCATGTTGATGCTGATGGGTCCACAAGACCGCAAGAATTGTTGTAGGGTTAACTTTATGCCAAGGGAGATCTATTGATCGTATATGGCTAGCTAGGACAGTGTCACACATGGGCCTTTATTTTTTATGATGCGGATCTCCCTTCATCTCTGGTTATATCCACTATCGATCCCCTATCGATTCACGGTTTTGTTGTGTTTTTCTTTTTTCAAAGGAATGGATCTTTTGTGCATGTTACTGGTAACTGGCATTTGTCCCATGCCATTGCTTCTTGTCGTCTACATCATCCATGGTCCAATGCATGTTTTTTTAAACAAAACATCGCGTCCAATGCATGTTGTTAGTCCTTGTCAGCATCATTTCAGACATTCTGCAACATCGAGCTAGCATCGTTGCAGTGCAAATTTCTATGAACAATGCTTTGCCGACACATTGTCACCTGTTGATCGGCTGATCGAGTGACATGATGTGGCACTTGCCAGATGGAGTCCTAACACGTGGAGTCCTTGTCAGCATCATTTCAGACATTCCGCGACATCGAGCTAGCATCGCCGCAGTGCAAATTTCTATGAACAATGCTTTGCCGACATGTTGTTGCCCGTTGATCGACTGATCAAGTGACATGATGTGGCACTTGCCAGATGGAGTCCTAATACGCGGAGTCCTTATCAGCATCATTTCAGACATTCCACGACATCGAGATAGCATCGCTGCAGTGCAAATTTCTATGAACAATGCTTTGCCGACACGTTGTCACCCGTTGATCGATTGATCGAGTGACATGATGTGGCACTTGCCAGATGGAGTCCTAACACGTTGAGTGATCCACAACCAGGAGTATCTATGTTCCATTCAACTCGGAGAAAATTAGAAGAAATGTGTTAACTAGCATGCACCGCGTGGATCGCGCAAAGGTCTCTATCCTAATTCCAATAGGACTCTATACAGTGTTAGGCATTATTGTATGTGTGATGATGTAGATGCTGGATCTGCCAGAGCTTCTGAATTGATTGGTTCCGTGGAAAAGACTGTCCTCCTAGGACAAACATATGCATGTGACCACCTCCACACATCCCCTCTCCCTCTATCCACTAGATTTTTTTTCAAAACTGTGCCTAAATTTATACGAATTTTGAGAAATGTGTGGCTGTTTGCAAAAAAACCAAATATATGACCCGGTCGGTCTTAAGTGGGCCGAAAGGGGGCCTCTCGGCCACGACTGGGCCGACCAGCCACCCGTCGGCCTCGGCTGGGCCGACCAGTGGCCTGTCGGCCTGGCCTGGGCCGACCAGTGGCCCGTCGGCCTGGCCTAGGCCGACCAGTGGCCCGTCGGCCTGGCCTGGGCCGACCGGCACTGGATAAGGCAGCTTCTTCTTCTTCCCTCGTTCTTCTTTGGTTCGTTCTTCTGTTAGTCTTCTGTTCGTTCTTCCACCACCACACACCCCCCCCCCCACCGATCTACCCATTCTACCAGCCATTTTGTGTTCTAAGTAGCAGAATCAATAGATCATAGCATTCTCCACCGATCCATCCAATTTATTTTTGCTATGGGGTAGTTTTTTTTGCGTATTTGAGGAGGAGCCATGGTGTGGTGTGGTGGGGTGAAGGAGCTGCGGTTTTGGTGGTGGTGAGGAGGAGAAGGAGGTGGTGGTGAGGAGTTTCGGTGGTGTTGTCCGGTGGTGCGAAGAGTACGTGATAAGGGCACACACGCGTCGAAGGTATATTTAGTGTACATAGACATTTTAGCGTATAGTTAGTGTAGCCGGTAATATTTTTGTTAGTGTAGCCGGTATCATATTTTGTTAGTGTAGCCGGTGTGTAGCCGGTAATATTTTTGTTAGTGTAGCCGGTAACAAATTTTGTTAGTGTAGCCGGAAACATTTTTTGTTAGTGTAGCCGGAAATATTTTTTGTTAGTGTAGCCGGTAACTTTTTTGTTAGTGTAGCCGGTAAC
>LR738712.1:884185390-884200266 GCA_902687465.1 Secale cereale | reverse complement strand
GAGGCACTGGTCGGCCCAGACTAGGCCGACAGGCCACTGGTCGGCCCAGGCGAGGCCGACAGGCACTGGTCGGCCCAGGCTAGGCCGACAGGCCACTGGTCGGCCCAGGCTAGGCCGACAGGCCACTTCTCGGCCCAGTGCTGGCCGACGGGTGGCCTTTCGGCCCACTCTAAGCCGACAGGGTCATAGATTTGTTTTTTTTTTTAAACAGACAAACATTGTTCAAATTTCGTATAAATTTAGGCATACTTTTGAAAAAAAATCTATCCACTACAACATCTCCAACAGACGCGCTATATAAGACGCGCGCTGAAAAAGATTTCTATATAGCGGGCATGTGACCAAAAATAGCGCTTGAGCAGAAACTGTAAAATAGAGCACGCACAAAAAAATGTTGCGAATTTAACGCACGTGGACTGCGGGGCTGCAAATTTAGTGCGCCGGCTTGTGCGCGTGGGCAGCTGTATGTGGGGCCGCCGGGTTGGGCGCTGTGTTTTTGTGCATCTGGTAAACCTCCCGCGCGCAAAGGCGCTATTTCGGCGCTGCAATTTTTTTAACGCGTCGCGCTAGCCGGCGCCTGTTGGAGATGCTCTTACCACTACGATCACACACACAAAAGAAGATTTAATTACCCTTCTAGTCTAGGTTCTTCTGACTGATTAGTAGTATGTGTTGAGCATCATGCATAAGCAGCAGGAGTGCAGGACCAGTACCTGTTGCTTGCTTGACTAGCCAGCTGATGACTGGCTCTGGTGCATCCTCTAGGATCTCTTCCAGACAATGGTGAGTCAGCACGTCGACGGTCATTATTGGAGGAGTATGCATGTGGCGTGCAGCCAGTGTGTGCAATGCAATGGTGGCATTGTCATGACCAAAACGGTCGCTGCCACTTGGCTTTGCTTAACCACATACCCATCCTCTCCTCCCCCTCCATCTTCTACTGTTTGTCATTGGTTTAGATTACAGCTAGCTAGGACATGACCAGGAGCAGCCCATCGGTTTCGGCTCGCTGAATTATTTGCGGGGCCCTGTTTCTCTCTCGACGGAATCTATGGCTTCTTCACTAGGACATGCACATGGCGGCTAGCTAATGGAAAAACTAAATTAGCTGCTCGGCCTAATTGCACTAGTTCCATGTCATGAAAATTTCCCCCTTACCTAATTAATCTGCAGGAAAGGCATCTCTACTCCATCCCAAACAAATTGATCATCGGCCAAAAGAACTGATCATTGGCCGCCACTTCTAGAGCCTAGAGGCGGCCTTGGTCGTCACCGAGGCCGGCAATTGGGCCATGACACATCTCTGCCTCCCTGCACGCTCCCCGTCCGGCCACCGCGGTGTTCGCAGCGAGCTCCCACAGGACACTACAGCTCGGATGAATGCAAGGTGTTAGACGAAATGAAAAATAGATTACAAAATTAGTATTGTGAAAATAATAATTCTTATATCATTGCAAAAATAGTTGTGAATTAGCAAAAAACAAAAGGTTGAAGAATTAAGTTTGGGACGGCTTTCTGACTGTCTACTACAAAAAGGTTTGCCATGTTGCGATGAGGGAGGGGCGAAGACGGCGGCCCAGCATCACCTCGATTTAGTGCTTGTAGTCATCGCTAAATGGTCGATGGACCTGGTTGTAACTTTTATTACCTCTGGTGTTCTGCTATGCTTGATTATGAATGTTTTGCAGCTTAGGTTCTTGGTGACTAACTTTGCATATGGACTATAGATGTGAAAGTCATATTTAGCACCTGAGCTCAAATGCTCCCAAAATAAAATTAAAAAATTAAAAGAAATCAGAAATTCTGAATTTTTTGTGTGGTAAACTTTGACAAATGCTTTGTTTTCTTGCAAAATTTCAGCACGAAATGACATTCGTGTAAGGCGTGGCAAAAGAAAAATCTGCACTCCAAAATGTTTTCAAAACTAACATTTTTGGAACATCGATTTTTTTTTTCCATGACTTCCAAGAATGTGATTTCGTGTTGAAATTTTGCAAGCATACAAAACTTTTTCAAAGTTTACCCAAAAAATCAGAATATTTTGAATTGTTTTAATATTTTTTCGATGTTACTGTTCACCAGGAGCATATGAGCTCGGGTGCAAATACTCCATGTCCGTAGAGATGCTCTAACAATCGCTAGCTAACTCTATTAAGAAAAATCAATGCTACTCCTACTAGTTAACATGAAGAGAAGAGTTTAAACCGAGGTGGCCGGCAGGCTAATGTTTTATATTCATAGAGCAACCGTGTCTTTCGCTAATTAACAACTAACCCAACTCAATCATATATGCATGGCAGGATCTGAACATGTACAAACACGTATCCAGCCTGAGCCAACGATTAGTAGTTATTATGTTCCTGAAGAGAACAATGAGTGAGTTCGACAGGGCGTAATCATAATCGAGCTGGATAACATGGCCTGGATGATGCATGATGATTAGCACTGATAATCCAGCCCCGCCGCGCCGCGGCCACCGACGGCCAATGGGGCGGCGTTGAGGCAGCGGGGTGGCGTGGCGACTATAAATGGCACCCGCGGGAAGGAGGAGCTCCTCGGCAAACACGCACAGGCACACACATTCTCCTCGTTCTTGTCAAGATTAGCAGAGGTGATAATTCATCACTATCACCCGTTCCTCTCCCTTCTTTGGACTCTGCCGAGGTCGATCGAGGCATCCTTCCTCTCCTCCGTCTCTTTTCCATGTCAATGGAGACCAGAGACCGCGGCTCGCTGCCGGCGCCGGTGGCGCGCTCCTACGCGCAGCTGCCGGACGATGACGAGGCCCAGGCTGGGCGCGCGCCCCCGGACCGGACCGGGCCGGTGTGCGCCGCAGTGCTCCTGACTTTGGCCGCGGTGCTCCTTGCTGGCGCCGCGCTCGCCGGGGTCAGGCTCGCCAGCGAGCTGCCCGCCTCGGGCATCGTCATGTCCGGCCACCCGACCGAGGTCGACGCAGCACCGACGAGCACCAGCAGCCGGGGCCCTGAGTCCGGCGTCTCTGAGAAGACGTCCGGCGCCGGCCCCCACGGTGGCATGCTTGGGGCGGACGCCAGCGGCAACGCGTTCCCGTGGAGCAATGCCATGCTCCAGTGGCAGCGCACGGGCTTCCACTTCCAGCCCGAGAAGAACTGGATGAACGACCCCAATGGTAAACACTTGTTGCTCTAATCTTGTTACTTGTTAGAGATAACTCCAGGATGTAATCTGGTTAATTCAGCTACAAGAATCTCATACAAATCATATCCATGCAAATGTGCAGGCCCCGTGTACTATAAGGGATGGTACCACCTCTTCTACCAGTACAACCCGGACGGCGCAATTTGGGGCAACAAAATCGCATGGGGTCACGCCGCCTCCCGCGACCTGCTCCGATGGCGGCACCTCCCCGTTGCAATGTCCCCTGACCAGTGGTACGACAAGAACGGAGTTTGGTCGGGCTCCGCCACCGTCCTTCCCGACGGCCGCATCGTCATGCTCTACACCGGCTCCACCAACGCCTCCGTCCAGGTCCAATGCCTTGCCTTCCCTACCGACCCCTCCGATCCCTTGCTAATCAACTGGACCAAGTATGAGAACAATCCGGTGATGTACCCGCCGCCAGGCGTCGGGGAGAAGGACTTCCGGGACCCGACCACTGCGTGGTTCGACGGTTCCGATGACACATGGCGGCTGGTTATCGGCTCCAAGGATGACCGCCATGCTGGCATGGTGATGACCTACAAGACCAAGGATTTCATCGACTATGAGCTTGTCCCCGGGTTGCTTCACCGTGTACCGGGGACGGGGATGTGGGAATGCATCGACTTATACCCGGTTGGCGGTGCAAGGGGCATCGATATGACGGACGCGGTGGAGGCCGCGTCCATGAATGGGGGCGACGATGTTTTGCACGTGATGAAGGAGAGCTCGGACGATGACCGTCACGACTACTATGCGTTGGGGCGATACGACGCGGCAAAGAACATGTGGACCCCATTGGACACCGACGCTGATGTTGGCGTCGGGCTGAGGTATGACTGGGGAAAGTTCTACGCATCCAAAACATTCTACGATCCGGCAAAGAAGCGGCGTGTGCTATGGGGGTGGGTCGGCGAAACCGACTCCGAGCGCGCTGACGTAGCCAAGGGATGGGCCTCCCTCCAGGTACTTGGCATTTTCATCATCTTCTTGTTGTACAAGATTGCAAAATTAATTGATTCTTATGAAAATGTTACTTTTGTGAGTAATTTAATTTGCATGGTTAGGAGCGTTGCAAGCACTTTTTGTTGGGTTCCATAGAAACGTCGGCATGATGGCATGGTCAATGCATGAAAATAATAATAGCAACCACTTGGGATGGATCATGGATAGACAGCATCATATATAGCAGCTAAAGCAATGTTGCTGTCATCTCGTTGTCAAGTGTCTCTTAGCTTCCTTGAGCTCTTGCATACAGCTCAAGCTAGTTGCAGCTACCGTTGGGATACCAAGTTTGGTAATCTGTTGCAAGTTTGTTGATAACACTTTTTTAGCACGATCCAAACTGGGTTTATACTTTATATGCAAGAAAAAGGTTATGTCCCACAAACAAACTCTGCATACCCCTTGAATCAATCATGTGGTAGCATGTGGTCTAGTGGCAGGCAAAGTTTGGCAGTCTGGTACTAACAACAAACTAAATACTAACTACTCAAAATAATTTCTGCTAGTACCAACCAAACTGGGATTAGACAAGGAAAGGGGTTGTCTTGTCTGCTTACCCCCACTGTTACTTAGAAATTATTTCCGCTCAGACGATGAATGATACCTGGGGTTATTTTCTTTGTTGTCAATGATTGATACTACCTAGTATTCTTTGCTGAATAATTATCAATTGCTAATTGATGTTGTATGTTTGTTATCTGGCAGTCGATCCCTCGCACGGTGGTGCTGGACACCAAGACAAGAAGCAACCTCCTGCAGTGGCCGGTGCAGGAGGTGGAGACACTCCGGATCAACTCCACCGACCTTGGCCGGGTCACCATCGACCATGGCTCCGTCTTCCCGCTCAGCCTTCACCGTGCAACCCAACTCGACATTCAGGCCTCATTTCACATCGACTCGCTGGATCTCGCCGCAGCCAACGAGGCTGACATCGGCTACAATTGTAGCACCAGTGGCGGGGCGGCGGGCCGGGGCGCTCTCGGACCCTTCGGCCTGCTCGTGCTCGCCGATGCCAGGCACCATGGCGGGGACACAGAGCAGACCGCCATCTATTTCTATGTTTCGAGGGGCCTCGATGGAGGCCTGCGCACGCACTTTTGCCACGACGAAACGCGCTCGTCTCGCGCCAATGACATTGTCAAGAGGGTCGTTGGCAACACTGTGCTGGTGCTCAACGATGAGGACCTGTCAGTGAGGGTTCTGGTGGACCACTCCATCATAGAGAGCTTTGCCATGGGCGGGAGGTCCACGGTGACGTCGCGGGTATACCCGACCGAGGCCATATATGCCAACGCTGGGGTGTACCTCTTCAACAACGCCACCGGGGTCCGGGTCACCGCAACAAGCCTCATCGTCCACGAGATGGACTCCTCCTATAACCAGGTCTACATGGCCTCAATGTAAAATGAAAATGGAAAAATCAAATTTTTTTTGTAGCATATACATATATATGTAATTTCCTTTCTGATTTTCTCTTCGCTCCCCCTATCTTCTGTTTTTTTTATTACGTCTACTTTCATTGTCTAGGCCTTCCAGTAAGTTGTAGTTGAGCGAGTGGAAGATGGCATGATATGCAAATCTAGAGCTGTACATGTACTACATCAGTCAAATTAACTTCTACAGAGAAAAAAAAATTGGGTCTTTGAAAATTTCGGTTGGTTGATTCATACTGTCTCACAGGCTATCTACAATTGCAGAAGGACAATGTCTCTGTATGCACACAAGCATGAAACTGAAATTAAATCAAGTGCTGATGTTGAAAGTGGTTGTTCAGTTTGAAGAAGTCCCCTCATTTACTCGACTCTGTAGTTTTATCCTAAGACTAATTACGTAATCTAGTGTACTGCCTTATTTAAGCCTGTGAGGGTAATGATGGACCAAGCGGTCGATGTGGGATGCAGTCGTATCCCGTCGGTACTTCTCAGCTCATCCTTCATGCACCATAGTTCATCACTGAGATACATATAGATATATACCATCCGACCACACCCTGCGTACTTCACAGCGCGTTTCTGTTCCAAGTAAGAAAAGGGGAAAACAGAACAAGGATCGGTCATCATACATAGATTTAGATAACCATTCATCGATGGATCTATAGATTTTCACGAGACAAGCAGTTGATTACAACAACAGTCAAATGCTATCATATATTTTGACCCATAGATTCAAAGTACTAGTACAATTGTTCAAGCAATACAATTTACGCAGTGTCCTGCACTTGATATCCAAGTGGAATATGCACCGACCCATCCGTAAGAACACATATGATTGAGTTGGGTTTATTGTTAATTAGTGAAAGACACCCTAGCTCTGTGAAATAGAAACCCAGTAGGATTGGTCGGCCGGCCATGTCGGTTTAAACTCTTCTCTTCATAGTAACATTGTTAGACCATTTCTAATTCATCTGCAATAGTTTTGTTGTTGTTGTTGTTGTTGTTGTTGTTGTTGTTGAGCGTGTCCTAGTCGTATCAACGATTGATTCATGTGGATGGGTGTGAACTGCTCTCTGTGCATACGCTAGCTAGAATCGTTTGCATGATCCCGGAAAGGTGCATAAAACAACATATTCCGGTACTAGGAGCCATAGATCCCGTTGAGAGAGAAACATGGCCTCGCAAATAATAGAGCGAACCGAAACCGATGGTTGCTCATGGTCATGGCGGCCCCAGCCAGCTAGCTCACCATTGGTTACACTGAACCAACAACAAAAACTAGAATATGAAGGGGAGGATGGAGCGTGTGGTTAAGCAATGCCAAGTGGCAGCTTAGCTGCCGTTTTGGTCATGACTCTTCCACCATTGATTGCATAGACACACACACCACATCCTCGAGGTGCTGACTCACCATTGTCGGGAAGAAATTCTAGAGCCACTCAGTAGCTAGTTAAGCAAGAAACGAGCACCCGTCCTGCACTCCTGCTGTTGATGCATGATGCTAACTACCAGTAAGTAGCAATCACTAGTAGCTTAGGCTCCACAAATACTACTAATCAGTCACACGAAACTAAGTAACAAGGGTAATTAATTTTTTTGGTGATAGTAATAGATGGAGGGAGAGGAGATGTGTGGTGGTGGTCACGTACGTTAGTCCTAGGAGGACGGCCTTTTCCATGGAACCAATCTACCAAGAAGCTCTTGCAGATCCAGCATCCACATCATTGCAATAGGACCATAATACCCAATAATGCAGACATCAATTGAACGAGGATAGAGACCTTTGCTTCATCAATGTGGTGACAGTTAAAGCTTTTCTTCCAATATTCTCTGAGTTGAATGGAACCTAGCTACTCCTGGTTATGGATCACTCCACCTGGCAGGCGCCACGTATTGTCACTCCATCAATCGACAACGGGCGACAACGCGTTGCCAGAGCATTGTTCATTGAACTTTGCACTACAGAAACGCGAGCTTGACGTTGTAGAACGTCTGAAATGATGCTAACACTACTAGAAAAAAGGCTATTAGTGGCGCATCCAATATTGCCATTAGTGGCGCACCATGGGTGGGCCACTAATACCACGCCACTAATAAGGAATACTAATGGCGCACCTCTGATGCGCCACTGTTAATCCAAATAACAGTGGCGCACCACTGGTGCGCCATTGGTATGCCACCTAGTGCGCCACTGGTATTGCAGCAGGGGTCCCTAATGACGCGCCACTGGTATTCATATTGGTGCGCCACTGTTATTTAACTGGGTGCGCCACTAATGTGCAAGATGGTGCGCCACTGGTATTGCAGCAGGGGTCCCTACTGATGCGCCACTGATATCCATATGGGTGCGCCACTGTTATTTAACTGGGTGCGCCACTAATGTGCAATATGGTGCGCCACTACTATTAATTCTAGGAATTTCTTTTTGCATTTCTGGTATTTGCACAGGTTACAAAATACAATACATCACAGAATATAAAGAGCACATAATACAATTCATCACATTAGTCTCCGAATTCGAAATAGCGAACAAAGTTCAAATATTAGACAAGTTTAGGTCTCGAGACCGAGTAGCGAGTTTGTCGTCACATTACAAAGTTGATATCATCTAAACTACCATCACATAGAAGAGAGCTGCGGTCACGATGAGCATCATCGCGATGAAACTAGTCTTCATCCGGTTCCTCCTCCGCTCCCTCCTCTCTCCCTCTAGATAGCGCTCGTATCTAGCTTCCGCCTCCGCCCTAGTGGTGTACCCTTTGTAACTGTTACCGCTGAAACGGTGAACCTGTCTCCGACACTCCTCCCAGTCGTCATAGACTCCGGGAACCCTACCCTTGTACACGACGTACGACGGCATCTCTATGCACTAGACAAACAAAACGTTAGTAGCAATTCACAGATAATATATAAGTATGCAACAAAAGGATCGGAAGAGAAAAGCAACACATTAATAGCACGATTCATGGTCCTACTAATAAATAGCATCGATTACATATAAGTTGAACGACTGTCCAAACTAAAGAGACATACAAGTTCATTAAAGTTTAATTACTACACGAGCTAATCGACATTTCATAACTACATACCATCAATACTTTCTTCGACTCGACTCAGGGACCGGAGCGTGGATGAAGCCGCCGTCATCCGTCGGCGTCATGAATGTGCGGTCGTTGTCAGCCTGCATTTGTAGCGTTGTTTCTATTTCACTGTTGGACGGTTGATATTTGAGGTGGAACTGCCCCGAGGTACGAAGGACATCTTGACAGATGATTTCCGCAAACTCCGACTGGATGCGAAAGAATTCTTGTCTGATGTCCATGTCCTGGATTGCCGACAAGCGTGCGGCCCAATCTTGGAGACCCTTTGGTAGCATAAGGTGATTATGGTCCCGTACGATCGCCCGCATGTGATGGAGGGCGTAGTAGGCATCCTTCTGACTGCTAGGCGGCTGCTTGATGCAGGGGAACGTCGTTACGTGGGTGAACACGTGCTTGCCGTACCTACACATTTCCTTCCTGAAGGTGCCTCCAGATTTGGCGTAGCCGGGGAGAGCATCATCAAGAACTTTCTTGATATTTGTGTAGTTTTTCTTCGACTGACGGTCCGAGTCGAAATACGTGGCCGTGGAATATTTCGGGCTTAAGAGGATGAGTGTGCAACGTGTGTCACTGCACAAAACACGGAATGTTAGGAAAAAAAAGAACGATCGATCGAAATCTAAGAAATCATATGTTACGGGGGCGGTGAGGGGATGACTTACTCGGGAAAGTAAGGCACGAGGAAGGTATCCTTATCTTTGTTCGCCATAATGACGCCTTCGAGGTATGAACTCGCGACTTGCCGGTCCCCAGCGCTGTCCAAGTGCTTGGCACGCATGTAGAAGGGGTCGACTATCACGATGTCCGGGGTCTTGTCTCTAATGATCTGCATCTCCATATTGAGCGAAAATAGCCGAATGAAGGTGTAGTGCAGCGGATGAAGGTTAAACATAGCGAAGATGTCATCAAACCGCAGGACGATCATACTCCCGATGGTGCCATCGACAAAGCCCTTGCCCTCTGGCACCTTGGCCACGAAAACCGGGTATGAGTCATCTTTCTCGGAGAGACGCCGCTTCTCCATAGAAAGAACACTGTCATGCAGACTCCGCATAGCACCGGTTGCAGCCTTGAACAGATTAGCCGGTAGCATCGGCCTACCCGCCACATGCACCGCCCTCATGATATCCTTAGGTATTGGTGGCCCGTCCTGAGCACGGATCGTACTCGGTGCCGGCTGGCTCGCACCCTTGTTAGTTTTCCTTTTCCGTCCCTTCTTTGGCTTCTGCTGATGTAATGGGATCGAGGTCTGCTCAGAGACCACCTTCTTGAGTGTGGTGGGGCTGATAATATTTCCCACCTCGGCTGTTTGAGTCTCGGTGAAGGCGGCAGCTGGAGGCGTCTCCTGAGAACCGAACAGACGACGCCTGTTGCAATTGGGTTTCTCCGCGGTACCAGCTAGATCGCGATCGACTTTTGCAGGGTTGGGTTCTTGAGAAGGAGGCGCCAAGAATTCGTCACCGTACCCACCATGTTCGTTGAAGTAGTCATCGACGTTGACAAATGTACCGTCGTCGACGTCCGGATCCTGTGCCATATGCATGCCCGGATCAGCTGACGGCGGTAGCGTTGCGGCGGTCTTGCCATGGCTTGGCGCCGGCAGGACTGGCGGTGTTGTCTGTGGGGTGGTGACCCCCGCCCCCAAACGAATCTGGCTCTTCGGCCAAAGCAATGCCAGTTGAAGCAGGCGCCGAGGGTCATCACATCATCTTCGTCGGCCCCATGGGGTCGATACGGAGGTAACAAGTCGTCGCAGCCCCGCAGCACCCGAACCAGTTGAACCCTATACACGGTGGGTGGCATCGGATTATGGTGGAACACGCGGTTGCCCGGTTCAACGATTTTGGCCTTGGCGACATCGATCAACTTGCCGTCCACGAAGTGCAGGAGAGTGCATGGAACTTCGTTGGCGGCGCCCTGCGAAAACATGTAGGGCGTCAGGGATGCCCAGTCAAAGGCAAGGAGATGAAGTCATCGGCCGAGGCTTAGTTACCGTGATGGCGTCGAGCTCGGCTAATGTCGAGGCACCGCCAACGGCGGGCGTGCAAGTGACGGAGGGGCCGCTTGCTGCCGAGGTGCCGGCCGGCGTATTCTTCCCACACCCGGGTGCATCAAGCTCCAATGCCGGCGCCGGCACCGGAGACACCAATGACGCCTCCGCCGGAGACACCACTGTCGGCGCGTTGTGCGAGTTGCTGCCCGTCAAGCTGGGAATCGGGGGCGGCCCCTGTTGGCCGCCCGCAAACCACCCCCGCAGCCCCTCAACCAAGGTAGGCATAATGGCGGTGATCGTCGCTCCCAGTTGGTCTCGCACTTGGTCTCGCACTTGCTCTTCGACTATCTGAGGAATCTGCGCCACTTTTGCCTTGAGTTCTTTAACCTCCTGGCTTTCCAAGCTGGTCTTTCTCTCCTTTCGCCCAGTCTTATAGTATTCCGACCATTTCGTGGACAAGCCTTCGCCGGCCACACGACCAGCTGACGTCGGCTTAGCTAACTTATCCTTCTGTTTCATTACATTCAACGCCCTATTTAAAGTGGTGTCCCAAGGGGCAGACGGGGACCCCGCGCTACTGCTTTCAGTTTCCTGCGGAAGTAACGTGAACCATTTAGAAATTTGGCTTCATTAATTAGAATGCAACCATATGGAGCTAATTATGCGGGGGTGTATTCCTTACCAGAACAAGCTCAAGCGCCTTCACCTTCGGATCCGTGGTAAGCTCCTTTGTTACCGGGTCCTCCTTGTACCGGGCTCTGATAAAGTTCCTGGTCTGCTTTTCATGGCGGTATTTATCGAAGAGGGGCGGTAGGCCTTGCTCGACACGCTCCGCGTCCTCCTTGTCCCATTTAGGTTCCGCCACTCTGTAACCGCCGGGACCGAGTGTGTGGACCCCTAAGTTCAATTCCCGCATTTCTTTCCCCCACTGACTTGATTCCACGGATGCGTTGCTCTCGCACTTGGTCTTGAACTCCAGGTAGTCAGCTTTGCTGATCGAAGGATTTTTCTCCTTGATCTTCTCATAACTATCACCTCTTTCAATCATTTTCTTCACCCGGGCTCTCCAAGAAGCCAGGGCCGTGCTCATCTTCGTGAGGGCGGCACTGTTCACTTTATTCCCTAAGAGGCGTGTGTTTGCGAAGTCACCGGGGAACTTGTATCGTTCGTGCAGCTTCGTGAAGAGGAGGATCCGCAAATTCCCTCGTTCACGTTGCCTTAGGTTCTCAGTGTTGATCGTGACGGTGCTCCGGACAATGCACCCGAGTTGTCCCGCGTACCCACTGACTAATTCTTTGGGCGCCGTTGGATGCCCACTGGAGGACACTTCAGTAAATTCCTCCTTGACGGTGCCGAGCACGTTCGGGCGCCGGTCCTTCCGTTGCCTCTTCGGTTGGCTGCCATCTGTGCGTTCGCTGCCATCATCAGTGGTGGCATCCCCGGCGGCACCATCAGTGGTGTCATCCCCGACGCCACTAGGGGTTGTGTAGTCGGGATCGGTGTCTTCCGCGGCGTCCTCATAGCGGTGAGGGTATTCCTCCATCTCCTGGGACAGCTCCCAGAATGGCTTGCCGCCCGAACCGCCGGCCTCATCGTTGTCGGCCATGTTCGCTCTAAATAGGAAAAAAGTTTGGTCAAAAAGTTGGTTATTGTCAAGGAACAAGATCTCATCATTTAGGGTTTGTGAGGAATTATCATGGTCTCATCACTTAGGGTTTGTCGACACCGAGGCATCCTAAACGCTACGGTTTTATCATTTAGAGTGCCGTTGATAGAAGCTATTCAGAACTAGTCCTACTTAATTCTTGATCCTACTTAATTAAGTACTAAGATACCCCGGCCCATGCATTAGTCGCAAGTACCCCATATGTCCTATTTTTAGCAAAGTCATGCTAAAATTCACGGAAAATTTCAGCATGACCTTTGCTGAAAATAGGACATATGGAGTACCCGAACTTGCCGGAACGGAAGTTAATCGACATTCCGGCAAACTCAAGGGCCTCTCGGGGTACCTGCAAAATCATCACGACACGATGGTCGGAGACAAAACCCAGCAAACTAGCACCACAATGTGCCTCTACTTTCATATGGATGAAAAGGCCACAGACCATATGGTCCTCTGCTTTCATATGGACAAAAAAGGCCTACATATAGGCACAACAGAGCAGCAAGTCTATTGTCCAATACTGAAGCGGAATTCAGTTTGCCCTAGGACTTGGTGCTATTCTGAACAAGTGTACTTTCAGAACCATGATAATAATTTAAGTAAAGTAGTATAAGAACCTGTATAGGAACATGGCAGTAGCCATATAACTAGTGCTTATATACCTACAAGAGTGTAACAGGACCAACAGCATAACTGCATTTAAAGAAAATACAACAGTAGTATAAACCTACCAGTAGAAGTGTAGAACTAGACATAACAGGAAAATCACATTCAGTCTTGTTTTCTTCAGTTATCTTTTTTGAGTTATTTTACATGTCCTAGGTAAAATCTGCCACTAGTAACTAGTTGTTTCTCAAAATATTATCTACAAACATGTTCCACTGTCTAATACATAGCCGTGTAGACAGCAAAAAATGTTCCATACTTGAAAAAAATTCCTGAAATATGTGTTCAAATCACACAGCCGCACAAGGCTCATCACAAGATAGCTACTTCAGCACAAAGCAAATCTACCACTATAGGGAGTCAGAGGCCACCATGCCAAAAAATGGCATATCTTCCATATGCACAACAACAACGACGGCACTAGTTGAAAACCAATGCAATGACAACTTAGACAGTAACAACCTTAATTACTTCAGACGATTACTGATGCTTTGCAGCTAACAAAGTAACCTAGCACATATAAAACAGACCGTGTTCGTAGGCACAAAAACAACCACAGTACTTAGTTGAAAACCGATGCAGTTAACAACTTGCATAGTAACCACCATAATGAGTTCATCCATTAGTACTGATAACCATACTAGTACTGCTAATGCATTTCATGGCTTGAATGGGTTCAGTGAGCACCATACCAACCAGTAACTGAAGCTTACTTTCACCTCGCTTTTGTTAACTGACCGTTTCTTTACCACACACAATACTTTTCCTCTATAGTGCAACATGTTTGTAGACATATGAGCCGGGACACAAAACAAACCTAGCTATCTCTGAACTACTTGCAGAGCAACCAACCACGCCAAATTGCACACAGGCTACATGTTACCGATATCCTGAACATTGGCTGTATCACATTTTTGGATATGGTTTTGTTCCTTGTTTCTTTTAAGTTGTTGATATATAGCTTTTGCGTGCATATTGGTATTTTTTTAATCTATATTCTTTTCTGCGGTAGTATGTTATACTGGCGTGTGTGCCTTAAAACATTTTTGTAATGAAAAACAATGTCTGAATTGTGGATTGTTATTTTTAATTGCTCTAGGCGAATAATAAACTTTGAGATTTATATGTTTAAGTAACAGACTTTCCTGTTGATTGACTATTTCAGAGTAAAGGAAGATGCCTTCACTTCAGAAAGCTTTACCTCCAGAACTTGCTGATAATGCGCTTAGAGTAAGGCTCCTATCACACCTTTCTAATAGACAAATTACCCCCATCATGACCTGTACATGGTATTGGTAATCAGTAGTAAGTTCTGAAATTTCATTTCTGTAGTCACAGTAGCCCTATCAGTTGTTTACCCTTTTAGCTTCAGCTTTTGCAATTCATGTCTAGTACTCTTGTGCAACTAGCTCTTCATCATCACTAGAATTGGTCACACAAAATAATAAATATATGATGGCATTTGAGGAGAAAATGTTATCAGTACTTATAAGCTCTTTTCTTATGCTGTAGTTATACCGTGAATGCTTAAGGAGGGCTAAGTTCATCGGTAGTCAGGTAAGCATACTTCCGTTTGAACTATCATATTATCTTGTACATAATATTTCTTAGCACACACTCAGCTTGCTCCGTTCTCCTCAAGTATCTTTAACCTGAGAGTTTCCAGGAGAACTAACAGTCTGGTCACTCCATCGTCAGTTCATGTGTCACTTAAGCATCTGTGCATAGATTTTGAATTACTTCACATTGTTTTCTTCTAATAAAAACTGCTCCAAGGAATCAATGTTCTCTAGCAGCATAACATGTAAGAGGGCTTATTGTTTTCAGGCACTTTA
>LR738712.1:884172554-884183418 GCA_902687465.1 Secale cereale | reverse complement strand
GTTGAATAATTTAGCCCCGGAACCCCTTGAATTGATCTTCTCTTGAACGGACGTCCTTTAGGTAGGGTGGTCCTGCTTCTTCTTGTGGTGTATGGTACTTCATCGTCGTCGTCATCTTCCATCTTCGGGTCGCCGTACTTGTCAAAGTCTTGCTCATTGGCGACTCCATCCATTCCGATGATGTTCCTTTTGCCTCTCCTCACGACAACACGACTGGGCTTTGACGGGTCGGTAATGAAGAAGCATTGGTCCACTTTGGAAGCCAGTACCCATGGCTCATTTTTCGCGGTGACGTTTGCGCCCGCGGTCTTGGATTTGGCTTCTGGTATAACCATGGTGGTGAAATACCGGTCTTCTTTTAGGACGCTCTTGGCCCATCTGACACGGAACATCGGGACCTTCTCTCCAGCGTAGCTCAGCTCCCAGATCTCCTCGATCCTTCCGTAGTATCTGTCCTTGTCGTTACCGGTGTAGGATTCCATCGTTACCCCGAAGTTCTGATAATCGCTCTTCATGTCCTTTTCCTCGGTGTAGAATGTGTAGCGGTTGATATCGTACGCCTCATAGGTCATCAGGTTGTGCTCGGCGCCCTGTGACAAGGCGAATATGAGTTTTTCTTCCGCGGAAGAATCCTCATGTAAAGGGTACGACAGAAGCTTCTCCTTGAACCAACGCGTGAAACATGAGTTGTGCTCTTTGATTATAGCTCCCTCCGTCCTCTGTTGGCCTCGGTCATTGTACGTCTTCTCAATAAAGATTTTGTGCTCTACCACCAAAGGATCGACCACGTCTATGTGTTGTAGCGCGACTAGGTTTGCTCTTTCAAAGTCGACGAGTCGACCCATGAAGTCGACATGCATTTCGCGGCGACCCTCGCGGTGACCCCATCCAGCGAGCCTGCCGAGGTGCCTGTTGACGGGCAGACCAACGGGGTTCTCGATGCCTAGATAATTCGTGCAGAAGGAGATGCACTCTTCGGTCAGAAAGCCCTTTGCTATGCTTCCATCTGGACGTGCCCTGTTGCGAACGTATCCTTTGATGACACCATTCATCCTTTCGAACGGCATCATGCTGTGCAGGAACGTCGGCCCGAGTTGGATGATATCCTCCACGATATGGACCAGCAGATGCACCATAACGTCGAAGAATGCGGGCGGGAAGTAGATCTCAAGCTCGCATAGTATCACCACGATCTCTTCCTGTAGCCTTCTGAGTTGCCTCACGCCAACAGACTTCCGAGAGATGACATCGAAAAAGTTGCATAGGCCAAATAGCGTGTCACGGACGTGCGCGTCCATGATCCCACGGATTGCAACTGGAAGTATCTGCGTCATCAGCACGTGACAGTCGTGAGACTTCATCCCGCTGAACTTCTGCTTCGCTGAGTCTAGGTATATGCTTATCTTCCCCGCGTAACCGTAAGGAAGTTTTACTCCTACGAGGCAGGTGAAAAACTGCTCGATCTCCTTCTGACTTAGAGTGAAGCACGCGGGAGGGTAGTCATATTCGATCTTCTTGGCCTTTTTGCCTTTGCGATGACTTTCCGTGTCCTTCGCCTCATCATCATCATCATCATCATCATCATCATTAGGGCGCCAGAGCTCCTCCCTGATGCCCATTTTTTGAAAGTCTGCCCTTGCTTTCGGCCCATCTTTGGTCCTCTCTGGCATGTTGAGCAGGGTACCAAGCAGACTCTCGCACACGTTCTTCGTGATATGCATGACATCAAGGCTGTGAGGCACACGGAGGATCTTCCAGTACGGCAAGTCCCAGAAAACAGACCTCGTTTTCCATACCTTCAGCAGCGGCTCTGGCGCCTTTCGCTTCTTTCCCGGCGGTGGGCACTCTTTCCAATTTTTCAACAGCTCGTCTATTTCCTCGCCGCTCCTCGTACGTGGGGGTCTTCGGGGTTCGGTTTCACCATCGAACAGATCCTTGCGTTTTCTCCATGCGTCATCGTCGCGAAGCCACCTTCGATGTCCCATGAACACGGTTTTCGAAGACCCGGGATCTCTATCTAGCTGGCGATACGTTGTGTCATCCATGCACCTGACGCATGCACAAAATCCGTGGACCACCTGCCCCGCGACATATCCGTAACCGAGATAGTCGTGCACCGTCGTGAGCAGTGCGGCTCTCATAGGGAAATATTCTTTCGCTGCGGCGTCCCACGTATTGGCTGGCGTTTTCCACAGCGTGTCTAGCTCCTCTTTCAGCAGCCCCAGATACAGATTGATGTCGTTCCCTGGTTGTTTCGGCCCTTCAATTAGCATACTCATGTGAATGTACTTCCTCTTCATGCACATCCAGGGGGGAAGGTTGTACATCCACACAAACACAGGCCAGGTGCTATGTGTGCTTCTCTGGCTGCCAAACGGATTGACTCTATCGGTGCTCGCGCCCAGCACGATGTTCCTTGGATCGTCCCCAAATTCTGTGTCTACGAAGTTCAACGCTTGCCACTGGCTCGCGTCCTTAGGGTGACTCAGCATCTTGTCTTTTTTATTTATCTCCGGATCATTTCCGTCATCTTCTCGCTTCTTCTCCTCCCTATCCGCGTGCCAACGCAGGAGCTTTGCTAGCTTAGGGTCCGCGAAATACCGCTGCAGACGAGGAGTGATCGGAAAGTACCACACCACTTTTCGAGGAGCTTTCTTCCTCTTCTTGTATCGACTGACGCCGCACACCGGACATATGGTAGACTCCGCGTGCTCGTCCCGATAAATGATGCAATCGTTCATGCACACATGGTATTTCACGTGCGGTAAATCCAGAGGACACACGATTTTCTTCGCCTCCTCGAAACTGGTCGGGCACTTGTTCCCCTTCGGAAGACGTTCGTGCCAGAATGACATGTTCTCGTCGAAGCATGCGTCGGTCATTTTGTGTTTTACTTTCAGGCGGGTATCCTCGGGCCTGCATCCTTCATACAATGGAGTAACCGCGTCTGTCTCCAGTTGATCCAGCTTGGCTTTCTCTCGGGCGGCAGCTCTTGCGTTACCCGTCTGCTTGCGAAGCAGCTCTTGAATATGAGGGTCATGCACCCAGCCCATCGATGGTCCATCGTCGTCTGCTCCGGCATCTTCATCTTCATGATCATGCCCTTCGTCTTGATCTTCCTCATCATCATGTCCGGCATCTTCTACATGATGACCGTGTCCTGCATCTACTTCGTGATCATGTCCTGGAGATTCTTCGTCTTCTCGCCCGCCCTCGCCGCTATTGTCTTGCTGCCCTTCCTTTTTTCTGCTTGCCCGGCCCCCATGGATGACTTCATAGTCATCTTCATCACCTTGCCACCGATAGCCATCCATGAAACCACGCAAGAGCAAGTGGTCCCGCACCTGCCCGGAATCCGGGTCCGCAATAAGGCTCTTCAGCTTGCATCTTCGACACGGACATCTTATCTCCGTCTCGTTCTTTTGAAGCATCTCGGCCTTCGCGGAGCTCAAAAATCTATTTATGATGCCTTCGGTCATCGTGCGGACCATGGTCGCCTGCGGGGTAGAGCAAAATGATATTTTAGAACAAAAAAAAAATTGGCATGACTTTGCCTAAAAATAGGACCAAAAAGAATGCACATAGTGCCAAATTCTCGCCGAAACGGAAATGAATCAACATTCCGGCAAAATATTGGCAACTATCGCATTTCAAATACCGGTACCTGCAAACACAAACATATGCAACACCACAAACATACGTACATCTCTAGGCCATAAAAAGTGTGTACGTTGTTGGAGACGGAGAGAAAAGTAGATCTAGAACATAAAGAAAGCTTTCCCCTTACTTACCTATCAAAAAAAGGAAATTTAACCACTTAATTTGGGTGAATCAATGGTGCAAATGAGGTGAGGAGGAGGAGCAAGACGACCAGATTTGTTTTGGTGGAGGGGGGAAAGTGAGTGTGTGGTAGGTGTGGCTGCCTAATTAGCTACTGCTCCCAGGTTACCAGTGGCGCACCCCTTCACTGGTGCGCCACTAGTAGCCAGGAATACTAGTGGCGCACCAGTGAAGGGGTGCGCCACTGCTATGGTTTTTTTTTTGGACCACCATGCCCAGCCTTACCAGTGGCGCACCAGGGCAAGGTGCGCCACTACTATCAAAAATAGTAGTGGCGCACCTTGGCCTGGTGCGCCACTGGTAATCCTGGGCATGGCTGGCTACTGTTCAAAAAAATAGTAGTGGCGCACCAGGGCAAGGTGCGCCACTACTATCAAAAATAGTAGTGGCGCACCTTGTCCTGGTGCGCCACTGGTAAGCCTGGGCATGGCTGGTTACTGTTCAAAAACATAGTAGTGGCGCACCCCACACCTGGTGCGCCACTAGTAATGTCACTATTAGTGGAGCACCTGTTTGTGGTGCGCCACTGCTATATAGTAGTGGCGCACCACATCTCTGGTGCGCCACTAACAGTGATATTACCTATAGCCTTTTTTCTAGTAGTGTAACAAGGCCTAACCAGCATTGATCGTGCATGAGACGCCAACAAGAAATAGTGTGGGATCGATGACGGTTACTAGTAACATGTACACAAGATTCATTCATTTGAAGAAGATAAACACAACAAAACCGTGCCCAATAAATGAGATAGTGATCATAAGCAGAGATGAAGAGTGATCCACACCACCAAAAATGCAGGCCGATGTGTGTCACTCTCCTAGCTAACTATATACAATCCATTGATGCCCTTTTGCGTCAAAATTAACACTATTACAGTTCTTGCACCCCACTTATTACCCAATACTATTACATGGTTATTTGTGTTGGTGTAAAAAAAAATCTACTCTTCCTTATTCAGTTCAAACCATAGTAGTTGGGTTCATGGTACGAGGGTGCGTTCCCTGACCTGAGGTCGATCGGCGTAGATCGAGGGTCAAGAATGACACAGGGTGAGCTGGGGTTGTTGGATGGATCGTGAACCCAAATCGATGGGGATGATTCTATATCAGCAAAGAATTAATTACAGGAATACCTATGGCGTGAGTCATGGAGGTTTACCAGGCATTGTCGTCAAGATTTTGGAGTCGCCACATCTTCCGTGCGCTCTTCAAGCTAACGCATGACTCTCTCACGCCACTGCTGAGACCGGTTACATTGACTGAAACGTCTCAAGACATCAGTGGAGGAGGCAGATGAACAGCGACCAACGGTGTTCCTCGAACTATGGGCGCCCAACCATTTTTTGTTGGAAAGGTTTTTGAGTGAAAAGGATTGGGGACTAATGCTTCGTGGGGGGGGGAGTAATAGGAAATGAGAAGATTTGCCGTCCTAGTGGGTTGCGAGAGATGCAAAATTTCTGGCGTGGTTTTTCCCTCTACACGGTATTAGGAAAGAGTCATAGGAAAATCTTAATATCTTTGAGAAAAACTGCAAAATATTTCCCTTCATGAATGTATTGTACCGGGTAATTGACCCAAAATTATCAAGAACGCTGTCCACATCCCAAAATAACATCTTGAAGATGTATACTCCGCGTCGCACCTGGTCCCGGAAGGGTGGTGACCCACGACCCGTTCCTCGTTCCTTGACCCTGGCGACCCAGATCCCTGGCAACTATGGCTAAAACCACGACCCGTTCCTCGTTCCTTAACCCGGGCGACCCAGATCCCTGTCAACTATGGCTTAAACCACGACATGTTCCTCGTTCCTTGACCCGAGCGACCCTGATCCCTGGCAACTATGGCTAAAACATGGGAATACATTTTTTGACAAAACAAATGAGACTCAAGATTCCACAGAGTGAAAAAGCAGGCCCCACAAATAATTCAGCAAACTGAAAATGGCGTTTTTGTCAGACTCTCGTGCACCGTCAGCATGGGCACCCACCTACCTTACTCTCCTTGACCTTTCTTATTTGTATCACCAAACCAAACCAAACCACACAAGATGGGTTGATAGATGTGTGGTTAAGCTAGCAATGCGTGGTGGCAGGTACCGTTTGGGCCACAACTTGTTCGACGTGGATATGTAACGGACATGACGTTGCATCCTCCTCACATATTCATGGCCTCTCGTACACTTTGCCATGCACGCCACACGCACCACTCGCATGGAGTGCCGGGGTTCTCCGGTGACAATCAGCAAGGTGCTGACTCACCATTGTCGTTGGGAGTGTACATGGATGCATCCATCTGGACGTACCTACCGGAGCCAATCAGCAGCAGCAGCTAGCTAGCCAGGTCAAGCAACAAGTTCTTTGTGGAGTACAGTAGGTGGTAGTGGGGGTAGTACTGGTCCTATAGCTCCACATAATCACAAGAAAACAAACATGAATGGATGGATGATCAAATGGCCAATCCATCATGGATAAGAGAAGTTAGGAGCTGGTACTCCAGGGAGCTAACTTTGCCTAGTCACTGTCTAGCTACGCTAATTAAGCTTGAAGGGAGATTCGACATCATTGCTAGTACAATAATGCAGGTCCACATGTCGAACGGAGCCGATCCTAGCTACTCCCTGCCACACTAGTGTAGTGTCAAAAATACTATCATATTATGAGACAGAGGGATTAGTAAGTATTCTCTTCGTTCTAAAATAAGTGCCTCCATTTTAGTTAGTGGAAAGTTAAGACACTTATCTTGGGACGGAGGGAGTACTAGTTAAGCTAATGATAATCAAGAGGTCAATCATCTATATTTCTTACGATAGAATCGACTGCTCGTGCCAGCAGACCTCACCAAGGTTCAGCTCGATCCATTAATTTTGTTGGATGGTGGGTGCTACCACATCAGCAATTCCTTTTTAACTCTTATAGTACTAACCATGCGACCAGGCAAGGTGTAATAGGTGGCGATAATTGATGGCAGCTACCTGGCTAGTCCTTGAAGTAATTGCAAGCTTGACATGCATGAAGCTAGCGCTAACAACCAACAACCAAATCAACATCACAGTCAAAAAATATTCGACAACTAGCAATAATGGATATAGGAAGAGAGACCGGGGGACTACACAACGCGCAAAGAGGGGTCTAGCGTGCATGTGTGTGTAAAAGAGTGTCTGTTGTCCAAGCTACGATGTCTTTCTCCATCCAGCGCTATGGTTTCGTGAAGATTCATCGGCATCAGGAAGGTGCAATAATGCGGGAGAGGTAGGGACCATGAATCTGTGGTCAGACTCGATTTTACTCATGCAAATTCTCACGTCCATCCATAGAATCCAAACTTCTGGCCATGGCTCTCTCCACGTATCGCTCTATATGGTCTCTGCCAGTTCAGGTGTCCTTTCTCTTTTCAGTCTTGCTAAGTCTCAGTCGATTGAGACTTCGTTCAGTCTCAGTCGATGCTATATCCGTGAGACATTATATTAAGATCTGTGCAAAAAAATCATTTTCCTTTTTCTCTATTGCATATTATGGCATTTGACTGGGACTTGGTTAAATCTGAGCCGACTGAGATGTAGGAGATATGCCCTAGAGGCAATAACAAATGTTATAAATTATCTCTCTGTTCATAATTAGGTTTATGTTCCATGCTATAACTGCTGTGGTTCCCGAGCCCGTATATCCATAAAGGCTCTGGGGAAAACCCATGTGCACGTGTGGAATAATAAACGATAAAAAGTATTCCTAGTCATGCCTCTAAGACTAGCTCAAGTGTTGCATGATGATTATGTTTTCCCAATCATGGGCATGACTGTGCCAGCAATTTTGAGGGCACAATGTTATAGGAACATTTGTGTTGAATCGACCCGAATTGATGTTATGCTATGAGATACATTCGTCACAAGTTAATGGTTAATAACACAGGAAGTTATTGTTTGCATAATTCCTTAGACCATGAGAGTATCGAGTTCCTTCATGCTTGATTCATGAACTTTGGGGTTTGTTAAACGTCATCCGTGACTGGATGGCTATTACGGCGGCTTACGGGTTCATGGGAAAGTATGGCAAGTAACTTGATAGCTCAAGATTGGGATTTGCTCCTCCGTCGATGGAGAGATATACTCGGGCCCTCTCGGTGTAACGGTATCCATCATCGTCTGGCCAGACACAGGGTGATTTGATCACTGGGATGCCGAAACACGAAAACGGGAAAAGAGAACAAAACCGGTAACGAGGTAACTTGCATAGTGGACAAAGTGTTTGCCCACGGGGATGCAATAAATCTCACCTCGGGTGTTTGTGACATATCGCGAAGCAAAAGGAATAGCACACAGCAACTGGAGGTTCACTCGAATATTTATTCATGTGGGTATAGGGGGTCAATATGGGTGTCCACGGCTCCGATGTTGATCATTGATCGGAAGAGGTTCCGTGTCATGTCTATACTTCACTGAACCTATAGGGTCACACGCTTAAGGGTCATCTATCTGCTGAATACTAGACAGGGAGTCTGAGAGAAAATCACCGAAAAAGTTTCGGAGACAACGGAAGAGTTCCAGAGAGAGAACACCGAAAGAGTTTCGGTAAAACCGAAAATATGTTTCGGAATATATTATTAGGTCAAAAAGGGTTTCGGCACCGCATGGAAATTATCAGAGGGTGCCAGAATTGGTCTGGGAACTTCTGGGAATTTTCAGAGAGAAAAACCGGAAATGTTCCGAAACTGCTGTAACCGCTGTTAATGCTTTCCGCTGATAAAAACCACAGCACCGAAAATGTTTCGGATCATGCCCAGAATAATTTTAGAGGGTACCGGAAATGTTCTGGGACCTTCTGGAATTTTTCAGAAAAAAGTTTCGCGGAAAACATCTTGTCTCAGCGCGAGGGGACAAGATCCCACGAATCGGGGGTTGCATGTTTGGTGGCTTTTTGTCTAGGGAGCATGCATGTTTCATGGAGACATGTTGGTGGCTTGTTGGGGGGCCCCCCCCATGGGGGGGACAAGGTGTTGGGCTGCCATGGGAGTGTCCCCTTGGTGCCCCCCTTGTGTTACCTTTTTACCCTTCCATGTGGGACATGTAGCATGGGTAATTTGGTATTTCCTCCACCACCCCACCCCTTGCCTTGGCCTATAAATAGAGGTGGAGGGGCAGCCCTCCACACTCACTCCTTCTCACATACATGCCATTGCAATGATCTGGCTTCTCTCTCCCTCCCACGAAATAGTTTCGTAGAGCCGAAAGGCTGTCTGGGTTCCGGTGGGAACTAGTTCTGGACGGCGAAGCCCTGCCGGATAGATGACACCGTATGTGTGCAACTCTGTAGAGAGGTCGTAGATTCGATCTTAGTGCCCTGAGGGGCTGTTCGTGAGTGCCTCCCGGAGGGCTGTCCAAGTGACGGTCCGAGTTCTGTGGGTCCTCCCGAAGGGCTGTCCGAGTGACCGTTCAAGTTTCGAAGGTCCTCCCGAAGGGCTGTCCGCGACACCGTCCGGGGGACTGTTCGACCGTCTCCCGGAGGGCTGTCCGAGGAGCGGATGAGGGTATACATCCTCGCGGTTGGGAGGTTGTAAATCCTAGCTGCGGGGATCTGCACCGACGATCGTCATCGACTCTACTTCCGCTGCGCTACGAGTCGGTAACGAAACAGATCAAACCTTGTATGCAGTCTTCATAGTGGTCCTGGGCTGGTGCGTAGGTCGGAAAATTTTCGTTTTCTGCTGCGTTACCCTACAGTGGCATCAAGAGCCGTGCTATGCGTAGATGCAGGTTGCGATCTAGAATACATGGAGATGTATGGGTGTTGCACAATATAATTAGGTAGTAGATAAGATCTATTACTGAAAATTATTTGTGCGGGTAGCAGATGAAATCTGTTACCCGATGTTCTTGTTGCTTCCCTTAAATTTGCGTAGTCCTGATCTTGACAGCATTGTGGAATCTGACAAAGTTCTGGCAATCCGCGATCCTTTCATGCTGCTCCTGAGTATGCTGATTGACAGATCAACGAAGTGCTAACAGTTCTTTGGGTTCCACTTTAGTCAAAGAAAGATGGATGTTTCGCAGACGAAAGGGCAATGCAGATATGATCTGCACGGGGGTCATGCGTATGACGAAGTTCAGTATGGGGCTCGAGATTTTATTATCTCGTGTTTCATACACCCCGCAAAAGTTAATCTAGCGACTTGAATTATCATGCTTGATGATGGACGTTGGTAGCTTCGGTTTGTTTCGAAACCTTAGAAGCCACGTAAGATAAACTTTTGCATGAACCGATTAGAGGCGTCTAACTTGGTTTTGCAGGAGGGTTTGCATGTGCATGTGATGTGGTATAGCAGTGCTCATAATAATTTGATTATGTATGAGATGGCTATATAATGTAAATTGATTAACATGACCTGCGTGTCATGATTCGGCATGATGGCTGGAGCCATATGATTGCACTTTAATGACCTGCATGTCAACCTTGTGTAATGCATTTATTTTATCTGCTATAGAGATAGCAATATTATCTGGTGCATCGACAAGGTGGTGGCAATCTTCGCGAAGGTGAACACCGACGCGAGTGCCGAAGACGAAGAAATGAAAGACTTCTCCGTCAGAAAGGGCTATACCATATCATGCTAATTATGAATTGCCTGAGATGTTTATCCCTTTGATGCACCCTTCTTGATTGCGCCGTAGTCGCTTTTTATTAGGGTGATCTCTCACAAAAATATCAAGTTGTTAGTGTTCTCCCAAGTGTAGCACCGTCACGGCACCTAACTTTTCGGGGTGCGCCATGACTAACATGGGTACGAACGAATTGAGAAGTGTGAGGCGGGTGAGGTCAGACCTCGCAGCAAGATCACTTGGTTGTCTTGACGTTCATGGCAGGATCGTCCTGAGCTCGGAACACGCGCATCGAAAGATGAACAAGAGTCACATAGAGATGTGATCGGCATGTTTGCCCACCAATTGAGATTTTCGTCATCAGTGGTGACTAACATCAATGGCGTTGAATTGAAATGTGGATCTTGAATCACTCACAATCAATTATGAGAGATAT
>LR738712.1:884143393-884166392 GCA_902687465.1 Secale cereale | reverse complement strand
TTTGACACTAGACAAAATGTGACATGAGGGGGTCTAGGGTTTGTGGATCGCCGAGCAGTCGAGGGTCGAAGCTAGTTCTACGTTTGCCATTAATATATCCATCTGTCATGTTTGAATAATAATTGGCATGTTGTAAATATTTGTAGAAACAATGGACCACAACACCCGAGACCTAGCACAAGAAGCGATGTTGATGGACCTAATCGCAGACGGACAAAATGCCGTCTTGTCGTTTCTCAACGACACCGATGAGCAGGTCGAAAAAGAGCTGCAGCTGGAAGATCTAGGCTATGATATTGATGGATCCGGTGACCCAATGCACATGGAAGAAGTAGACCGTGAGGACGGCTCCGGTGACCCAATGCCGGTGCAAGAAGGAGACCGTGATGCTGGCTCCGGTGACCGAACCGAGTCCGGCCAGGAGGTATATATGTTAGTTAAGTATGTGCTGACTAGTTAATTGATGCATTCATTAACTCTCGTCTTTGTTCCTTTTTCTAGCCCTCCGGATCGAGCAAATCTTCGGTAAAGAGACGAGGAGCGAAGAAAAAGTTGAGGCCGGATGAAAAGTTTGAGATCTCAGAAATCTCGCGCTCCGGCGAGCCGATTGCACCCATCCGGACAAAGAACGCATTTGTTAATCAGTGCGGGGTTCTGGTTAGGGACAAGATCCCGATCAGCATCCATCAATGGTTAAAGCCGGCTGCAAACGACGCTCAGGTGACTTATGTCACTGATATGCAGAAAGAAGATCTTTGGACTGAGCTGCAGTCAAATTTCGTCCTACCGCGAGAGGATGATCCGGCGAAGCCAGTTAAAGAGGAGTTAATCAAGTCTGCTGCACTTTCGAAGATGGCAGACCAATTCAGGGCATGGAAGAAAAAACTGAATACGTTTGTCAAAGATAAAAAGACTCCAGAATTCGTGGGCATATATGAGAAGATCAAAGATGACTGGCCCGCATTTGTGGCCCATAAGAAGTCGGAAAAGAGTCAGAAGATGTCGGAGACAAACCGGATAAATGCTGCGAAGAAGAAGCATCACCATCGCACGGGGTCGGGTGGCTACCTCAGAGCCCGGCCTAAGTGGGCCAAGGCTGAGAATGATCTGCTTCAGAAAGGGATCGAACCAGAGACAATGCACTGGCCAGACCGTTGCCGGACTTGGTTCTTCGGGGCTGGCGGAACCTTGGACCCTGTAACAGGGTGGTGCATTTGGACGGACAAGCAATTGGAAACACCACTCAGGAAGATGCGGCAGTATATCAAAGCAGCGCATGAAGGGACGTTCTTCCCCGACAGAGAGAACGACGAGCTGACAATGGCCCTCGGGAATCCTGAGCACCCTGGACGGACACGAGGCACGCCAGGCTCCCTTCCGTGGCGTGCTGGGTTTCCGGACGCAGGAGGCTACAAATGCCACGACAGGAGGAAGAAAATGGAGCTGACCGAAATCCAGGCGCTGCGGGCCAGAATACAAGCGATAGAGGAACGGGAAGCAAATCGGGAGAAAAGAATTGCCGAAGCTTCCCCCGAAGCTACCCCGCCATCTCAGCGGAGAAGTAGCGTGGCTTCCACCGAGCTGCTTCAGCCATAGCCTGTCCTGACGGCTACTGCCAGGAATCCCGTGGATGCTATCACGCAGGCACAAAATTGCCACCTTATGGCGCAGTGGATGAATCTGAAGGTCAAGGTGGCTGCTGGCTCTGTTTATCCTTCTGGACCCGGCGACACTTTTCACTGCCGGCCGATTCCAGAAGGATATGCTAGGGTGATGGTCGACGAAATAACGGAGGGATTTGAGGAGCTCCAGCTTGACCACCCTACCGGTGAAGGGGAGACTCGGCTGGGTTCTTCACTGAAGACTCCATGCCTATGGCGGAAGGAGCTCATCAACATTCTCAACTGGACGCCTCCGCCTCCTCCTCCTCCTCCGGCGAGTCAGGGCACTCCGCCTCCTCCACTGCCTCCTCCTCTGGCGAGTGACCATCAGGGCACTCCGGCTCCTTCTCCGGCGCGTGGCGGCACTCTGCCTCCTTCGCCGCCGGCGCGCTCGAGCAGCCAGCCTGCTCCTCCTTCTCCGCCTAGTCAGCAAGGGCGGAAGAGACCTGCCGCCGCTCCGGCTGCTCCTGCTCCGGCGCGTAAGCAAGGAAAAAAGACAGCCGCTTCGTCTGGTCCGGCGACGTCTAGCAGTACAGCCAGAGGCGGGAGGAGATGCATATTCGGTCCTTCTCTCACGCCTCTAGAGAAGTTACCATATGAGAGGTCCGACGAGGAAAACACGAAGATAGCTCAAGGCGAAGTGAAGGACTTTTTTGAAGGGTTGAAAGCACAGAGACATCCACCTCCGGAGGAGAAGATAGATGCGGTGAAAGCAAAGCGCACTCTTGCTACCCTGAAGCAACCAGCGAAAAGTAAGCCGAAGGGCAACTATGACCGCATGATTCAAAAGTCATTTCAAGAAGCCAAGCGGTCGGGAAGTACAAAAAGTGATCAAAGGTTAGCAGTAGGACGAGCTGGGAAACAAATTGCCCAGCTCGGCGAACAAGCGGACCAATCGTGCCCCCCGCTCAAGGTGTCTAGCGACATGGTCGCTAATGATCCGAGGATGGTGCCCGGTTATGACAATCTTGGAGATTACGTGTCCGACGATGTACAATATGATTTCTTGGAGGTGCAGATACAAAGATACGAGTACGGGAAGCCTCTCGTCAAAGATGAAAGATCTCTATCAACGAATATGTGAAGATTGCATGATTGGTACTTGAAAATCTGCAGAGAGTCTGGGGGGAGGGATAGCTTGTATTTGAGAGTTAAACCGGAGCATGACCTCGTTGGAATTGAACCTGTTCCATTTGAGGAAGATAGCCTGTTCAATTTGAGGAGTTCTATCAGTTTTTCAATCAATTGGCCCTCGATAAAGCAACGGTCACCTGCTACTGTCTGTAAGTAGTACTACTTCTGTCATTAAGTCTCTCTATATAGCTGATCTTCATTGCATGTATTTATGATTATCCTCACTATATTATGCAGATTGAAGATCGTCGAATTGAAGAAAAGACAAGTAGGTGATATTGGGTTCGTTAACCCATACCTCATAGATGCAACCGAGGTTAAATTGCGTCCCGACGATACCGAGACCAACTTGCTACGATCGTTGGTGCTAAATGAAAAAAAAGATATAATACTCTTTCCTTACAACTTCAAATGAGTGTTACTGTCTTGTGCATATTTGGTTTCCCTTATATATCAGTTAAGGTTATAGTGATGTAATTGATGAGTTCATGCATTCGTGCGCAGCTTCCACTATATTCTCTTAGAGATTAAGCTTGAGAATGGAGTAGTAACTATCTTGGACTCTAGACGTAAAGATCCCGAGGAGTATGCGGACATGACTCAAATGCTCGAGAGGTAAGTTAAATCGATCAATATTATCCACCATGCATATCAGCAACTTTGTTCATTTCTGATATATATCAAGTAATTGTTTTCTTTGTCTGGCAGGGTTTGGAGAAAATTCACCAAAAAAGCTCCGGGACTGCCGAAGAAGCTAGAATTTAGACACCCGAAAGTAAGTACTCCCTCCGGTCCTTTTTACTCTGCACATTGGATTTGCCGAAAGTCAAACTTTGCTAAGTTTGACCAAGTTTATGTTAAAAGTTATTAGCATCTATAATATCTAATAAATATAATATGAAAATATATTTCGAGATGAATCTAATGATATTGGTGTTGTTATGTGAATGTCAATAATTTTTTATATAAACTTGGTCAAAGTTGAATGAGATTGACTTCAGACAAACCTAATATGCAGAGTAAAAAGGACCGGAGGGAGTACTATATAGTAGCATGTTCCGCGCATCTCCTATATCTTGATTCAAGCGCTAGTTTCATCAATACCATTTGTTGGCATTCTTGCTTATCAGTTTGATTGACCTCTATTTCTTGTAAAGTGGTTGTGGCAGGAACCCGGGAATAATTACTGTGGATACTACCTTTGCGAGTCCATCCGCCACACGACCTGTGAGCGGGGCTACTCTGAAGCACAATTTGAAGTGCGTAAGCAATTAATTAATAATATTCATAATTTTATAGCATCATTTCATGTATTGACCCCCCTACTTCAAATTAGATGTTTCGGATGCGGGATGAACTCCTAACAACAGATGATCTGCGAGCAATTCAAGAGGAATTGGCGGCATTCTTCCTTGAACACATGATCGCGCCAGCCGGAGAATACCATGTGGACCACGCGTCAATCCTATAGGAGATTATTTTGGTAAAAGATAATTATTGTATATATGTACCCGGTAGTGTCGGATAGATATACAAGAACTTGTTGTTCGACCGATCTCTCGGAGAAGGAGAGGTGGTCGATATTACTTCTCTCTGTATGCATATATATATATATGTTGATTATACGATCTTCCGTTTCCTTCGTTTGCTTAGTAGCTAGCAGCTAGCTAGCTAGCTAGCGTCACTAGTCCTCTCTATATACGTATGTGTAGTACGTAGCGTCGACCAAGCACGGACATAAGAGAGGACACTTCTCTCTATTAATTACCTAGCTAACACAATATATGAAACACCTAAATTAACACCCCAAAACCTAAAACCCCCCCTCCCCTTTCAAAAAAAAAAAAAAAAACCACAGCCACAGAAATGCTGATGCGTGGATGCCTTTTGGTCCCGGTTGGTGCCACCAACCGGGACCAAAGCCCCTCCTGCCTGGGCTCGGCGCACAGGCCACGTGGACACCTATCTGCCCCGGTTCTGGATTGAACCGGGACTAAAGGGTCAGAGCATTAGTACCGACACACTTGTCCCGGTTCAGGAACCGGGGCTAAAGGCCCAAACAAACCGGGTCTGATGACCCTTTATCTATCAGTGAAAATTGGCTAACCGCATATAAGTGTTCTCAGAGCTATTACAGATGTGGTATTTTTAATAATTTCTCTCTCAAGATCTCGTACTCAAATAATTTCCATCTCTCAAACATTTAGTAGCTCTAGAAATAAGAAAAGGAACTAATAACTTAAGGAAGTACACATAGTGAGCATGTTCTGTAGTGATATGTCTCTGATGAAAAATCAGGCAAATAAGATTCTAATTGCGAAGATGTAAATACATGTAACTAATTGGCCGAAAGGAAAATGCTTTCCCAAGTCTCATTTCAAGTACCCGGCAAAAAAGTCCAATTGTAACTGATTGTTCTGATAATAATATAATGCTCCTGCAAGATTATCTTTTACTCAACAGATGACCAAAGAAGCAAAACCTTCCCCTATACATTCACCCTATGTGAATGTTATATAGTCACATAGCTTAGCTATAATGGAGTAAATTCAACAAAAAAAGATAAAGCATGGTAACTTGCACAGTTAAAAAAACATATGTGCATCATGAACTAAAATTTCAATAACTTTAACCAAGTAATCAAAAAGGAAGAATTTTAGTAAGAAGTAAAACTGTGACTGTACATAAATAGTATTACTTTCTTCTTTTGTCAATCAAATGCGACTACAACTATTTTTTTATATGAAAGCTATCATGAAGTCTTATTTTATTAATTAAATAGAACTGCACTGAAATTATTATTTATTAAAGCAAAATGACATATTATTAGAACTGGAAACAACATTCTTTTTTTGCGGAGAATCATAGCCCTTACACAGTGTATAATGTATTATTCGAATACTGTTGACACTTGAGAGAGGCCTGATCGTTCTTTGCTCCTGGATGATCTGTTTCCACCGAGGTCCACGCGCATACACACACGAAGCAAGATTGGAGGGGCCCTGATGGATTCCGGCCAGGTGCGCAAGTGCAGGCCAGAACCCATTGTTTTCCGGCTAGATGTGCATTTTTTAGGCTGGCTTAATGGATCATGAGAAGAAACCATTAGCACTTTGTCCAGTAGTCCAGATATGGTGTAGCACCGTACTATGCCCAACTTGAACATCAACAGCGAGGAGACTCGGAGCACCCGGGGTTGCAGCAAGAGGGTGCTACGCGGCAACGATGACGTTCTGGCAGCTGGTACTATCCTTGTTAGGCATACGTGAGGGAGTCAAGATGGCAACGGGGACGGAACCCATCGGGTTTTGCCTTCCCAAACCCATCCCCACGAAAAAAATCGTAAACCCGTCCCCATCCCCATCACCATGCGCGGGGCTAGTTTTTCGCCCGTCCCCTAAACCCATCGGGTTTCGGGGAACCCATGGGGAACCCACGAGAAAATCAAAATATTTAAACAAACATAGTGACAACAAAGAATAACGTGTGAGCATCAAAACAAGCACATTTTAGCAGCATAACTTGAGCAAATTTCAACAAAAAACAATAGTAGATGGTTCAACACCTATATAGAGTGTATTTCAGCAAACATGATACCACATTTCAGCAACAAAGATGATCACATTTCAGCAACAAAGATGAACACATCAAGGCTTCTAAGATTTCGGGGGTATGACGACTACGGTGGTCACTTAGAACTCTACCACTTGTGTTGAATGTGTATTTAGATGGGTTTTGCCGGGTTTCGGGTTCGGGGACTATTGAAACGGGCGTAAACCCACGAAATGTGTCCGGTTGTATAATGTGCCCGTTAACAGCCCCGCGGGGATGAAAAGGTGCCCATCCCCGTCTCCTAATAGGGTAAAAACCCGCGGGGACGCGGGTTTCGGGGCCCGTTGTCATCTTGATGAGGGAGAGATCCCGGAGCAGCTGCTACAGCAGAAAAAGGATGAGGAGAAGATGGCATGATTATGCTACTGTAAGTGCCAACAACATTGAGGAGTTGAACATTAATTTGCCGGCCGATTTTCTCATGTTGAATTAAGGTGCCTGCATGTTTTCATTTGTCCGCTGGTCGTAGCCAAAGCCCTAGGTATAAGGAAACGGAGGATGCGAGCGAGGTAGGAATCAAGGGTACCTTTCTCCTGCAGCCAGCAAATCGTGTACGCTGAACACCATTACCTGCTAATCTGTACACACACGCTAGATTTTTGTAAGCAGAACACCATGTTCTCCTAATATGTATGGAGAAAACATCGACCTGCTATTATGCTAACCTGTAGGCACGCAGCTGCTAGATTGCTATACGCAGAACACCATCATGCTAATATGTATGGAGAGAGCACCTGAACTTGTTAATCTGTACGGAGAGCACACCATGCCCTGCTAATGCTTCGACCTAGGTATGGGCGAGATAATCACCAGCGCCGTTGTTTCCTTCCGCGCCTCAAGGTTCCCAGATCGCCCTCCTAGAGCAAGAGCGCAATCTAATGAAGCAGTTCCCTCTGTAGCCTCCTTCCTTTTTCCATCACGTACTGAACTTGCCCTCCTCTGCTACCCACGCAGCCTCTCTTCCGGTTGCAGCCACTTCACCTGTTGGACGCCAACCCTGAGGATTGAGTCTCCTCCTCTTGCCAGTACACATTACCCTGCTGCAACCCATGGCCTATGCCCTGATTTGATTCCAAATCTCTTCCTCCTCATCTGAGTTAGCAACTATCGCCTCGCTGTGCCCGTCCTCAATTTCTTGGCCGCCCTCGGGACCTCGTCGTGCTGCTGCTACTCTGGCTTTCGGGAGCCTCCTGAATCCTGATGCATGATAGACGAAAAGGGGATAGATCGGTTAATAATAGATAGATTCCATGTATGCGGGGCAAGAGAGGAATAGAGATTGAGATTTTAGACGGGGATAGGTGCAGTTTTTGTTGATGTTAAACCAAGGCCGATTTCCACATAAGTAATGGCAACGGTGGGTAATTTTAATCACTTAAATCAAATGGCTATTAATCGTTTGTCCACCAAATAGATGGTCAGATCTTTCTAATTATTGTGGGAATTTTAACCTATTTCTCTTTTTTGTGGTTAACCCGTCAATTACTTTTTATATATAAATAGATTAGCAGGAAGATTGGACAGCAAACAGATAGCCTTGCAATGTTTTACCTTTTATCTTTATCTTTAAATCCTGCAGCTAGCCAGCCACAAGCAAAGAATTGATTTCTGTCTTTAGTCTTTACTGAAAGAAAAAGGCAATTCTCTGAATGAAAGAGAAAAAGAGAAAGCAAAAGGAAAAGGTATCACCACTTTCTTTTATTCTGTCTACTAAGGCATCTGAACACACACACACACACAAGCACGAAGCACCCAAATATTTCATGGCAGAATGTTACTTGTCTTCCACTTTGGCTCCCCAATCTTGTACTGGCACCTGGACAATCTATTTGGCTTCTCTTGAGCTACACATAATCTACATAGTTCCAGCTGTTCAGATCTAGCACTTCAAGTAGTACAACAACCAGATCTGAATGCACAACTTAGCAGAGGCACGCATCATGCACATTGGTTCCTAGACCTAGCTGTAGAGTTTCCTTGGTGCTACAGGAACTACATGGCCAAGGACAAGTTGGTATTTTCGTAGCACCTACCTAACCATCCATGTACAACCAATGCTGCATTTCAAGATTCAGTAACACACTCTGATTACAGGGGATTGTTTTTTGTTGCGAGTGGTTTGCATTTTGTATAAAGTTTCTAGCAGTGTGTGAAGCATTGTCTGATTTATATAGGAAAGCTAAGCATGTCATGTCAACCTCACAGCACATTAGGGAGAAGGAAGCCTTGTAATGGTGCTCTTATAAATGCCAAAGCCATAAACAGAGATATCGGCCACATTCCACAATGTAAGTAGCAGGGCCACAATTTGCCCGCATTAGCACCCTACCTACTTCAATGGCGATGCAAGTTGAAATCCAAATTTCGATGCTCTACTTCAGAGTTTCTTCCATTCGAATTGCTTTAAAGACACAAAAGTTTTTCAATTAGCATGAAGACCCCACAGTGAACAGACACCATTGCAGTCTTTTATCTTTATCTTTAAATCCTGCACCTATCTTTATCTCTAAATCCTGCAGCTAGCCAGGGCCGGTCCTGAGATTTCGGGGGCCCGGGGCAAGAAAACACAAAGGGGCCCTAAAGCAACATTTTTCTCTATCTCAATTGCTCTAAATTCTAAATGCACCATATTTTATGTTGCATTGTCATGTCGACCATCCAACAAACCAAAGTGATAAACATTCACAGAAAAAATTGTCGCTCTTTTCAATCGGCCCTATATGTTTCTATTAGGTTCGTGCCTACACTAAATATTATTATCCTATATTTTGTCACTTTGTTTTTCAACAGAAACTAAAGGCATTCCACCGAATTTCTAACATAAATACTTGTACCTATTATAGGAAAATGTCAATATCTCATGTCTTCATCTCCATATAAACTGATTTGCAATATTATTTCCTTTAGTCATTACCAGATGCATACTTTCTAGACAACATCTTGCTAATTAGCACACACACATATTATACAAGAAATTTAAAAAAATGTTAGTTTAATAAAAATTTGCTAAGAAAGGTTTGGAACGAAGATCTGGATTGCTAGAAAATTAGAAATTGCAAGATATTGCTGCTGCTTACTAGTCACGAACAAAAATCCGAGCTCGTCTTTTCTAATCCTAAGTTCCTAACCAACACAAGAAATCGGAGTGAGAAAGAGATATGTATGGGATGATCTTCATAAAACAAATGAACGACATATAAAGTCTAGAAAAAAGAGAGATTTGCATCGGAGAGCAGGTTGATTGGAATTTGACAAATTGTATTATCTTCTTCCAGTAATCATGTGCAGCAGCAGAAAATCGCGATTAAAAGGCATGGGTGGGGGCGCAGTACAACCTTGGGACTGATTTGTCCATCAATTAGGGTGCCAGGATTGTTTTCATGGCCATTCAGCTGTTGCAATCTCAGATCCCAGAGTCATGGGTGGCATCGATGAAGGATATTGCGTTGAGAGCTTGCACTTTTTTCCGTACGAGGGAATTCAAAGGCAGCGATCGAACTAACCAGCTGGAAGTTTTGCTTTTGCGATTAGCGTCTCCAGTGGCAGGGAATCGGAGTAAAAATGGGAGAAGATACGCGTATGCGGCAAGCCGAGAAGATTGTGATCTGTTACCTTTTTTTCCCTCTTTCTATAGAAATCACTCGATCTTACATGGGCTAACTTCACGTATATGTATATTTGGAAACCAAGCAATCGGGGGCCCCTACGACCTCGGGGGCCCGGGGCGGCCGCCCCTTCCGCCCCCCCTCAGGGCCGGTCCTGCAGCTAGCCAGCTGCAAGCAAAGAATTGATTTCTATCTTTAGCTAAAGCAAAAGGTAGTCCTGGCATGGATATAGAATATGGAAAAGGAAAAGGTAAGGAATAGAATTGCTTGCTTCTAGTCTGTCTAAGGCATTTGTATGTAATGACAAGAAAAGAAGCACCTCACGAGATTATCCTGTCCTAGCATGTAGCACCTCTGTTCTTTTTTCATTCCAATCCAGCCACTTGTAGTGGCACCTGAACGATCTACTTGGCTTCTATCAACCTGCAGATTCTCTACATAATACAATATCTTCACTTAACCAAGGTATGTAACTATCTCAGCTTACACATGTACAAAATCTGCTGGTGGAATTCTTTAGACTTGTGTAAGCCAGCTTGATTTATTGCTTCTACTTGTATCTCAATGTAGGCAGGAAGTCAACAACTGATCGACAAATGAGCATGGAGATTGCTGAAGAGCTGAGTGGTCGATCTTGAGCATAAAACTGACTTCATCTAGAGGCTAGAGACCGAAAGATCTGATCAATTCATCATGCGTACAGAGGTACTTTTTCACTTACAAATCACCTTTCATTCCATTCTGCATGTTATATATATTTTCAATCCATTCAAGCGCGGTTTGCAATATGCGTATTAAATTTTGGGGTAATTTTTTTTCTATGCTAGCATGGTTGTTACTTATTTTGGATCACACATGCGTTTATTTTGCAGACTCTGCATGGTAAGTTAGTGAAGTTCATAAAACAGTTAGTCATGCATAGAATATTGCCAATAGCCCAATACATGGGGGTCAACTTATTGCTTGTTTCTTTTATTAGTATCGAGTTCCAAGTTTGAAGTTTGGACTGATTCTCACCTCACCTCCCTGTACACACATGCAGGTTATCAAGGCGGACACCATTGATGTGGCCGTCGACAGGATTCTCGTTGAACTTGGGAAAGACACTACAAGCAGCAGAGAGAATGCCATCTACTTTGATGGCTGGGATGGGCTTGGGGCATCTGCCGTCCTGCAAGCCATAGCCAAACGCCTTGGAGTATCAAATGAGTCGTCAACAAGGCCTGCGGGGCTGGAGTTTGAGGAAATCATCCACATTGACTGCTCAAAGTGGGAGAGCAGAAGAGCAATGCAGAGGGAAATAGCAAAGCAGCTGAACCTTCCCAATTGGGTGATGGAGATGTTTGACAAGCAAGATGAGGAGGATGATTTCAATGGGTTGGACCAGGGCTCCCGAACTGAGATAGCACGAGTTGTCAAAGATATATATCTAATCACACAGAATCGAAGATTCTTGGTGATCCTACACAATGGAAGCAGTGAGGAGATTGATATATTTGACTTTGGTCTCTCTTTAGATCGATATTCCAATAGCAAGATGCTGTGGACTTTCCAAGGGAGGTTTCGGATTGATCCCAAGATGATAGACAGTGTGAAGAAGAGCAGAATAACGGATGTTATTCTTTCAGCTTCAAGTGATGGACAAGATCCATGTGAGCTTTGGTTGTATTTAGTGCGTGAGGAGGTTGCACAAGTTCCCTTCAATAAGCATGGTGACTGCATCATTGATCCAGGGATTGCTGCTGACTGTGTTTTGTATGCATTTATACTATCCTGGTTTGGCCTTCGCATCAATGACTATGACTGGGCTAACCACGGCAGTAACTATTGGGTATGTGATGGTATCATTGCACTGACAGACATTGATGAAGCATGGCAAGTTGGCAACGTTTTGCATCATGAGGTGCCATTGCTGCACATTAACACCCGACTCAACAATGATGAATCAGCATTAATGGCTTCCTACCACCCGGCAAGGTCGGCTGAGCTCATGCCGTATTGGATTACCACAACCACTTCAACTTTTGGATTTGTAGTGAGCCCCTGTGGTGTTATTCCCAATAACACGTTTCAACACTCACACAGGCTCGGCGTGCTCAAGCTCTCAAGGTGTGCCTTCAGTTTCACATCGCCTCCATTCCTATGTTGCCAAGGCTTGAGATTCCTTTGGCTTGACCACTGCAAAGACCTCCCAACAAGTAGCACCACAGATCATCACCATACAGAGGCAGGCAAGGAAGCGGAGTTGGACATCAACACCACATCATTATGGAAATGCCTTGAAAGCTTGTGGGTGCTTGACCTGCGCTACACAGATTTGGACCAGATCCTGTCGGCACAGGTGATGGATCTCATGACCCAGCTCAGGGAGCTTCATGTATTGGGAGCCAAGAACTGGGACATGAGCCATCTACAGGGACGGCTGCATAATGTTCGCAAGCTCCGGGTAACAAAGTCCACCTGCTACTTCAACAACAACGTGTTTTCAGAGATGGGAAGCATGGAGCTTCTTGAATTTTCAGGAAATTACATCACACAACACATGAAAAGCCTATATGTGTCAGCCAGCAACAATCGACTCAAAGCTGTCACTGTTGATGGATGCAATGGGTTAAAAATTATATCTTTTGGGGGCTGCAAAGAATTGAAGAACATATTCATCAAAGGATTTTTGTGGAGTCTCGAGGAGCTGGACCTCTCAGGCACAAGAGTGAAAACCCTCAACCTGACAGGAGTGGAAGCCATATCACTCCCCAAGAAGATCATCCTGCTAGGCTGCGAGAAGCTCCGTGCAATATTGTGGCCATTGAGTATGACAAAGAAAGGGTTGCCGAAAGTGCTGCACATTGACACCACATCTCCATCAGCATCAGCTTACGGAGGAGAGGCACCACTTGTGCATCCACATTCTGATCTATCCCTCCACCAGCAGAAAGAAAAAAGGTTTAAGGGTGGATGGCGGATTTTTCTCACGGATGCAAGGCTCCTTAGGTCCCTCTCTCCCATACAAAGTTGTTTAACAGACCCAACCATACATATTGATATTTGTCCTGCAGTTGTTGTTCGTGGTAGCAACATCCAAGGAACAAGTAGTAACAAACATCTGTTGTTAATGCACTCGAAGTACAGAGATGCCTTTAGGGATGACATAGTTCCAGTAGTGATGATGTGGGACTACCCCAAGATACCGGACAGGCTGACGAGCCAATATACATGCTTCATAAAGATGATAATGCACGGGCGGGGCAACAGACTCTTGGAGGATGCTGCAGGTGATTTATTATTGCCTAAGTTTATATGTGACTTGGTTACATCACTGCACGTGTTTGATAACCTGTCCATCACTAGTATCCCTGGACCTCCCCAAGGGTCAGGATGGAATAAGCTAAGATGTTGCTGCGTGGAGAGATGCCCCAGGTTACACACAGTCTTCACTGTTCCCCATGACACTAGTGTGGACAGCTTTTGGAATCTGGAAACATTATGGGCGTCCAAGCTCCTCTCTGCACTATACATCTGGGATAGACCAGTTGAAAAAACTATTTTCTATAACCTGAATCTCTTGCACCTGGACCACTGCCCCAGGCTTGTACACGTGCTCCCCTTCTCCATGTGGGAGATGAACACATTTATTTGGCTGGAGACCATCGAGTTGGTGTACTGCGGTGACCTCAGGGAGCTATTCCCTTTGACCCCTGAGCTTCAAGAGCAGGATAAAATCTTAGATTTCCAATGGCTGGAGAAAATCCGCCTGCATGAGCTCCCTGTGGGAAACGTCGTACCCTTGCTCTGGGCGACGCCTGCGTGTTATATAGCCAGGGGCGCAACTCCCTGGATAGCGTACAAGAGGTTGAGATTACAATCTTGGGAGAGAGGGAAGAGATATCTAGTTATATTGGATAACAGAGAATATAAACTACCTATCTCTATCCCTATCTCTAGCCTTCTGGTACAAAGGATAAGGAGGCCGGCTGGGCCGGATAGCATGACGCATATGTGTCTTTAACACCCTCCCTTAATCACAACTTGGTCAAGTTGAGATTACGCTTGAATTCCTCAAGACTCCTTGTAGGTAATGCTTTTGTGAAGCCATCTGCAACTTGATCACGTGAGTGCACAAAACGAATCTCCAATTGCTTGTTAGCTACTCTTTCTCGAACAAAGTGAAAATCAATCTCAATATGTTTTGTCCTGGCATGAAAAACTGGATTAGCAGATAGATAGGTAGCACCAAGATTATCACACCATAGACATGGAGTTCGAGTGTGCTTCACACCAAGCTCTTTTAACATGGACTGAACCCATATAATCTCTGCTGTGGCATTGGCTAGTGCTTTATACTCAGCTTCTGTGCTTGATCGTGACACTGTGGCTTGTTTCTTTGCACACCAAGATATTAGATTCGGGCCAAAGAATATTGCAAAACCACCAGTCGATCGTCTGTCATCTGGACATCCTGCCCAATCAGAATCAGAAAAAGCACTAACAAGAGTTGAAGAGGACTTGTTGAAAGTGAGACCAAGGTTCACAGTATCTTTCACATATCTCACTATGCGTTTTGCAGCAGTCCAATGAGTTGTAGTGGGAGCATGAAGAAACTGACATACTTTGTTAACAGCAAAGGAAATGTCAGGCCTTGTTAAAGTCAAATACTGAAGAGCTCCCACTAAACTTCTGTATCTGGTACTGTCTTCCTGACTCAAGAGTTTTCCCTCAGTAAGTGACAGCTTTTCTGTGCTAGATAGTGGTGTTGGTGAAGGCTTACATCCTTGCAACCCAACTCTCCTTACCAGATCGTTAGCATACTTTTCCTGAGACAGATGTAGGCTGTCCCCATGTCTTTTTACTTCAATTCCCAGAAAGAAGTGTAGATCTCCCAGATCCTTGAGGGCAAACTCAGCACTCAAATCCTTAAGTAGACCTGACACAGCTTCATTGGATGAACTTGTGACAATGATGTCATCAACATAAATAAGAACAAATATGGAAGTATTTGACTTATTGTAAATGAACAAGGATGTGTCAGATTTTGAAGGAAGAAAACCAAGTGCCTGCAGTTTCTGACTTAGTCGTGAGTACCATGCCCTGGGAGCCTGTTTCAGTCCATACAGAGCTTTATCAAGTTTGCATACATAAGTTGGTTTGCTTTTACTTTCAAACCCAGGAGGTTGCTTCATATATACTTCCTCTTCCAGAACACCATGAAGGAACGCATTCTGTACATCTAGCTGTCTAAGGCACCATCCCCTGGAAACAGCAATAGACAATACAAGGCGAATAGTGGCAGCTTTAACAACAGGACTAAAGGTGTCCTCATAATCTATACCGTATCGTTGTTTAAAGCCCTTTGCAACAAGTCTGGCCTTGTAGCGATCTATGGATCCATCAGATTTTCTCTTTATCCTGAAAACCCATTTGCAATCAATCAAATTTTTACCTTGTCGTGGAGGAACCAAATGCCATGTTTGATTTTTACGGAGTGCCATGTATTCATCTTCCATGGCCTTCTTCCATCGTGTGTCGCTAAGTGCCTCTTCAGGAGTGCTGGGTTCACCTGTCGAACATGCCAGACCAAACTTGACAACTTGTTTATAATTAACAGGTTTAATTACCCCTTTTTGTAGACGTGTACGCGGGAGAGTAGTTGTAGGAGATGCAGAGGATCCTGCTGCAACATGAGAAAGGAGCGATCCCGAGGCGGATTCTGTCGGTGCTGCTGTAGTGCCGTTGGACGAATCGACAGGATCTTCTGTGGCTCCAGTCGCCATAGGTTCAGTTGTATGCGGCACAGAAGATCCTGCGCCACGGTGCCCATCATGTGGCGATGATTGGCTGGGCCCGGGCGAATCTGCGCCGGATCGCGAGCCAGGGGACAGAGCAGGATCCGCGCCGGGTTCCGTGCCTGTCTCGCGCTCGTGCGGTGGAGATCTCGGCTGCTGCTGCCGCCGTACGTAGTGGCGGGGCCCGCTTGAGGCCCAGCGACTCCCAGCGGGCCTGCTGTCGACACCGGATTGGTGCGGGCCGGAGGCCGCTCCCGAGCCCATGGAGAGGCGCCGCGTGCCGCATGCAGGTTCGCCAGCGCCACGCCTGTCGGGCGACACGGACTCCCGCGCCTCCTCGTCCTGTCGCTCCACCGATCCCGAGGAGGATCGACTGCGGGACTCCTGCGCTGCCGATCCCGAAGAGGATTTGTCCCCCGGTGCTGGACACATAAAATGTGACATGTCTGGGGTGATTTCTTCACCATTTTTCTCACCATTTTCTGCTGCATCATCACAAAACTCATGATCACGGTTATGAGGGTTAGTCAACAATTGATCATCAGAATTATCCCCCCTTAGATCAAGGCCGGTGAGATTTTGTGGTAGGAGGAGAATTTCTTGGCGAAGAAGTGCACCGACATTGGGATGGAGCTTAGAGAATGGAAATTGTGTTTCGTCAAAGATAACATCGCGGGAAATATACACACGACCAGTAGGTATATCAAGGCACTTAACACCTTTATGTTGATTGCTATAACCAAGGAACACACATTGCTTAGATCGAAACATAAGCTTGCGATTGTTGTAGGGACGAAGATTAGGCCAGCATGCACATCCAAAGACACGAAGGGTTGTGTAATCTGGTTTTGTGTGGAGGAGTCTCTCCATGGGAGTTTCATTGTTTATGACACGACTGGGCAACATGTTGATGATGTGAACTGCAGCAAGGAATGCCTCATCCCAGAATTTAAGAGGCATGGAGGCACCGGCTAGAAGTGCTAGGCCAACTTCAACTATGTGCCTGTGTTTGCGCTCAGCAGACCCATTCTGTTGATGGGCATGTGGGCAAGACACGTGGTGAGAGATTCCAAGTTTTTGAAAGAAAGAGTTTAATTTTTCGTACTCTCCTCCCCAGTCAGACTGGAGAGCAATGATTTTGCTATTGAATTTTCGTTCAACCAAAGCTTGGAAATTTAGGAAAACTTGGAAAACATCGGATCGTTTCTTGAGAAGATAGATCCAAGAAAATTTGCTGTAGTCATCAATGAAACTCACGTAATATGCATGTCTACCAACAGAAGAGGGTGCAGGCCCCCATACATCAGAGAAGATGAGTTGCAAAGGCATGGTAGAAACACTAGTGGAAATTGGATACGGTAATTGATGACTTTTGGCCTTTTGGCATGAATCACAAATAGTTTCAGCATCACGCTCACCAACATACGGGAGCTTATTTTTCCTAAGCAATCTTTCAACTAAAGAAAATGAAGCATGTCCTAATCGATCGTGCCAGCGTGTTGAGGACACTTTGGTGGCACTAAGAACTTGTTTATTTGATCTTCTAATCTCCGGAATCAAGGGGTAAAGCCCACGAACGCATCTACCTCGATATAGCACCTTCCTCGTTGCCTGATCCTTGATCAAAAAGAAGAAGGGGTGAAACTCAAGAAATACATGATTGTCAATGGCAATGCGATGAGCGGAGAGAAGATTTTTTGATGCATTAGGAACATGCAAAATTTTCCGGAGATGAATATTTTTGTGAGGGGTTTTAATAACTGAATGACCAATGTGACTAATTTTCATACCTTCTCCACTGGCGGTGTGGATGTGATCCTTGCCACGATACTTCTCTCGCATAGTCACCTTGTCAAGCTCGCCGGTGATGTGGTTTGTGGCGCCGCTGTCCACGTACCAGTTGGTGTCGACACCGTAGGAGCCATCAACAGCCCCGGCCACCTTCTCATCTTGAGAGGAACCATCATCATCTTCATCAAAACGATACCAGCAGTCCTTGGCAGAGTGCCCTGGCTTTCCGCAGATTTGGCATCTGATCGTGTCAGGCCGAGACCTGCTGTTTGAGGAGCTGCCATTGCGCCGACCCCTGTTGTTGGTGTAGGAGGGCCGGCCGCCGCCGTTGCGTGCAGAGTTGCTGCCGCCGCTGTTTCCTCCGCCGCCGCTGCCCTTGCCCTTGCTGTTCCGTGGAGGGCCTCGACGTGAGCCCCCGCCACGGCCGCGGGTGGCAGTGTTGGCCGAGGATTTGAAGCCGCCTCCTGCGCCTGTTCCTTGGTAGATGGCCACCCGTTGATCAAAGTTGCTCATCATAGAGAACAACTCATCAAGGGTAACCGGGATGACTCGAGCGTCGAGGGCGGAGACTAGCGGTTGGTACTCCATGTCCAACCCGTTGAGGATGTAGGAGATCAGTTCGTCATCTTGCAGGGGCTTGCCTGCTGCAGCTAGCTCGTCGGCGAAACCCCGCATGTATGCGAAGTAGGAGGCCACCGACTGCTGTCCCTTCTGCGCGTTCGTGAGCGACGCGCGGATGTTGTTGACGCGAGACAGCGATGTGGACGAGAACATGCTCGCCAATGCTGCCCACAGTTCGTGCGCGTGGGCGATCGAAGTCACCTGCACAAGCACTTCTTTGGAGAGGTTATTCAGAAGATAACCAAGCACCTGCTGATCCTCTCGGATCCAAACCGAGTGAAGCGGGTTGAGGACGGTCTCCTCCTTGCCATCCTTGTCTTTCCTGACGACGACCTTGGCCGGCTCCGGCATGCTGCCGTCCACGTAGCCGAAGAACCCTGCCCCCCTGAGTTGTGGTGTGATCTGGGTACGCCATAGGACGTAGTTGGTTCGGGTGAGGCGCTCGGTGATCTGGCCAGAAAGGGTGGAGTTGGTAGTGCTCGAAGAGGACATGGCTAGGGTTCGGTGGTAGGAGGAGGAGATAGCTAGATGGGAAGAGTTAGGCTCTGATTACCATGTGGGAAACGTCGTACCCTTGCTCTGGGCGACGCCTGCGTGTTATATAGCCAGGGGCGCAACTCCCTGGATAGCGTACAAGAGGTTGAGATTACAATCTTGGGAGAGAGGGAAGAGATATCTAGTTATATTGGATAACAGAGAATATAAACTACCTATCTCTATCCCTATCTCTAGCCTTCTGGTACAAAGGATAAGGAGGCCGGCTGGGCCGGATAGCATGACGCATATGTGTCTTTAACACTCCCGAGGCTGCAGCGCATCTGCGGGCACAAGATGTCTACGCCTAGACTCAAGACCATCAAGATCAGGGGCTGCTGGAGTCTTAGGCGTCTGCCGGCCCTCGGACGTGACACCAAGCCGCCCAAGGTGGACTGCGAGAAGGAATGGTGGGACAACCTGGAGTGGGACGGGTTGGAGAAGTACCACCACCCTTCCCTCTACGAGCCGAGCCACTCCTTGTACTACAAGGCCCAGCTGCCCCGAGGCACCGTACTCAGGTGAGCTTTACATCTAGTTCCATCTGTACGTATGTTCGTCAGTATGTACACTGTGCGAGTTAGCTTACTCTCGTGTTGAACCTTGTTACCACAATTTTTCTACATAAAAAAATAGCATAGTAGTGTATGTAGTGTGTGTGGTTGGTCATTCAAACTCATACCATTGTTTGTTTATATGCCGCAGGTAATCCATCACTTCCGTGGATTGATATTGTGTTTCTTGCAAGGCAATATGCATGATCCTGAGGCATGCAGTGCTGCTTGCCCTGCTTCTCGTTTGATTGGTTTGTGGTGTTCTCTCTACACAACATATGCATTGCCTTGGTTCGGCGGTGCGGCTTCCAGTTTGATTGGATTGGATTGGATTGGATTAGATTTGATTTGGTGTGATCAAAGTTTGCTCGAGCTCCTGAGCAATTGAGGAATAAAGCAGAGTGGGCGTTCAGCTTCTGCAGCATGAGCTCATGTTGTTGCGTGCTCATTCTGTGTGTGTGGTAGTGCTGCTTGTCACAGTATGAATTGTCAGGTATGGACTTGTTGTGATTTGTAAGCATAAACGATGATGGTGATGATTTTTGTGTGTGGTGGTGTTGTGATATGGTTAAGAATACTCAGCCATGTGCTAATTGGTAGTAATAAGTAAGCTGGGCTGGTATTGTTCCAATGCCAGTTTTTTATACATGCTCATTCTGCCATCCGGTCCTTGGTGTAGACGAGGTAGCTCTTGTCACTTTTTAGGCTAGTTTGGCCTTTTCTTTTCTTTGCCCTCGTCAAGGTGGCTCCGGATTGTCCTTTTTTGGTTCCAGGGTTTCTCCAAATTGGTCTTGTTTTGGGGCATTTAGTTTATCCTTTGAGTATCCCTCGGGTAAAGCTTCTTCTTCTAAAGTTAGTGCGGAAGAACCCTTCTCTGCTTCTTCTTCTTCAGATAAAGCGCCTTCAGTCAACTTTGGGTATGACATCGCTGCTACCCTGGGCTGCGACTCCGTCCCTGACTCTGCTTCCTGGCTACTTAAAACTCAGGTTCCTAACGCACCGTCACCATTTTACCATCGTCAGAGTGGCGAACTGAAGATTTCTGAGGAAGACAACTTGATGCAACTCTCGTTGTCGTCGCCACCGTTCGTCCAGCCCGTGGCCCGCCTGAGTGGGACGGTGCGGTTGGGGTATGCACCGCTGACTGAGTGTGCAAGCGAATGGGTGCCGAACCGGCCTGTTGGAGAATTTCCACTCTCCAGAAAACCCTTCAGGCCTTGTTTGGTACTAGTGTATTTTAGGGAATTGGTGGGGATTATCCCGGTGAAACCCCTAAATCCCCACATATCCCGACACACCATTTGGTTCTAGTGTATTTGACATGTTTTATCCCCACATTTCCCCGCAAATACCCAAGCTCTAGTGCATTTTTCTCAATACCCAATACACTACCCCTACCTAGTGTATTGGGGGAAAATGGGGATTTGAGGGGATTGGGTGAAGGTTGGGGTTTCACCCAATCCCTGTGGGGATTATCTCCACCAATCCCCTCAAAAACCCTAGTACCAAACAAGGCCTCAATGTGTTTTCTCATCTACACCCTGCCCTGCGTCTGGTGAAAATACTCCTCCTTTGCTCACCAAGTATTGATTAATCCAAACCATTGGATCTGTTTGTTGGATGGTCTAAAATTTACCTGTCCCTGCCGTAAAAAGCCACATGGTCAACGTCCTCTTGCGCTTAAACGGTTGTTGCAGATGTTTTTTTTTTTGGGTTTAATTCCACATATTTACTGTTAAATCGTGTGCAAGTTGCAGCTGGTAATGTGCGTTTTACCCTTTTTTGCACCTATATTTCAGAATTCAGAACGACCATGGCTGATCCACCAATATTTCTGCAAACTGACCAGCTGATCTATGTTGTCACTTTCACACCATTTTTTTGTTTGCGTTCTTGGTAAAACAAAATGCAGTGATCTAAGAGCAATTATTTGAGCACTACAGTTATTCTTTTTAAGATGGGTCCCAATACTTGTGTCTTCCCCAAGAATGTTTGTATATGTATAGTATAGATCTTCTTCGTTGGTGATAAATAGATAGATAGATACTACTGCTATAAACCTCAAATGTTCCCCCATTTCTTGAACTCCTCACTGGTCTGATTGATAAAACCTGGAGTAAATCAGCCTTAGAAAAGTTATTCTCTTTAACATGTTGAGATTTACCAGAAAAAGGCTTTCGCCCCGCTTTATATATAATGCACGATCCCAGCAACCCAGTACACACGCACGCCACCACAACATGTTCAGATTTGCAACTTATTACACTGGATTGGAAGCACACAAACAGCTCAACTTAACAGAGGCACATGTTCATATTTGCAAAAAATAAATAAAAAGGCTTTGTGTAACTTTAATTCGGATGCTTCATTTAGGGTCTCCTGAATTCGCCTAGCTAGCTCCAAAGACTCAAACATTGTTCAATTAACAGGATGATCCGGCAGCTGTGCAATATTGTATCTCCATCTTTAATTCCTGCAGCTAACCCGGATACAAGCAAAGGGCTGATTTCTTCTTTTGAAACTTTAGCGGTCAATTGAGTTCTGTCTTTAGCTAAAGCAAAAGGTAATTAGAGCACGAGGCAATGAACAATGAATAGAACTGCTTGCTTTTATCGCCCCTTCTGAAGCCAGAAGCAAGTCGCTATTAGTCCGAAGATTGTTGCAGAACTGACGGTAGATCTTAAGCCCCAAATGGAATTAATCTAGTGGATGGAGATCGGCGGGGTACGACCAATTCATCATGTGAGCTGGTGCGTTTTTACCCTTGCCGATAAAAAATAATTCCATTCTCTATGCATCAATCTAGCACTTCCATTATCTAATTTGCGTCATGTATGTGTAAGTACTACTCTGCATGCTCAACTAGCGAAGCTTAAAGTTGTATCCCGACAAAACGGTTCGCGCTTGTGCATTTCTTTGGCGGTGGCACACTCTCACTTTTTTCGGGTCTTCTTCACTCACTAATGGACGGGAATGAAGTTATCAGCCAGTCTGCAGAGAGGAACAACAGTCGTTGATTTTTTCAGAAAGCAAGCGGCATAGAATCGCCGATGCCGTCTCTCCCAGTGAATGCAATGACAATTGACACATCATCTTTTGTCTGTAGAGGAGTTGGTTTCTGCACACTCTGTTCAAGATACAGCTCTTGTGTGTATGCTGTCATCTTTCATAGTTGGTCTTCGGCCTCAAAGTCAAACACCTGTACCAGAAATGATCATGATGGTTAACCTCTTTTCGGTCTTTCTACTGAATGAGCATATACCATCTGCTCATGCATTAGCTTCTATCCTCAATAAGTATCTCCAGAATTCAGAGTTCTCACGTGAGAATAAGCTGCGTAAATTTTTAGATAAGGCGTGGCTTGGTTGCGCACTGGTTGTGGATACTCGTCGTGGACATGCATGCATGGCTAGCTACCTTGAAACAAATTCCTCAATGGTAAAAGAAACATTAAGATGATTCATAGGGGTCATTCTTCTCTTCAGCATACAAAGTAAGAGTGCAACTGATAGTTGGTATCTCAGCACTTCAACAGTACATCGCATGCACCCTCCAGATTTACAAAATATGAAAGGTACAAAAAGGAAGTTTCAAGAGAATATCTCTGGGCCTGTTTCCCAAGCTCTGGGTCTGGGGTGCAGACTATGTAATCTGCCCATGAAGTATTTGGGTGTTCCTTTGCACCACTCTAAGCTGAGAAGGGGGGG